>CM065385.1:20195000-20652500 GCA_033060915.1 Euryodendron excelsum | reverse complement strand
ATACTTCGACAATTGATTATTTCAGGTACTCCGCAACAAAATAGTGTATCGGAGAGACGGAACCCCACTTTGTTAGACATGATTAGGTCAATGATGGCACAGGCTAATCTACCAATATCTTATTAGGGGGATGCCTTGTTGACTGCAGTCTACATTCGTAATCGTGTGCCTTCTAAATCTGTCCCATCTACCCCTTATAAGTTATGGATGACAAGAGGCCTGACCTAAGTCATTTGAGACCATGGGGTTGAGTAGCCTATGTACACAATGCTTCTCATAAGTATGGGAAGTTAAGCCTTAGAGGGAAGAAATGTATCTTTATACACTATTCCGAGTACTCAAAGGGATATGTGTTCATTAGAGAGTAGCCAAATGGGAGTGTGACTGAGACGAAGTCACGGGATGCCGATTTTCTGGAGGATGTTTTCCCTAGCAAGGGGTAGGTGTCTAGAGACATGGATCTCTATAAGATGGAGGATATTCAGAATAGCGCATCAGGTGGACTAGTTGAGACTAAGGGATAGATTCCTTAACCTCCTAGGGATAGTGGGAGCGATACATCAACTGATATGTTTGTTGATGAGTATTCTTAAAACATTCCATTACGTCAAAGCACACGTGGGACCATCCCTCGTCGTCGTTATGAGATTGAGAGGGAAGCTTTCATGATAGCTTCATATGATGATGTTGAGCCTAGGACAGTTAAAGAGGCTTTCTAATCATATGTTAGAGAGAAATGGATTGCTACTATGGACGAACAGATGGATTCTATGAGAGTTAATCAAGTCTGGGACTTGGTTGAACTCCCTCCTGAATGTAAGGCCATTGGGAACAAGTGAATTCTCAAAGTCAAACATAAGGCGGACGGTTCTATTGAGAGATACAAGGCACGTTTGGTCGCAAAGGGATACAGTTAGCGAGAGGGTATTGACTACGAGGAGACTTTCTCCCTAGTAGTTAGATTTGCTTCCATTCACCTTTGTGCTAGTCATTATTGCTCATTTGGATTTCGAGCTGTACCAGATGGACTTTAAGATTGCATTCCTCAATAGTGAGTTGGATGAGAAAATTTACATAGATCAGCTTGAGGGCTATGTAGTTGCTGGCTAGGAGCGCAAAGTTTGCAAGCTTTGTAGATCTATCTATGGCCTGAAGCAATCATCCAGGTAGTGGTACTTAAGATTTCATCGTGCCATTACTTCTAATGGGTTCATGATGATCGAGGAGGGCCACTGTTTGTACGTTAAACGATCCAAGGATAGTTTCATTATATTGTCACTTTATGTGGATGATATCTTACTAACTAGCAATGACATGGAGTTGGTTGTTTCCACTAAAGGGTGGTTATCATCCACTTTTGAGATAAAAGACATGAGTGAGGTGAGTTTTGTATTGGGAGTAAAGATTTTAAGAGATCGCTCTAAGAGATTTCTTGGTTTGTCTCAAGAGACTTTCTTAAAGAAGGTCCTTGAACGATTCAGAATGCAAGACTGCAAACCGATTGATACTCCTCTCCCAAAAGGCGAGAGCCTAAGCTTTGATATAGAACCTAAGACTCCAGAAGAAAAAGAACAAATGTCCCGAGTACCATATTCTAGTGTCATAGGGAGCTTGATGTACACTGTGATGTGTACTCACCATGATATTAGTTATGTTGTTGGGTTAGTGAGTCATTACCAAGCGAACCCAAGACCTGCTTATTAGAAAGCAGTTAAGAGGATACTGAGGTATCTAAAAAGGATTGTAGATTTTGTACTATGTTATTAGCATTTGGATATGCGTTTAGTCGACTATAGTGATGTTGATTGGGGTGGCGCCCTTGCTAAGCAAAAGTCCACATCGGGATATGCTTTCTTGCTCAGTGGTGTGGCCATTTCATGAAGCAGCAAGAAGCAGTACTGCATTGCCTTGTCCACTATGGAGGCAGAGTTTGTGGCGTACTCGTCTGCCCTACGGGAGGCTGTTTGGTTGAAGAGGTTCCTTGGACATTTGGATGTCGTTACATTCCCTATTGAGACTGTGACTATTCATTGTGATAACATGGCAACATTGGTCTATGCTAAGGATCCTAAGTACCACGGCAAGACGAAGCACATTGATATGAGATATCATTTTATTAGAGACATGGTGGCACAGAGGGAGGTGATCCTGACTCACATGCCTATGAGTCGCATGTTAGCAGATCCTATGACAAAGCCCATTGGTAGAGAGGCTTTTGTCACTCATGTGATGATAATTGGACTGCGTAGGTGGTGATGATGTATAGTTTGTTATCAATTGATCATTTTGTACCTTTTTAGATGTTTGGATATTTTATGTTATGATGCATAATTTAGTTCAGTAACTATTGTATAGTTCTGTTTATTGCATAACACACATATGAGATTGAGAGTATGTCAGCAGGTTGATAGGCTCTCTTACACAAGCTATCACTTTTAGCGCTTTTGAGAGCGAGCAAAGTTGAGACGCTATAGGCTATTGCGTCGCCCTATTTTGAGATAAGATGAGATTTGATTGTCAAAGATCAATGGTAGTTATTTCCTGGTATCCACCATAACCTATTTAAAAGCCAGATGTGAGTTTTATATTTTGTCTCCTTATTAGAGAGCGATCAAATGAGAAACACAAGTTAGGCGCTTGTTTAGCGACTAAACTAAGATCTGTACAGTGTTGATAGTCTAACATAGATTCCTCAAGGGAACTGTCCACTGTAACATGTATTCATACTACATGTGCTAAGCGACCATACTTAAGGAGGTGAATGAGTCCCCAGTCTCTTCACCTTGTGAGCCCTTATCGATCAATAGTGATCATATGTTATTATATCCTCATTATAACTTTTTACTATGCCTTGAGGTGAAAGGGTTAATGTAGTTACTTTGGCATAAAACCTTATAATCATGATTGATTCGGCCTTCTGAACATCATTGGGAAAGCGGTTAGTCTTGATCCGAGTGGCATGAGGGTAAAAGAAGGATTATCATATACATCAGGCATATATTCATAACGCGCAACTTATATTTGCTTTTCAGTATTGTGATGTAAGTATGAATATAGTGCTGACCTCGACGGGTTAGGTATGCTTCTAAAGGAGATGAGGATACCTACACCGATATATTTAGATGGATTCAAGGTACTTGAGACACTTGTTTCTCATTTTTAGATGTGGTTGATATCTCTATGTTGGCTTTTATAAAGTTTGGTGTAGAGCTCCCAAAACTTAAGTGTACTCAGCGGTCGCACGATTCATTTGTTGTATGATCTTATATTGTGGTGTTTGGCTGGTTGAGAGATTTTTATTGTTTTGATGTATACCCATGTGCGAGTGAGAGATGTTGGTATGATCAGTTTGGGTCAATTCGAGCGCCCATGGGCATGCCCTAACCCAAAGACTCACCCACCACTTGTGTTAGGTAGTTTAAGCATGCTCCCAATTATCTTGGTGGTTGTGATGGTTGTTTAAGTATGCTCTCACTTATCTTAGTGGTTAGGACATGTGCCAACCACCAAGAACTAGGAATGGTAGTTCCATTCCACTAATCAGCCTTTAATATATGTTAATCAATTCCTAACGTGGAAGATTAAGAGAGAAGAAAAAGAAGAGAAAAGTGAAGTGGCTGCATTTTGTGTGTGCAAGAATATGTGAACAATTCTCTCAGTGTCTCTCTCAAAATACACAATTAAGATAGGCTTTTGAGTTGTGATTAGTGCATATGCTTTTGGCTTTTCAGAAAGATTTGATTACATTCTAACATGGTTAGATTTACAGGAGAACGCAGGTACACGTGGAGAATTTTCGGTTTAAGAATCAGCTTTGTCGGTCTTGCTTTCGGACATACTTCAAGAGGTAAATTTAATTACCGCTTCCGCTTTAATTGTAGATACATTCTACAGAAATAAAATAAATTTAGAAGATTAAATTATACTTACTGAAAATAGATATGCCAACACATATTAAATCTAATTAAAAGACAAAATAAACATAAAACAGCAAAAAATTACATTTGATCTTCCCTCAGTTGGAAACGAAAACAGAAAAATGTCAAATCCTACTTTGTCAAATTATATGGCCTTCCATAGAGTCTACGCTTGTCGTAGGTTATCGGTCGTTTTTTTAGATCCTTTCCTTCACCAATATTTGACATTACTTTGCTTTTCCAAGTTCCAACAGCATATTTTATGTATATCATGAGCATGTCTCATCAAGCGATATCATCCAAGAATTAATTAATATAAGTCTTAAGTTTGATCTAGAAGCTTCCACCTATGTCAAACCCTAGCTTCTGATCGATTTGATTATGATAATATAATTCTCGTGTGAATGATTGGAGGAAAACCCATAAACAAATACCCAACTTTGTAAATTAATCCCTAGATCTAGTTCCTACTTTATTAAGAGGACAGCAACTTAGTAACACTCGCGATTTTTAAACAAGCAGTTGCTATGTAGGAGGAAGTTGCTAAAGAAGCCATTTGTCACCTTTCTGTTTAAGGGTACAGCTAGTGATTTACCGTTATAGTTACATTGTGAAGTTGCCATATACTACAATTTAAAACTTGAGAGATAAACTCCTTTGGACTAGTACGGCTGTGACTGTTGAAATGGGTGAGTTAGCTAAGCAAATCGAACCGGCTATAGTTAAGCCGTCGAAGCAATGCATGGCAGATATATATAGTTGGCACGTAAGTGTAGAAATCACTACAACTAATAAATAATTCAATGAGATATGCAGCTCAATTCTCCAAATCAAGTGCAATGGTTCCAAGACAGAGTGAACTCCAATTAGGATCTTGCCAAACCTAATCCAATTCATATATCAACTCCCTTTTGGCTTTTCTAGTTGATTGTTATTTGGTGATTCAGAGATGGTTTTGTATCACTACAAATTTTGTACATGTAAAAAGAAGTAAATACCAAGAATATAGATGCAACAACATTAGTGTTGAAATGAATTGAAGGAGAAACAAATGTAACTTGAGAGCTAAGACCACCCTTTTGTGGATTTCATGGCTTCTTGAAGCATAAGTTTATGAACATCTCTCCTCAAGCAAGATCATCCAAGAATTGATTGATCTAATTCTAAGTTTGACTTAATAGCTTCCACCCATGTCAAACCATACCTTCTGATTGTGCGCTTTTTTCGTTTATATATTTATTATGATAATATTGTTCTTGTGTGAATTATTGGAGGAAAATCCATAAACACTACCAAATTTGTATATTAATTTCTAGATCCAGTTACTATTTTACTAAGAGGACTGCAAGTTAGCGTCACTTTAAGTTTTAAAAAAATGTAGTAGCAGCATTGGTGAATCTGCTACAGAAGCCATTTGTCACAATTCTGTTTAAATGGTATAGCTAGGATTTTCGTATTATAGTTAGGTTTTGCAGTAGCCGTATACTACTACAATTTAAATCTTAACAGATTGACTTGTTTGGAACTCCATGTTTCTAGCTGTTGAAATGGGTGATTAGCCAAGCAAATCAAACTGGATTTAGTTAAAAAGTCAAAATGCATGACAGATACTTGGCATGTAAGTGTAGAAATCAGTAGTAGCTAATTAATAATTCCATGAGATATGCAGCTCCAAATCAAGTAAAATGGTTCCAAGACAGTGAACTCCAATCAGGATCTTGCTGAATCCAAGTCAATATGTCTAACTTTCTTTTAACTTTTCTAGTTGGCTGTTAATTTGGTGATTCAGACATAGTTGTGTAATTACAAATTCCGTTTAAAAAAAAAAGAAAGATAGTGAATTCTAAGAGTATAGAGACATCAACACAATATTGAAACGAATTGAAGGAGAAGCAAATGTGAACACAAATTCAACAAAAAAGAATGATAGATCTCTGAAGAACCCTACCATTTTAATGTATCAAACCAATCAACCCAACATTTTCCTTGTGATGTAAGAGGCATTCGAGTTGGGTTGAGTTTCTATGGCAACTCAGCACTAAGTTCCATTGAGTCGATCGGCTGTCTAATGATCAATAGTACTCTTTGGCATTTGAGGATGTGATGAGGTAGAATCTAGATAGCTTAACACACAATAGATACAAAAAAGTGAAGCATATGTGCTAGTGCCAGTACCCTTCGAAGATACCTTGTCAATTGGTATGAATTTAAAGGTCAAGATTTTCTAAGATATCATATCACAAACCAACAAAGCAAAAATTTGCAACAGTATTACCAGAGGATAAGAAGAGTGCTAGCTTCCTTGAATGTCCAATCAGCATTCGGATATTAAACGGTTTTCAATATCCGGTTGGCACTTTGATTACTACAGTGTAAAGGTATATAGGAAGGTCATATATATCTAGTCGTTAACAAGTGAATTAATGTGGTTGACACTAACAAATCAAAATTGGGAAGGTAATTTGGAATGTGAACACAACCACGAATTTTAGGGTTTTAGTGTATTCCTATTTCATCGTAAGAGAGAAAACATATTGTGAGAAGATGGAAATGAATAAAAAGTTCTAAATATATGTTAGTGTACATTTTGTCAGATTCAATGCAGTTAAAAAAAACATTCAAACGCTTATATTGCTGAATTTGGAGATGTGGAATGAGGGACAAAGAACTCAGTTTGGTAATTAGCAATTAAAGCTCTTAAGCAAATATCAAAATTTGCACTGTGACAACCATCTCATTCCATTAATATATTAAGAGATTTTTAACATGTTATCGCCAATTGATTTCAGCGCCATAGAAATTTAACGAAACAACATGTCACAATATCACTGTTCTTCACTATTTTTCTAAGACCCCAAAATAGTATTTTCTTTCTTCTTTTTTCCCTTAAGATTCTGCACTTCCCACACCATCCTTTGCAATGGTTCTCATTGGCAAGTGATATTTTCTTTCCTTTTATGTCCACATCAAACCGCCTTTCCACTCTTTTCTATTGATTTCTTTTTTCCTCTTCAGTTAGCTTAAATACCCAAAGTCCTCTCTCATTAGATTCCACAAACCAGCTGTCCAAATATCTCTCCTCACTTTCCTTTGCACTTTCTTTTCCTCTCTTCACTTCATCTCTTCCCCATGACAGGAAAAAGAACCCAATCTAGCCCTGTTGGAAGCCCATCATCCGAGAACATCTCGGAATACAGCCCCTCCAAAGAGCAAGACCGTTTCCTTCCCATCGCCAACGTGGGCCGGATCATGAAAAAGTCCCTCCCTTCCAACGCAAAAATATCGAAAGAAGCCAAGGAAACTGTCCAAGAGTGTGTTTCCGAGTTCATAAGCTTTGTAACAGGCGAAGCTTCCGACAAGTGCCAGAGAGAAAAGAGAAAGACGATCAACGGGGATGATCTTTTGTGGGCTATGACAACACTAGGGTTTGAGAATTATGTTGGACTTTTGAAGATTTATCTCAACAAGTATAGGGAGACTGAGGGAGAGAAGAACTCCATGGCTATACAAGAAGAGCAGCCCCTTCCCAATACTAGTAGTATTAACCAGGATCTTCATGGTTCCAACGATGCTTATTACGCGCTTGGGGCTCAAGTGACTGCAAAGAGCTATGGAGACCTTGGAAGAGTTGTCGGCTATGGAGAGAATTTGGTGAGTAGTGGTTTTAATATGGGCAAGATCCATGAACTTGGAGATGGAAATGCTAAGAGGGCTATGGCATGCAACTCATTTTCATCATGGGGTTGAGTGGTAGAATTTAAAAGCTTTTATGTCTAATTATTTTTTTTAAGTTGGCTGAATTTGAGTTAACTTTTCTATAAGTTTAACAGTAATTGGAAATCTCTATTGGAAACAAGCTACCTTGTGCGGAGAGCTTTGGAGAATTTTTCATGAAATGTAATGTTCATTTGCTTTAATTGTGCCGATGGTTAATTAATGAGATAATTTGCTTTAATTGTGTTGTTCTGTCTTGCAAGAATCACTAATAATATATAAGCGTTATTCAATGTTAATCAGGTTAAGGAACAATCTTCTACCACATTCGGCTCATATAAGGGCAAGTGGGCAACTTGTTTCCAAATTGGCAATTTGGCAATAGGCATATTTCCCCTTTGAAACAACAGAAAATCCACTTTTTTTTGTTTGTATACGAAAAGATTAATTTTAGACTTCTTATTTGTATTTAATTATTTCAATAATAAAAAATAGGTTCAATAGTCTTACTAAGGGTTTGTTCAGTAAGAAATAAGAGTTTCAATAATTTGAACCAAACAATCCCTTAATAAGACATACTTTTTTTTTTTTTTTTTTAATTTGTGGGGTAGAATTTAGTGGGGTCAATTTAGGAATATCTCAAAGTATATATAGCAAGAACATTGAATTGACCCTCAAACTTTTTTAGAATTGGAGTGGGATCACTTGACCCACTCCATTGTAGGTAGTTCTACCTGTGCTCCGAAGAGCAATTTAATAAGATATTTTTTCTTGTAAATGGAATGTAATGCATAAATTATTTTTATCAAGTGCTTTTTGTGTGACCTTAGGTTTCTCTTGTTAGATTTTATTATTATTATTATTTATTTATTTATTTATTTATTTTGGGCTTAGAGATTGATTGAGTAATAATTTTTGAGTTTATTAAATACAGGTTGATAATATAGCATAAAGGACAAGTACTTGTTAAGGCCAAATAAAGTTGTAATCTAAACTGTCTAATGGATTATGAATTTATGATACACCTCAACAGCATGGAATTGTACTGTTTTGAGATGTGTTACGTAGGATTGTATTTGCCCAACTTAGGAGTTGATGATGAATTAGACTTATAAAGTTATTCTGATTATGGTTAGGTCCCTGGCCTCCTCTCTCTTTATATATGTAGTCTCTTGTAGCTGTGTTCAATAATGCTTTTATAAATCTTGTTTTGAAGTTCATATATTTGTTCCTTCATACCCGTTAGGCTCTGTTTTGATAAGCAGTTGTTTTAGAGCTGGAAAAGGGATATAGATTGTGGCTTCCCAATCAATCTTGACAAAGACACTGTAAATTGCCAGGGCCACAAATAGCTACTTCGATCATTTCGTATGAAAATTCATTACAAAAATCTTATTTATATAATAATTCTCTTAATGCACAGAAAAATTCTTTTCTTACACATTCTTATACAAAAAAAAATTTTCACAATGATATGTCAGTAGTATTTTTAAAATTATGAGCAAATGAATTTTTGTCTGTATAGTAGTACTTTATGACCCATATAAAATATGACTATGAAAAACACAACATGCTTGCATAAAACTGTTCAAAACATAGTTATCAGAACCGAACCTGTATTTGAAGTGGTTAAGGCACAGGTTTAACAGTTTAACCTATAATACAATAAATAAATAATAAAAATATATTTAAATAAAAATAATAGTTAAAAAAATTATCAATAAGTTAAATAATACTCCCGTTCATACAATAACTCAAAACAAGTATAAAAAAATAAATACTTTATAGAAAAAAATATAAATATAAATAAGAATAGAAACATTCAAGTGGACTTATTTTTCTCTCTAATGTAATATTTTTTAATCTAATGCTTACTAGTATTTTTATTTTTAAAAGAAATGATGTAAAACTTGACAATAATGTGTATTATTAAGAAAATAATGTTCATTATTTGCCTAGTCTTTTTTTTTTTTCATCCTATACCCTCCCTCTTTCTCATCTTTATTTTTTCTATTATTGGTTTTAGTTTATAATTTATACATTTTAATTATTATTCTTAAAATACATATATCTAATTATAACTTGAAAAGCATATAGAAGCATAAATTTAAAATGAAAAAACAACGCAATATAAGAAAGCTAGTATTGTGCATTATTTGCCTTGTCTTTTTTTTTTTTTTTTGTATCCTCTTTTTTCTTCCTTTTTCTTTTTCCTTGTTTTTGGTTTTAGTTTAAAGTTTTTACTTTTTTATTCTATTTTTCATCAAAAGACCACAAAAGACATGTTTATAAAAAATAAATGATTTTAAATCATGCACAATTTATACTATTTTGACTTTTTTTGAAAAATCATTTGGTTCCTTAAATACCGACCGGTTTACCGGTTTTCTAAAATACAACGGTTCTTTCAGTTCAACTCGATTTATATATATATTTTTTGTAAATTAATTGAACCAAACCCTTTGATTTTTCAATTTTTGATTCAACCGGTTTAATCGAACAATCTGGTCCAATTCTAATTACTATGGTTCAAAATATTTTTCTGTTTAAGAACTGAAAACAAATATCATCTTAGGACGGTAGGGTTTTTAAGGCCTTGATGGGTTACAATTCCATTTTTGAATTCAATTTCGTTTTTCATGTCCTAAAAAAAAACACTTTCAAACTCTCAGCATTTTCCTATTTTAGTAAATTTACTCTCATAATTTTAGAACGTAAAACCAAAAACAAAATCAGGTAAATGAAAAGAATAGGATGCCCCTTTGTAGACAAATTGGCTCTTATCTGGACTGGGAAGAAGTAGGAGTTTTCTGTAAATTCGACACCTTTTGCCATATTTTGTGTTGACCATAAGTCTCGAGTCAATCCCTGAAAGCCCAATAATTAAAACGTTGGACTCGCAAGATCTCCATCTCTTATATCTCCCTTTCTCTAAATTTATTCAATATTTCAATTTCCACCCCTTCCCACCTCTGCGATCTTCCATGGACGCCCCTCCACCTTCACTGCATCCCCTCCACTCCCCTATGGTCGCCTCCACCGATGCACCCACCGCCGCCGCTGTCCGTTCCAATCCTACCGCCGAAATATCGCTGCCGTCAAAGTCCACCGTCAACGGTGGAAAAGCCACAATCATCAAAACCAAGAAGAAGAAGAAGAAGAAGAAGAAAAAGCTCACCATAAACGCCTCCGATTCGCCGTCGTCTTCGACGTCGTCTTGCTCTACCTCGCATTCGATACAGAGAGGTGTTCGCATTGGGTGTAAGCACCGAAACCCTAGAGTGTTGATCGGTTCGGCTCGTCAAAAGGAGGGCGATGTCGAGGTCTTGGCGCTTCCTCTGGGAATGTCGATTGCGGCCGTTGTCGCTCAGGTTCGAATCGGATCAATTCATTCCTTGTCATTATTATATCATGGGTACTGGGTGTTGTCGTTATTGGTGATTTCTCTGCCCTAATTTGGGTTCTTTTGAAATTTTTTTCTTTTCAAGAGAAAATCAGATTTTAGTGGTTGTGAAGAAATGTTTTTGCTGAAAGGTAATTAAGTATTCTTGAATAAAGACTCTTTCTTTTGAAAAAAGTTAAGAATAATTTTGACTGTTTGGTCGAGGATAGACTTTGGAAGTTTCTTAATGGGTTAGGTCCTCAAGTAAAAAGTATATCTTTCAAGTTGCAGAGTGGTTTGGCTTTTGGAAGGTACTGGAAGAAGCTATTTTCCATAATTGGGGCAATCCCAAGAATGATGAGTATTCTTAACAACAAAAATGAGTGAAGAAACAATTATGAGTTACATTTATCAGTCTTTCGTTTTTGCTCTAATTTATGACTAGTAGAAACTTGGGAATGTCATGGCACTTTCGACTATTGGCTAACTTGAGTTTTTTAGTTTGTACAATTGTGATATTTGCACATCCTTCATAATTATACAGTTGGATTGAAAGAAAAACTTGAACAAGAGAAAGTTAGGACAACTCCCTTAACCTATGAGGGAGAGACACATTTCTGCCTTCTATTTGGTAATAAACAGATTATTGGAGGAAGGAAACAAATGGAAAACTCACAATTCAATTCATTCCTTTTCCAAGCCAAAAGCCCTTTCTTCTCCACCCACAGTCAACCTTCCCCACCCCTCTTCTTGGATTTCGGAAAATGTAAGACTACCTTCAACTAACATTCGTTGAAGATTGAGGCAGAATGGATGATGGCATAGAAAATATGTTACTAGGGGTTTAGCCCTCTTAGAAAGGATGATTGCAAGTTGTGATCCTGTTGTTTAATCAAAGCATGCAAGTGAGAGTGTGTTTAATGTGGTAGGGGTATTGTGGATTACCTTCTGTCTTTGCTTCTCTGTCAATGACCATCAGAAGCTCCTAGGATCAAGTGAAACCAATTTCCCTTCTTTAATAGATTTTTTTGGTTCGGGAGGTCCGTCTACATGTGGAAGAGGCTTCTAATTCTGTTCTCTATTACGTATAAATTAATGCTGCTAATAATTCCTATTTAATATAAATGTATCTAGTTTGTATTTTTGAACTATAATAATTAATATAATGGGAGGATTTTAAAAATAATTATTGTAATAGCATTATCAATTCCACCACAGAAATAGAGATATTTAAGTTATAAAATATAAGTCATTAGGGGATCAACTATATATATGTATGAAATAATTCTCTAGAACTAATAACTAGAAGGACTTGCCCTTAGTGGTGTAGGGTTTGGACGCATGGTTGTCACTTGTAAGTTATTAGTGTGCATTTTATTATAGATGTGAATTAACTAATGGCAGTATGTGTCTGAATTGAATAAAAATATTGGAGGAATAGTGATTTTTTAACTAAGAGTTACTGTTGATTCTTTCCCTTTTATTAAACTATTTTGTTGATGAAGTCATTGGAGTTCCTACACAGCACATAATTCCTCCTAATGTGATGATGAGGAAATGATGGTGGGGATTTGAAGAAAAGGCTACTAAGAATAATTATGAATTAACTGATGGCAGTATGTGTCTGAATTGAATAAAAATATTGGAGGAATAGTGATTTTTTAACTAAGAGTTACTGTTGATTCGTTCCCTTTTCTTAAACTATTTTGTTGATGAAGTCATTGGAGTTCCTACACAGCACATAATTCCTCCTAATGTGATGATGAGGAAATGATGGTGGGGATTTGAAGAAAAAGCTACTAAGAATAATTATTATGTTTTGTGTTATATAATGACGAGTATTGACTATTAAAAGTCCACCACCTATACTAGCCTTGATCTAACCACTAAGCTGTAGCTCATATGCCACCATTGTGAAGCAAGCAGCTCTGCCTTTATACATTCTCAATTTCCCGTTGGTCTTTAAAATGACAAGGAAAAGTATCCTTGATGATCCCTGTACAATTTACCTGTCCCAATGGATTTAGATTGTGATAATTTACGATAGATTAGTGAATGCTTATAACATTGATCCCCAACTTTCTTTTTTTGTTCAATATATGGAAATTCAGATCCATTAAATGCATTAACTAAAAGATTACTTGTCAAAGAAATAATTGTTGTATTAGAGTTTGGTGTATACAATCTTCCATAATTGGAATTTTTTTTTGTTTTTTTCAGTAATTGGGATGGATGTGTGATGACAACTAAATCCAAAATTGACTAGTATTTGTTGGACCCACCAAGTATTATATTCTTTTTGGTGGATTCAAATATTGGACATACTTCACAAATAGACCGGGTTTACTTTGTCTAGAAACTATCATTTTGAGATGCCTATTTCTACGATAAGGATGAATCTACCAGAAAGTTGGAGTTTGAGGGTGAAATTTCGAGTACACTGATAAGAAATATGAGTGTTTAATTTTGTTTTAGCATATATTTATTGGCTTGCTGAATCATTTGTACTTGTATAGCATGCTTGGTTATAATTTGTTTGACTTCTACTTTTCCTGTTTGAACAAAGAATAAATTGAATATTCTCATAGTATACCCACATGTGGAAATTTTATATGTAGCTATTGCTAATTTGTATTTTTTTCCTCTTTTTTTTTTATTATTTATCAGACAAGTAGTATTAAAAGTCCCATACATAGATTACTTATTAAATTAGTGTATTTTAACCTATGAATAACTGTAGATCATGGATTTCATTAAATGATAATTGTTGTACATTCTTTAAGGCAAAAAACAATCAACCATCTAGAAGTTTTCTTATGTATTTAAAATAAAAAAGACAAGACAAGAAATAGTCAACCATCTCCTCATTCCTTTCTATTGTTTCTTTTCCATCTTGTTTTGAAATATGGTATGTGTTGGCTAATGTGAAAAATGTTCCATGGCCTCATTGAAGGATAAAGGGGGCTAGGCAGCAACTAGATCCCTTAAGATTTGGAAAATCTAACATGTTGCTTTAGTGCTCTTGATTGAGAGTCTCTCTAATAAGTAAACCCTCAGCCCGTCCACCCGCCAAAAGAAAAAAAAAATACAAAAGCAGCCCTCCATGTATGTGTGCCCACCCCACAGAGAATCTCCAACTGCCCTATTCTCCTTGTGACTTGAAGCCCCTATGTAACTGCATTATTTTTTTTTCTCTCTCTTAATTTTAAGCTCATTTTGCACCAATTGGACCTACCACACTTGTTTCAAATTAAAATTGGACTTTTTACAACTCATCGAATTTCAGTTTGGATATTACTAAAATATAGGACTCATCTTTACTAATTTGGTTTCCTACTTATTTTATTTGTTTTGATTTTATGGTATGAACTGGTATTGGTCTTTATTGTCAAATAAACCAATTTGTAGAACATCTTTAATCATGTGAGTGGTCATACCACAATTCATGCATCTAGCATGTTTTGTCTTCATTTAAAAAATTGACCACCCTCTCTTCCCTTGTACCCTCTCCTCCTTAAAACAAGAAAATTTGTTGGATCTTCCACTTTATTGCTTGTGGGTGGATGGTACTCGAAGGCGTCCAAAGGTTGTCTCCTTTCGAAGATCTCTCTTTTCATTATTTTATTTATGCAGTGTAGGTAGGTACAGTTGGCTTCACATAGTTTCGGTTTTCTTTTGTTCCTTACATTCTCAGAACCTTATTGTTTTAATTTGGAAATGAACTAAAATCATTTGAGAACCTGAAATGCAAATGTAGCAATAACAATTCTATTCTCAATTTCCCTCGTGATCGGTTTTTATTGAAATAAGAATGAAGACTGCATGCATGAACCTTAAGCTTAGTGCATCTGGAGGTCCTATCATTCCACCTCATGCCCTTAACCTTCCAACATGCATTTGCATAAGAGCCAATGGTCACAGCATGTGCATCACCTTCCAACACGGGTGATCACTGATGTCTGAAGACAGGCTAAAGGTGTTTTTCTTATCCTTGCCCGAAGCAGGCCTTGGGTAATTAGCTTTAAAGATCTCATAAAGCAATTCCCTCATTCACTATCATGCAACTTTTTGAAGTGACCCATGATTTATGTTTATTTTGGGGACAAGTTTATTTTGGATGAGAATAGTGACAACATCTTATACAATCATGGTTGGTTTTTGTTATTGTTCAAGATTAACATTTGGTAACTTATGGTTGATAGAGTTGATGTGGTGCATGTTGATCACAGGTCCTGGAAAGGAAAAATGCTGCTGGGGAAACAATGGCTGTAGATCACCTTTCTAAGGTACTTTTCCTACTTCCTCTTTTTACAATGTGTTTTGAAATCTTACTCCCACAATTGGATCCACGCAGTCACGGACAAACTTTCTGCATCAATGTATTATCTCTTGGCTTGGGACACCCATGTTCACAACTTGATAGATGGTTGATGTTACCTTGTGGGTAATTTTTTCAGCTATGGATCATCCAGTGTTGTTCCATTTCAATTGATGAAACAATTCGTGCATTGAGAGGTGAAACCCAACAAAAAATTGTGGGGGTCACAACTTTCTTTTTTTTATTTCTTTACGCATTCTTGTCAGCTTAATCTTGGGAATAAAAAAATGTGATTTGATCATGTTCATCTATTATCTTGCAGATCTGCACTTTGGCTGTCAGAGAATCTTTAGAAAATGTAAGCCAGACCTTAACTGCTGACTCATCTGTTGACTGGTTGTCAAGTTAAGTTTTCCTCTTGTAGTTAATGTTAATATTCAACAAGTTGAAGATGTTAAACTGATAATTTACAGAATTGTTGTGTCTATTGGATGTGTGGACACAGGTTTTTGGGGACAAGTTTGATTCATTTGCGAGGAACTTTGAGAAATCATTCCGGAGCACCTTGATGACTCTTAGATTAATCAATGAATCTTCTCACTATAGTGGAGAATACCTAAGACATTTGAACACAGAAAGTAATTATTTAGATGTGATTCCTCCGATGTCTCTCAACAACGAAAGTGGTTTCACGTGCAGTTCGAGTGGAAAAAGTTGTCAATCAAAAATGGTCCAGCACACTGTCCCTTCTGAAGAGACAGAACAAAATATTCAAACTGGTTCAATGAATCGGGTGCTAGCTCTGCATGATGGAGAAGTAAACCAACAGTTGGCTTGTGTTTCTCCTTTACTGCCGTCTGTAACTAACCAGTCCATGTTTAGCACCTTTGAGAAATCTGTCATTGAACAAACTCGTTCTAATGACCTGAAGACATTTGAGATCAGTCTCACCATGAAAAAATTGCAACTGAAAGAGGAACAGCTAGCTCTTAACTCTGCTGCAAATTTGTTGGAGAGGTGTAAATTATCTATGGGTTTTTCGAAGGCATTGTTTAAAGCCGAGAAATTTAAAACTGAACTAGAGGAAACAAGACATGCTGAGCTGCTTAAAAAGTGCATAGACTGTCTTGTTGCTGGCTTGCTAATCATGTTGGTCTCAATTGCATATGGAGCTTATGTTTATTCACACAACAGGATAGCTGAAGCTACTGCATCCTGTATGCCTTCCGAGGTAAGGACTGTTATCTTTGTTCTGGCTTTCATTGATCTAATACTTCTCAAGACAGCTGAATACTATTTGGTTGACATGTTTAAGAAACAATGGTCTTATCTCCTCTTCAATATGTTATGTTTTCAGCGACTTTAACAGCTCCATGTGTTCCTAGATTAGATTTTTCTGGCAGTCCAATTAGGAATCCCTATTTAACTATTCTATTGTGAGGGGTGCTTCTCTGTTTAATGGTAGAACCATCAATAACTGCTGCTTAGTCTTTGCTGCAAATCAGGATTCTTTGAATGGACAGAATGAACGAATGTTTTTACCCAAATTATTTTAGTCCTCAAAAACTTAGTCCTTCATTCTTTTTACCACAAGAACCTCTATTACAGTTCCAATTTGATGATTCACCTCCCTTTATTAAAGATCCAAAATGTTGATGAATCTTACTAACATCTTTTACTGCCAAAATTGTGGTTAATAAACTAGTAAAATATATAATTTCTTGTTCTCTCTTTTCATCTCCTTTTTTTAACACTTGATATAATTTTATTTGATCTTTAGACCTGAGATTTGGAGGAAAAGAATCAATTTTGGAAATAGGTTGAGGAGATTCTCTTAGTAGTTGTGAAAGTTGTTGCTGCTGTTGTTTGGCTATTTTACTCCCTCTTTTCTGTATTTACTTGTTTAAAATAGTTTTTACTAGTCTTTTTTCTATTTCAGGTGTCCAAGTCTTGGTGGATCCCAAAGCCCATGTCAACTTTCAATTCAGGACTGCAAATCCTGTGGTGTCAGGTTCAAGTTGTAAGCCGTATGATTTTTGGTACGTTAATGATCCTGGCAATCACTTATTTGCTTCTCCAGCGTTCTGCAATCTCAAAACAGACAATGCCAGTTACGTTCCTTCTTTTGCTAGGAGTTGCCTGTGGCTTTGCAGGCAAGCTTTGCATAGACACATTGGGGGGCAGTGGATATCACTGGCTCGTATATTGGGAGGTTCTATGCCTGTTGCATTTCTTTTCAAATGTTTTTACCTCAATTTTGTTTCTTATTCTCCATGGGCCCATTACTGTGTCTCAAGAGGTTAGCAGCAAGACACTTTTTCCGTATTGGATCAGGCAATTTTTGTTCTATGCCGGTATTCTTCTGTTCCTACCGTTGCTGTGTGGTCTTATGCCTTTCGCAAGCCCTACTGAGTGGAAAGATCACTTCTCATTGTCAGTGATAGATTTCTTGCAAACTACTAGTGATTGAAACGGGTGCTGGATTGCATAGAAGAGCCTATACATCCAAGTGAGAATTTGTTCTCTTGGCTCTCAATTCTCATAAATATGTTCTGGACTGTAAACGCAGATGCAGGCATCGTAGTCGGCCAACCCAAGTCATAGGACTAATTTAATGTATCTGTTAATTATTGCCTACCATTTTCCTTCTGGAGTAATTTAGGGTTTTCTGGGTAAGAGGAAGCAAACAGAGAAAGGGGCTGAGTTGTAAATTTGTATTGTAACATTATAGTTGTAATTAAGCAGACAGAACAGTTTGGCATAAGCTATACAAATAGGCATCCTGTAATGTCCATATGCATATATATATATATATGTAGTTTTTTTAGCAGTGTTGAATGAGATGAAAATGGTTTTTGCAGGCACATGCTTGAGTCAGATCTGTACTATGTTGGTGGTTTGACTGCTTCCCGGAAATCCTCTTTAATTAAATTCTATTTGATACTTCGAGCAACAATTCAGGTTGTTAGCATTCAATTCAACACTAAGTTGACGAAACAAAATTTTTTTTTTCTTTCTGTTGAGAATGTCTATAAATACAAACTAAGGCGATTTGAGGTAAACTGCGACTCTGCTTATCTCGTACAAGGGCAAATCTCAAATATCAACTGATTGGGAAGGGATTTGTTTATACATGGTGTTACGAAATATTTCTCTTACGCCCCTCTACAATTTATTTTGGTATATCTAATCTTTTGCAAATTCGGCCATTAAATTATATGCTCCTTTTATGGTTAATTACAAACCCAATTCTTGAACTATATTTCAATATTACTGTCCCTTAAATTCTAAAACGTAATAACTTTGACTCCCTAAACTATTAATTTATATCAATTAAATCCTCTTGTTAGCAATTCGTTAGAAAAATTGATGAAAAATTGTTATTTTAATTTGTACATGTTTACGAAAATATAGTTTTATACCTAAATTAATCTTCTCTTATTATAGTAATTATCTAATGATTGAAATATTCCTTAAAATGACATAAATATAGGGGCAAAACAAAAGGTATCTCAATCATTACATAATTATTACAAAAAGATAATATAATTTAGGTACAAAATAAACTTTTATGAACATGTGTCTAATTGATACAAATAGATAGTTCAATTGATCAATTTATTACGTTTCATAATTTTATGTTTATCGGAGATCAAGAGTTATCCCATTCATATGGCTGTCAAAATTAGAGTTATATTATGTATATAATTGTGCAATTAACTTGAAATGTTTTTTTTTTTTGTTTGGTGCGAAAAGTTTTGGCAGGGATGTGGGCTACACACAGAGCCAAGGTAAAACTGCATGGCTACGGAGAGTCGAACCTAAAACGTGATGTCGAGGCCGCCCGAAACTCTACCGTTGAACCCGCCATATGAGGTTAATTAACTTGAAATTTTGAGCATGAAGGGCACAGTCACACAAGAACAAGTTTCTAATCCAACATTAAGTATACAACGCGAGGCAAACGGGCAGCTTCAGTCGAGTTGGCGTTTAGTTAGATCGGGTAGTATACTAAATTTGGTCAATCCGAACCCACCCATTTTGTTAACAGTTTGCAGGGTTGGGTCCAACCCATGGATCCCACCGCCCGGAACCATTTGCCTTCTCTCTCTCTTTTTTTGTTTTTTGGGTATGCTTTTGGTTAGGAAGAATAAGGTTATCAGTGAAAGTATTTGTCAAAATCTCCTTATTTTCATAGACAATGGGGTTGGGAATGGTAATTTGATCCGAAAATTTAAAACCCGCTTCACACTGATATAAATAAACAGGTTAAAGTTAGGTTACAAAAATATATATATATATAACTCGATACAAGTTTACAACAAAATAGTGTTTCAATCACCTCATTCCAAACTCACTCTAAATATATTGTAAAATCACTAAAATGCCATAAATACTCCCGTTATATTTTAATAATATAAAATACCCTTTGTTTATATAAATAAATCTTAAGTTTCAATGTTACTTTTTAATTTTTAGGATTTGGCTTTTTCTTTCTCAATTTTATCTTGTTTATGTTTATAATTTGTTCTATTTTATTCATATTTAATCCGAACTCAATTAACTTAGGTGCAACAAAAACAAAAAAAAATGTTCAACCTGCAACAAGTTTGGAACAAAATATGATGAAAAGTTTCTACTAAGAGTGGTTTAGGTTTAGCCTAACCCATCCTAAATCCACCCTATCCCTAATTGGGGTTCATTCAAAAACATTGAAACCCAAGTTACTACTAGGGCCCAATATCTCAAATGTATCCAACCTCTTTTTGTGCAGCAACTCAATTAACAATAGAAAAATATTCGCTTGGGGCAGTATTGACTTCTCACAAAATTATGCCCCAGCAAAGAGACCACTCTTTCATACCCAGGAAACATCTTAAAATGTTTAAAAAAAACTATTTGTTTTCTATTCATAATGTAGAATTGAACTTCTGGTATTACATTAAGGTATGTTTTTCATGGCCAGAAAAATAGAAAATGAAGGTAATGCATGCAATTATGCAACAAAGATTACTGAGGAAGATTAAACCAAACTAAAAACAACAGAATTCACAGAGCTCACAGCCTAATAACTAGTCCCCAAAATTGGAAGCCTCAGCAATGTATCCTAAAAATACATCCGTGGTGTAGAGAGCACCTGATTTTTCTATCTTCTCTTTATTTTCTTCCTCTAAAGATTCTAAACCTGCAAGTTTACATTTAAAAATGACAAGCTACGAAAGGCCTGTTGATTTCTTTATGGGTACCAAATCCTTCCTCTCTGGGTAGGTTCTTTTGGCAGCCAACATGGGCAACTAAGCATCTCCACAACAGTAGGGTATCATCTGCGTAGGACAACTGGTCCTCAGAATCAAGCTCACAGTATTTTATGTGCCTTGCCGTAATACCTGTTCACAAATGGTGACTGCAAAGCAAAAACAACAGCAGCAAAAAAGTCAAAGGATTAGCTAGTTCCATACCAGCCCTGCATAAGATATTAAGATGTACCTCGGCTGTTTATTCTAATAGAATTGACAACAAAAGTGTGTTGCATCCCTAGAGATCTATCCCCGTGCATGTGGAATTGCGTGACTGCATGTGCCCAGAGATTAGTCAGGTGATCTAAGAAGCCGTGATCTAAGAAGCCATCATACCCCTCTTAGCCACAAAAAAAAAAAAAAATTAAGTCCAGTAAAAAAATTTTTAAATTAAAAATCCTAGAACCACTAGAATTATGGACAGCTAAAGTCTTCCAGTCTCCTTTCAAATGCATAGTTGTTACAGTACTTTTTTTGTCATTGGTACGGTAGTTACTGCTACCAGTGTTTTTCGGCACACCAAAAAACACTGGTATTATCCGAAAACTTTTCCGGAACAAAACTCAATGTCACTTGTTTGGTTTTTGGGTCAAACCGGTATGTACTTATAGCGAAAGGCTAACATCTCTCCGCCCTTTTTAGTAGTAGCGAACATCAGGTAACTTCGTGCTCTAAGACGACAGGTTGGTAATGAAAGGCAATGTACTAAGAAAGCGCAACTCTATTAGCCCTTTATCTGGAAAAAGCTGGAAGAAGGGCGAGAAAGAAAGGTTGCCTACTACTAAGAAGGGCGGGTATGGTTCGTACCAGCTTGTACGGAACGGTATTAATAACTATGTTCAAATGGAGCCCATGTTCAAGGTGCCAACAACTAAAAATATCTAGTACTGCTTAACTCCATAATCCATTAAGAGGCAAAAGCACAAACTTAGGCATTCTTGATGCCTGAGGTCCTGAGTTTGACAGTTCCACCATAAAGGGTGCCAACTAGATTATGACATTAGAACCCAAAGGCAACAATAAATTAAAAAGGCACAATACTTTTTGAGAAATACATCACATATCATGTGAATAGGACAAGACTAAACAAAATATATATGCATACAAGCCACTGAATATCTGTATAATATTACAATAACTCAAAACTCACATCTTGTGTCTAGATGACTAATTCATCTAGAATCAAATATTGGGACCCAAGCAACACAACAAAACAATTGAAGTTTTGATACAAACAGCAGCAAGCAATAGAGCAGGTTGTAAAAAAAAATGAAGGCCGACAACTCAACAGCAAGGAGATTTTTTCCTCCCAGTATATAGTAGCAACAAACACCCATACAAGGAAAACATATCTCCTGTCTCCTCAATCTAATGTAGAATACCTGACTATGGAAAAATACCATAAAAATTGTAGTTTCCTGCACCTTGCGTGGTGTGACTTGATTTGACATCCCTTTCAAAACCTTCATATCACTCAACCATTGAAAAACTAAAAAGTTCAAAAACATTCTATCAAAGGTGACGCTCTGCATAATTTCTTACATTTTATCACTTCTTAACTTTAAATTTTAGTCTAAAACTATTTGTTTTGTTGGTTTTAGGCTTCATTATTGTCATTTATATTTTATTTCAAGAATGAAGGAAAGGAAGAACCAAATCTTGGCAGCCCATCATGTTGGAGAACAAAGCCCAATTTCTATGTTGGCCCAATAACCAGCTCATGGGGTTTTGATAGAATGGGTCACCTAGATTTGGGGGACTCTCTAGTCTACATGACGATTAGTCCAAATCGGAGTAGAAAGGGATACAGGGCCGTTTGGGTGATAAAACAAGAGGAGTTTTTGAAGTAGAAAAAGTCGAAGAAATCGGGATTAGAAAGATAAGAGCAGTAGAATTTCGATCGGAGAGGGAGGAAGCCTACCATTTTATTGTTCCCGGTTTTGATTTTCTGGAGGCTGAACTTTAGATGATGGTGAATTCGTTTGTATTGAGTTTAATTTCCAACATGAACTAAGCTATTTCATTCTAGGGAAACAATGTAATCTAGTCTCAAACTATGCTTGTATTCTATTCTAATTTGAAGTAATTTTATGCTCTGTTTGTCTGATTTCTTCTTAGCTTACTCCTAATTAACTGGCCATTGATTAGATGAATTGGATCTTGTGATTTGCTATCAAAAGAGGGAATTATAGGATAGACCTTTGGATAATTCAGCATAGGTAAATATAGAGATTGAAAGTCCTATAAGAACTTGTGTAGTTGTTAAAAAAAAAAAAAAAGGAATCATTGATCTTAATGCATTCTTGTTTCATTAATTTGCATACTCTCGTATAAAACAATCTTCAAGAATAGTTCCAATTGACTATCAAACGAGGAGATTGGATGATTTAGGAGATCTTGCTGACAAACTTAGAGTTAAATTCAATTAGTTAGATAAGAAAAGCATAGTGAGGGACTAGGTGAAATCGGTTTCCTAGAAGTTTTTTTTTCTCATTTATTCGTTCATCGAACAACTCTATTCATTTCCTTCAAATTCGTCCTTTGATTTGATTTTTATTTCAATTTGCAAATACAAACAATCTTAGTGACTGTTCTAAATAAATTTGAGATCCATATAATTTCGGTACTTGTCAAAAGTAAATTATCAATCCCTAAGGACTATACTCTTCTCATCACTTTATTATAAAACTACGATACTGTGCACTCGCAGTTTTGCACCAATCAGAAGGATAGAAAATGAACCAATCACATGGATATGTGTTTCCAACAATTTTTTGGGGCCTTGTCAAAGGTCTTTAGAAGGCACAAAATTGCTAGCAACAACGAGCAAGTCCCTGGAAAATAATACAGCATGATGAAATATTGTATCTTTTTATTCTGCTGGGTTTATTCTCTTGTATTATCTATAGTACAACATGCTCTGTTTCTACCTACTGTTTGCATCAAATACAATATTGTTCTCTAAGAGCCTCAGAAAATAATTTTAAATACAAGAAACACTCAACAAAAAAAAAAACCACCTTGCTACGCTAACCTTTTTATTCTTATACTCAAATAGTTGTGAATATTTATGGAAGCATAAACACATATATCTAGGTGTTAATACAAACAATATTTCTGAAGTATGATCCCGATAGCATAACAAATAAGCCATGTTTAACTATCCAAGCAACATTTGAAGTTGAAGGTAAAGTAAAATCATATATTGGTAAGAAACAAAAAGGTTGTGGTTGTTTAGAAGGAAATAGTCGCCACAATAGTCTAAATAAGAAAAAAAAAAAACAGATAGTTCTATCTATCCTGAGTGAGGTTTTGTTGTGAAGCTTTGTGATCTCTCTCTTAGGTTAACTACGTAATAAACTTAATGTTAAAACTAAAATTCCAGCCCTGGTTGAGTACCATGTAGGCAGACCTGGAATAGATCGTACAACATGTCAAACAACTGAACATGGATTAGTCATGGCATGGACTAAAACCAATTGAATATGCCGGATTGAACAAGATATAGAAAGGTTAAATAAGATTTTACCTGAACATTGGACACATCAGGAGTATCAGGTGTTGGCACAGGATAGAACTTGTAAAACCTCATACTCTCGAATGCAGCCTTTCTTTCCTCACTCATTTCTTCTAACGCTTTCTTCCGTGCTTCCCTCGCCTATAAGAAAAGAATTGCAACACCACCAAACATGCATAGACCGAGACATGCTATTAAAGTGTTTGTCACAAACAAAGTTGCTACCAATAAAATACCTCACGATTAGCTTTTTTTGCTTCTTGAACTTTCTCTTTCACAAAATCCTGAGAAAGAAATAAACGAAAAATAATAATGATAACCAGAGACTATGGTTTCATAACATGGAAGATATAAGTTGCTTGCCATTATTTAGAAAAGTAACCTTGAAAGCATCCTTTTGATCTTCAGACAACTCTTCCTCCTCAATGAGATTACCAGTAAATTCCTAGAGATTGATAGCTTTCAATTCAGTACATGCACAGGAGAACTCATCATTATTGTGGTTGTAGCACATTTAGAAAATTATACGTGTACCAACGTGTTATCAAATATTAAGAGTACATAAGTCCACTTGCTACTGATCAGGAAAATTAAGTTTAAACAGCAATTCCATTGCAAAAACAAGAAATCAGTTCTACAATCGGATGGTGAGTGGAACCTAAGCTAGATATTTGATACTAATATTTAATGATCATTGCCAACTAAACAAAGTGAAATTTGCATAAGGCCAAGAGTCTTGATAATTGGCTGACCATGTGTTAAGAAACAAGTTTGGTAAGTCAGCCACCAGCTATTATCATTTCAATTGTGATGACTAAAATAATAAAGAACATTGAAATACAAACATTAGAACATCACGCATACCTCTAGTTCATCAAGGTCCCAATCGAACTCACAGAATATCTGCAGAAAATACAAACAAAAGAGAAGTTTGATTATACAAAACGTTTGAGCACAGCTGCTCCATCCACCCCATTTGAGGAGTTCCTCATTTGCAATATGCCAGATCATTCCCAACCAATCTAAGTGTCGGCTCCAAGAATCTTATCGAATCATTCCACATAATCTGGAGCCTCATTCTCTATGAAAAATAGGCCATCAGTTCAGCTCACTGCCAACAAAAAACTTACCGGCTTTTCTTCTGCTGGAAATATGATTTGCACAATGGTGCTCTGTTCAAGTTCATCTTCCTGAAAGGGCTGGTAGAAATCTGTCAAAAGGAGAAAGTCTTGTCAAAATAGATTCTGGTGTAGCCAAAAGTACCATAGAGATAGTTAATCAACATGTAAGAAGCACAGACACTTTAAGGTGTTGTGTCCGTATCAAACACAACACTCGTTAGATACTCCCCTAACGCATGTCGGAAACACGTCTAAATGCATCCTAGTATTGGGAATTATTTTTAGAACGAAACACGCCTTGAAAACTTGAGAGACACGTGTCTATCGTTTAAACACGCACGAAACACGTAGCAAGTTTGAAGAAAATAACAAAAAAATAATACAGATTTGTACCTAATTTGACATTTAAGGTATGAAATGTATGATTTTTAATTTTAGTTAATGATGCCTTGCAAATTTCCTATTATCTTTTAGGTAAAAGACACATTTATATGACATTAAAAAAATCCAAACTATATATTTTTGCAGCGCTACAGCCATGTCATGTCCTGCATTTTTTTTTATGTTGTGTCGGCTCATTCGTGCTGTGTCAGTGCCTGTGCTTCTTAGATCAACATAAATAACAAAACTAAATGCATCAACTACCATAGTACTCGATGTTCCGCCAAAGAAAAAGTAGACAAGTTCCAAGGAATGAAATGCCTAATAGAGATTGTTTGGAAAACATGCCAATAAAGCAGAAGCCCACGAGGTCAAATTACAAATTCAAAATATTCAGATTGAAAGAAGTGTCACAATGTGTCGATTAAAAACAGAAGATATTCAAAAAGAACCTTAAATTCCCCACTCATGTGTAGTATGACCTAAACATGGTTTTGAGTGCCATTTTGGTCTCAACTCAACAAGCCTTTATCCCAATTACTTGGGGTCGGCCACAAGCCTTTATAAGTGACAACGCTGCACACCCACAAGACCACATTATATGGGCATGCAAGGGTAAGATACAACCTGTACAATCTCATATCCAATCATCAAGACAAACCAAATAAACCTCAAACAAGAGAATATCCTTAACTCTAAAACATTAAGAAATCTCCATCCCAATCCAAAGCTCAACAAAATGAAATGTTCAATTCCCAAAATACCTTAAACTCAAAATAAAACCATTGTCTCCAAGCTAAGCAATTAAAGTCTCACAATTTTATAGACATAAATGGGTAAGTCTTGAAAGTATAATCACAACATCAAAGTACAATGTAGGCCCTTCCAAGATCTCACTCGAGCCGTACTACTTCTCTGAATCTGAAAATGTAGAATAAATGCACCAACTAGATAGCACATTAAGTAACCAACTACCACAAGCAACTGGATTAAGTGTAAGAAAAATATTATATTTTATAAAACAACTCCAAGACGAGTTCACTTATTACACACTTTAAATAATGCATCCATCATATAATGTTATAACAATGGTAGAAATCATTCAAAACAATTCAACAATTCATTTCTCCACAACTCAATAAACACAAACTCAAGTTTAGTGACTACGGCCACATCAGCCAGTGATAAGGCCCAAGACCACATTTGGCTCTGTGATATGTTGGAAAAGGATAACTAGAGTGAGAGTTATGAGAGTCAAAAGTGGGGTTTGTGACCATGTTGAAGCTAGAAATTATAACTGCTAAAATCCATAATTAGGACAAGCCCAGTCGCATGTGGGTGGCACATGGAGCGCGTGGGCCCATTTTTGAGCCCCTAGGTACAAATTTGACACATGCATCTCTCGTGAGTTTATTATATTTAATATATATTTAATTTTCTGGCAGTTTAAAAATTATTAATGTATTCAAACAAGGAAATAGTGCAGTTTGGCCTATCTTGGGCTCTTGGTTAAGGCTCATAATTAGGATATTTTAGTATAGTTGACATTCAATACATGGTCCATGCTAGATGGTCATGATTTACCTTGAATTAATTATTAATGTATTAGGGTGGTATGATGTTGACTGCGTTTAACTTTTGGAGGTCTCTTTGTGTGAAAAGTGACTACCACTTCTAGTGATTTATAAATTATTGGAACTTGCTTCAAAATCTTAAGTTATGAACTTATGAATTAGTCATTAAATTAATGTTTCAATAAAAAAAGGTTTTACTTACTTTATGCTTTTAAATAAAACATGGATCAAGAGTGAAGTTGCTCTTGAGTAATGGTAATTGCTTTAATACTTTGAAAAGAAATCATGGATTTATTTATTTTATTGAGGACATGGCTCTTGTCCGACTATGATTCAGACGCTACGCCAATGGGGGTCAAGGATTGGTTTCTTCCAGACTTCAACCATAGAGCCAAACGTGGTATAGGCCTTGTCATGAGCTAATGTTGCCGTAGTCACTAAACTTGAGTTTGTGTTTATTGAGCTGTAGAGAAATGAATTGTTAAAAACTGTTTTGAATGATTTCTAGCATTGTTATAGCATTTACATGATGAATCCATTACTTAAAAGTATGTAATAATTGAATTCATGTTTCAGTTTATTTATACAAATGATATTTTCCCTGCACTTGACCCAGCAAGTAGTAGTAGTTGGTTACTTACTGGGCTATTTAGCGAATACATTTATTCTACATTTTTAGATTTTTGAGTAGTAGTACCGCTCGAGTAAGATTTTAGAAGGGCCTACGTAATACTTCTCATGTTTTGGTTCTACTTTTAAGACTTGCTCATTTATGTCTATAAAATTGTGAGACTACGATTTATCAATTTGGAGACAATGGTGTTATTTTGAGTTTAAGATATTTTGGAAGTTGAACATTTCATTTTTTTGAATTTTGGATTAGTATGGAGATTTCTAAATGTTTTTTAAGTTAAGGATATTCCCTTGTTTGAGATTTGTTTGACTTATTTTGATGATTGGATATGAGAATGTATAAGTTATATCTAAGCCTTGCATGCCCATAAGGTGTGATCTTGTGGGTGTGCGGCATTGTCACAAACCCCTTGGATTGTGTTGAGGCTCAACAATATGTAACAACCACAAGAACTCACCCAAAAAGGCTAGCCAAGGAGATGTTATTTGGGCTAATTACTCCTATTGTCCTACATATATACCTAAGATCCTACATACAAACTTCCAATTTGGAACTCAACACATGATAACACGGGTCAAGGTCGTTACAATCTTCCCCCCTTAATGGCCTTGTGGGACTTAGCATAACCAACGCGGGTCGAAGTCTTTACAATCTTCCCCCCTTTATGGTCTCGCATCCTCGCAAGGGGTCCCAATCAATCACAAATACCAAGACCACCCCGTGCGATCCCACAACCAATCACTAACCCTGCACTACAATGCACCTAAGCCCACACGCTCATATGCACGGGTGGGCTCTAATACCATATCTAACAACCATGGAAACTCGCTCAAAAAGGCTAGCTATGGAGATGTCATTTGAATTCATTGCTCCTACAAATATATCCAAAATCTCTCATGCAAACTTCCAATGTGGAGCTCAACACACGTTAACGCTGGTCAAGGTCATTACAATAGTGATAAGAGTTACCAGATGCTTGTTATGTAAAACATAAAAAACTAATTAATTGAAACAATCTAAAAAATACAAAGATAATTAAAGAAAAACCATAAATAGTATAATACGAATAACCAGAAATAGTGTAATTCTAACAAATACCTCAAATAGCAAGACATAAATAGAATGTCCCAAAATACAATAAACAAAAGGCAATTTGTTCACAACTATTAGATTAAAGTGTGTATCTCAAACCTAGAAATCCATATTTCAGTATTCAAAAAGGGTATGTGTAAAATAAGCTCATTCAAGCAATGTTTGCTTAAGGAATGGTGCTAGGAATTTTTTAATGTTGACAAATTTCATAGACAAAACATTTTCATTGTAATTTGTTTTTGAAATTGTAATATGTCTATTTAGTTGATGTTTAGTCAGTCTTGATGTCCTAAAGTGTCTCAAATGTTTAGGTAATGTTGAGGCTTAAGCATGAGAGAACAATGCATTGTGTATTCATTCAAACAAATATGTCTATACGGAGTTTAGACGATCTCGATGGTAGTTCGATCGTAGTTCGTTCGAACGAACTCTGTTCGTTTTTAGTTCAATCTTATTTGTTCGAACAGACTCTGCTAGGAAGAAATCTACAACAATCAAAAAGAAGTTCGATCATAACTCCATCACATTACAATTAAATGAACTTAACAAATTTTCAATAATTCCCAATTTTGAAAAATTTAAGATTATGCACTTTTTGGGAAGCTATTTATGTGGCACGTTCTCCAAGGGTTTTATATGACTTGAAAACTTATGACGAGGCTCTAGAACTTAGGGAAACTACTCTTAAGCCTAACCATGAGGTGATGTCCATCTTGGTCGATTCCTAAGACAGAGTGAAGCATCAAGGAGATAATACACAATGGATCTAGTTTAGTTATTCCAAGGGTGTTGTGGCAATACAACACTCAACCCATCACTAAAAGAGCATATCAAGGGGAGCAATACAAGGTCTTGTTGACTCGATCAGTAGTCATAAGTTCATGGATCCGATTCTTGAAACCCAAGGGATTTGGCTAAGGTTGGGTTGTAAATTGTCAACTTGTATCATTGTTCTTGATAGTGAATTGATTACCTAACCTAGGATCCTGTGGTTTTTATCTTTTGGGATTTTCCAACTAAATTCGCGTGTTTTATGCTTTGTGGCTGCACAATTATTATTTACACATGATTTTGGATTTATACTTTAGATTGCTCTAGGTTAATTGGACTTGAATAGATCGGCTACAAAAATTTTCAAAGGGTGAATCAGTGACTGAGAAGATCTCCATCCTCTAGCAAAAAGAAATTGAATTGTCAAATCCAAAACTTCTTTTGATGCTTCTTTTCAATTTGTTTATGTCAAAACCACAAAAAGAAAAACCTAACATAGCATTGTCCTCTCAAAGGCATAGGAGCAAGGACCATCGACATAGAACCTGAAAATCCTGTGATTCCAATCACAAATTCATATTTCAAAGAGCATATATGTAGAAAAAAACCTCATTAAAAAAATTTAAAAAAAAAATAACAAGAAAAAAAACAAAGCAAAACAAATGATGTATAGTTAAGTAGCAGTGGCCATGGGCCTAATGGCTAGTTAGGCCCACCCATTATTCATAGGGTTAGGAAATTTTTTAAGCCCGATTATTAAATGGGTGGGCTTGGGAATTTTGTTTGAAATTTAGCTCGGCCCGAAATGCATATAAAATAATATATTTTTATGTAATTAGATTTTGTCATTTAAGATTATTTCTAGAGAAGAAAACAAATGGGCGGGCCTGAGAATGTAATTTTTATTTTAAGCAGGCATGAGATTTAATTCTAGGCTCGATGGAAATTATTTTCAGTGTAGGCGTGGCTTGAACTCGACCTGGCCCAACTAATGTCCAAAGGGTCCAAAGAGGATATGCAACCTCTAGCCTAAAAAGCACAAAAACTTCTAAGAAATTGTCATGTCTGTGTTGGACATGACACTCCTTGGACACTCCCGTACCACGTGTTGAACACCAAATGTGCCCTATTATTTTGATCTTTTAAGAACCGAACACGCTTCGGACATTAAGGGACACAATCTCCATCTCTTAACAAGGGAAACATGCTACTAAGTTTGAATAAAAGAATTTGAAATCCAGTTGAAAAATAAAACAATTTAAATTTTATATTTAATTTGATGTTTAAACTATGGAATACAAGTTTTTTTGCTTTTAATAAGTGTTAGCTTGCAATTTTCCATTTATTTTTAAGTTAAATATATAAAAAAATATAACAATTTTGTTATGTCCCCATGGTGTCGTATCCTGTCATTTTTGAAAATTGTCATGTCGGCATATACATGTCGTATCACTTATCCATGTCCATGTTTGTGATTCTTAGCCTTTAGCAAAGATCAAATTGACTTCTCTAAGGCATAGGAGCCAAAGCCAAAGAGAGAGAATGGGAACTTGAGAACCCTAACTCTTTCAAGCGCGCAATAGGAAAAGAAAAAGTAAAAGAAAACATGGCATATCAATCAATAGTAGAATATGGCTCGATATGAACTAATAGCAAGTGCATTGAATACTCTGTGATTTAGATGGCTTCGTTGGACCAGTACCATAACACATACTGATGAACACAATTACTCGAACATGAAATTTAAAACTCAAAAGTGTCACACACACCCTTGCACAAGCAATTAGACATTCACAAAGTGTCTGCTTGTATGACCTCACAGATAATATGCCAAAAGAATCTAGCATGGCATCTAGAAATCAGAAACTCACACATTGGAATAAGATGAGAACTCACAAGGTAAGCAGTACTCAAATTTCTTGACACGCTCTAACTTCAAATGTCTTAAACCAGCCCTGCAACAAACAATTTCATAGACATGAACCACATAAGTCATCTCCCTCGGTTTTCTCTCTGCACAAGCGCACACATGAACTACACCTGATCCCAATCTGAATGTTATTGAAGGGAGGAAGAAAGGCATGGGCAGAGGAGTGAACCAAATAACAGTGGCCAAAAATGCAAGTCAGATAAGCATAAATATGCATGGAAGTTCAAAAACTGCACAGAAATGCCTTGGAGCTAATACAAAGATTCAAATCCCAAGAACTACCCAAAAAGAGAAAAGGAAAATAAAAGAAAGCCTTTGAAGGCCTATGTTACCTGGACTCAGGTGCAGGTATCGGGTGCTAGTACATGTCGAAGAGTCAAATTCATTTAATTCTCATGTCAAGGACACTCGGACTCTACTAGATTTTATATTTTTTAAGTACTTTTTTGCTTTTTTAAAGTAAAATGGTATTTACTAACTAAAAAATAGCATTTCATTCATAAAATAGAAGTCTTATGCTTAGCTTTATAGAAAAGTCAATTATTTATACATGTTTGTAAGATGCATATCCAATAAGCCATATCGAACACATATCCCATACCCTTATTAGATGGTCGAGTGTCCAACACAGGAATTGCACAAAGTTAGAAGAGTGTAGGTAACATAGTTGAAGGCACATATGGAGGTTCATCTTCGGGATTCTTTTCTGCATGTACTCCTCTTCTATCTTTTGTTTAATTTCTTTTCTTCTTACTCTTGACAACACCCATAAGGGGGCAAATTAAGTCAATTCCAATTACCAAGTTCACTCCTCCCATCACCTTGCATTGGCAGGTCCAATGCTAGGAAATGGCCTACTTTCCACAATACACATACAAATGTCTTTCCTTTCTTCCCAAGTTCATAGCGCTAAGTCTATGTTACATGGAATGCAGATCATTCCAATACGTGGAACAAGATTCGAAATGTAGTATGTCACATGTTCTAAAAAGTGGTATAATAACAGAAGACGTATATAGATTAGACTATTAGAATTTAAGGTATTTCCAAAACATTACATTTCTAGGAGCATTATGACCCTATTTTTACATGTCCGACCAAAACACCACCCACAGTACATTTTAGTTTACTGTATTTGATTTCTTTTCCTCTTAGGTAACCTTTAAAAAAATAAATAGGAAAAAAATTTTGGAATTGCTGGGTATCGCTAAATTTAACATTTTGGATGAAAGCGTACCATGTTACAAAGCATGCATTCCAATACGTAAATCGCAAGGGTATAAGTATTTTCTATAACACTTAAATACATAATCAATTCTCTTCACCACATTATTATTACTTCCCATAGCACAAGGGCTGGGTGAACATATTTGAATTTACTAATTTTAAAAGAAAAAAGAATTGTTGGGCCACATTAATGCAGGTTATTCCTCCTTGTGGCCAAATAGACAACCTAAGAAGCATGGAATCGAACATGCGACATGAACACTCCGACATGACAATTTTTAATAAATCCAAGACAGGACACGGCAGGAATATGACAAAATTATATATTTTATGTATTTTTTTATATGTCATATACAAAAGTATTTCACTGAAGCATGATAAAAAAAATACAAAATAACACTAATTAAAATTAAAAAACCTTGTATTCTATAATTTAAACTTCAAATTAGGGATAACATCACATTACTTTCATTTTATCACTAAATTCCGAGTTATTCTCTTCACTCTTACAACATGTTTCATCTGTATAAGTGATGGACACGAGTGTCCCAGTAACAGAGCGTGTTCCCCAAGTGTCCGAAGTGTGTTTAATTTTTAAAAAATGTCCAAACACTTGTTAGGACACATGTCCAACACTTGTTAGGAGAGTGTCCAACAAGGTGTCCGACACGAACACAACACCTTTTTAGAAGTGCCCGTGATTCTTAGTAGACAACCTTATCAACACTTCTATTTCTAGACTTGTTTGACTTCTATTTCTAGACTTGCAAATAACACTAAGAAATCTTGATAATAAAAAAAAACGAACCATGAGATTCAGCTCAAAACAACAGGCATATTGGAAGACCACTATGTATCTCAACCACCATACATGAATGTAACCCCTCTCACACTGTATTTTCTAGGATCAAGTTGTTTTCATTAGTTTAAAAGGAATAGAAACAGCAACCTCACTTGAAAATTTCTAGTTTCCTGGACATAATTCAGGCCTTCCCTTGTCAAGCCCGTATGGCAACAGCCCGATAAGTACATCATTAGCAACCTGGAGAAATCCATTCTTAGAGCTTTTATTCTTAATTATAAGTAGAGAAAAGGAAAAGGATATCATTTCCGCACCTTCTTTTGCCACAAAATGGATACTAGTGGCAGGATCACACTCTTTATTAACCAAACTTCTCCTATTAGGTGAATGCATATGAAGGCCCATTATGGTCGAGTTTTAGTCCTTTGTTTTACAGTTTTACTATGACCAGATTATTAATAGGTTCAATCCAACTATTAACCATTATCACACCTCATTTTAAGCACAAAATTTGTGAACTAAAAAGTGGTTCACGACCATGCAATTATAGGTTGTCCTCAGATAAAAACCAACAAAAAGCATATCATTTTCTAACAATGCAGTAACTACCTATGGTCCTCTGTGAAATTAATATAAGCAAAGGAAATGAAGAATACTACACATTCTTAAGTGAAAAGACTCAGTCTATCGACCTCCAAATCCAAGCATGCAAGAACTCCAAAATTGTTTCTACAATTCCTCTTTTTCTCTTTTCCTTCCTGTGCATCAATTTAAAACAATTACTTTACCTAATTTTAGTTATTTAACTTCATCTAAAATGACGACAACAACCACATCATAAGTGAAGGTGGTGAATGAACACCACAAATGAAGGCAAAGCAGATCTTTCTTTCCAATTACACACCCACTGAGATCTAAAAGCTAATTATGTGTATTCCCAGTCTTAATTCCCTTCTCTGGTAATTAAGGTCACCTGTCCATGCATGTAGCACATGAACTCTAGGAGTAACAAGTTAAAATGACAGTCACAAGCACAAGAAAGCACAAAATTTCTTCCCCAGCCAGATGCCTAAATATAAAAAACCTCAAATGAGTACGCTTGTGGCACCAATAGGAAGGCCCTTTTCCCTCAAAAATCCCAAATCCCACTCCTAAAGCTCGTGATGATTGAACTAGCAGAAACATTGATTTCCCAACCATAGAGTTTCCCTATTCCATCTCTAAACCACCATCTATACCACAAAATAAAAACCCAACAAAAGAAAGAGTTGGTTTTTAGAAGCGTCAAGCCTTCAACCCTGAACCAAAAGCTCAGTTCACCAAGGCACTCATTCAATTTCGCCTGCAGCAATTGGGCTATGATCCATGCTCTGTTTCACACAAATGCATAGAATGACCCATAACCAAAAATCAAGTAATATGTCGAAGACACTGAATTTCATGTGGAACAACATCCTCTAGAGCTTGGTTGGGAAAAAGATGTTCTAACAAAATTTTATCAAAAACATTGTTCTAAAACATCAATTGAACACAATTAGGAGAAGTAATGCAAAGGGGGAGCAAAGGACTGAAAGAAAGTAGTTTGCTTTGGCAGTGAAAGGTAGCACAATCTCCCTCACAGTAAGAATGGAGGGGGAGGTCGGGAGCGAGATTCTGATGATGGTCCACATAAACTACAGAAGACCCAATTTTGGACTTGAAATTCAAATATGAGTTTCTCATCACATATAAGGTAGATGCGGTAACCTCAACAATTTGGATAACTAAAGAATAAAGTCCAGAGTTCTAATGCAAGTAGATTTCCACTTGCAGTCAGAGCAAAGGTTCAACCAAATCAAATTGACAGTACAAAGGAAGTAAAGGTAATATAGCATAATGAAATATAGTATATAGCATATCAAACACAATAAAAAAAAAAACAATTGAATTCATAAAATGGTCACTTGTGACTAGGTTGGCTGGTTCAAATTCCATTACCAAGTGGCCAACTAATTTCAATTTTCAAATCTATGACCAGAGTTAGTCAATCCAAGCTTGAGTAAATAAAACAATTTCTCTTGCTCTAAAAGATATTCAATCTAAGAAGCACAAACACTTCTAAGAAGATGTTATATCCATGTCGAACAAGACACTCATCGAACACTCTTCTGGCATGTGTCAAACACATGTCCAAATGTGTACTACTATTTTTTTTTTTTTAGAACTGGCACACACTTCGGACACTTGAGGGACAAACGTATCCATCACTTGGATGCAGATGTCCATCACTTAGACATGTATGAAACACATTGCAAGTTTAAAAAAAATTACTTGGAATCCAATTATAAAATAAGAACCATATGATCATATATCTAGTTTGATGTTTAAGCTATACAATACAAAGTTTTAATTTTAATTCGTGTTATCTTGGAATTTTTTTTATTATCTTTGAGCAAAGTATTCCTATATATGACATATAAAAATATATACATTTTGGCCATGTCCGTGTCATGTACGTGTCCTTGCTTCTTAGCATTCAACCAATCCAACTTGCTTTACACAGTAGTAGCATAACAAAGCCAACAAATCCCAATAAATAGTAGATAAAAAAAATTCAAGACAGAAGAAAGCAATAGAAGAAGGAAAAGAAAATAAATAAAGAATAGATAATGCAATGATACCTTCTCTGTGTACAACTCAGAATAAAAATTTGGGATTTAAGTCTTTCCACTTGAGAATCTCTGCAGGAAAATGAAATTGAACAACAGCATCAGGTGCTTTACAAAGAATTAAAGTCCTGTGCAATGTAAAATGTACCATGAGATAAGTCAGGGGAAAACAGAAAAACAAAAAAGAAACTAAATCAAGCTTGGTACCTATCTTCCAATGGAATGTATGGAATCCAGTCCATCTTCATCTGCTTCATGGGCACAATTTCCTCCGCCTCCCTTTGGACCGAGTTAATCCCAATCTTATCAGAAGGTGGAAAAGAAGACACAACCTGTTCAACAAGAAGGAACCAAAAAGAATAAGAAATAAAATAGCAAAAAAAAAGTAAAAAGACAGCCATGTGTTACAGACATAATAACAAATTTGCACATGTAGAAAAGTCTCAATTTCAGCATCCACTGGTCATGGTCCAAAAAGAATGAATACCTTCAATTATCATGTGTTCATTTTAGTAATAATCATACAAAATACAAGTTTCCAAATGCCTACAGTGTTAATGGAGCTTCTAACAGTTTCAATTAAATATGTCAAGGTCATAATAGTACAAACAACTTTGGCCACTAAATGTAATATATTCAAATTTTTTACACTTAAAAAGAGAAATTTATTATAGTGTTAGCCTGTTAGCATCCACAGGGATGAGGTTTAACCTATTTAACACAGCATAAGTACTAAAATTCTATGTTTAGGGATTGCACCACCCAAAACGATACAACAGCCAAGTGAGAGTACTAATTTTAACCCTGACAAGAGTATAGAAACCATTATGCTGAAATAAAGAGCAGCAAAGTGATTACATTTCAAAATCTTGAAAGCCTGGCCTAGACCACCATTAAAATTCTCAAGCGCAACCCAGCAACAAAATAATTATTCTTTTTTGTTGACCCTACTAACAAAAGGAAATAGTTTAGTAACTCACAGCAACCACAACAGGTATGCAGGTTACTTTTCCTTCACCCTTGAAAAAGACCAATTGAGCTGCAAAAAAACATAAGTTAAAGGAAAGAAGAAAAAAAATAAGGAAGGAAAATGAACACGGTTGTAATTACTATACGGATAACATTAAAAATCAATACTATATAATGGCAGATAGAAATAATAATACAATATGAAAATAACCTTTCTATTATCATATCAAGCCAAAACAAAAAATTCATCTCTCTCATGTCCAGTATAGAGTTTGCAGAACTCTCTCTCTCTCTCTCTCTATGAGTTCCTACCCCAACAGTTATACTGGACAAAATGGAGCTATGCCTAACAAAAATACATCCCATAACATGTTAATATCATTTCCTCCAATAGAATTCAATAAGGCATTGTTTTTATAGGAACAAAGACAACAAATGAATGCATACCATACAAAAAGAGATGTAAGGAGTCCAAGTTTGGAGGTCGACACTTACGCTCAGTGCAACCGAAAAGGAAGACTTTTTGGCCATATAGCTCTCCACCCTCTTCAAATGCTTTCTAGCCACAAGAAAGAGCACTTTAGCATCAATATTGTTCTTAAATCTCTTCTTTCCTCTGTTTTTTTCATTTTTTCTTTTCAAGTTCTATTTCAATGAAATGTAAAAGGAAATAAAGCAAACAGTAAGTTAACCAACTAAATTGAAAAGAATACATAACAATGATCATCCAACTCACTTCTAGATTTGAGAAATTCCACTTGTACTGATATACCTTGTCTAACTGATCCCACTGGCATGAAAAAAGAACTTGTGAGAAATAAAATAACAATTGGACAATTAAGATGAGAAAGCAGCATCGAAGCCAAACCTCAGTCCCAACAGGGAAAACCTGTTGCCATAGGTCTTCCTGCAAAACATAGCACAACCTTAACAATCAAAACATTACACAGCAGCAACAAGATATTGGCTTCCACTTCTATGTCAAATATAATCATTGAATGGGAAACTATGTCTACTCAGTAGGAGCAAATTGTCCGCGATAGCACAGTTGCAGCTTCAAACAAAGAAAAGAAAATATACCTGATGAATAAATGTTTAAGAAAAGAGGCAGTATGCTATGCTTCATTTGGCTTCTATGACACTATAGCAGATTGAATTTTGGCATTTGAATAACAGAAACCTCCACTCAACACTCATTTATATGGTTGTCACACTCCAACCCAACCATGCTAGGAACTTGACAATGCTGCACACCCAAAAGACAACACCTCATGGGCATGCAAGGCTGAGAATTAACATGTACAATATCCTTTTCACTATTTAAGGTAATGAAAATATAACCACATTTAAAAATATCTTTTGATCCAGAATACAAAATCATCCAATGACAATTCATAAGCTCAAATATCTCCCCTAAAGAAATTCAACATCTCCACTAAACAACTAAGTTGCACAAATTAATAATAAGCAAGTCCCAGAAAAAAAAAAAAAAAAAAAAAACAACATTGATAACATTATCATCTCTAGGCAGTCCACTACAAGAACCTTACCCATGCAGCACTGTTCTTCTGAATACGTCAATAATGAATAAATAGGTCAACTAAACAGTAGGTAACCGACTACCACAACTAGTTGGATCAAGTATATAGAAACAATTTAGGGAGAAGTAAATATTGATTCAAGAAACAGAACTCCAACAAAATACATTGAATCACAAGACGATTTGAGAACACACTGGATTCATCATTCAAAATCTCAACAAATTTGATAATGCGATCTATTCATGTTGCAATTTACACAAACTCATATGACCACAATAGACCATGTGAAGGCCTCTGCAGTTAAAGCCGGAAAGAAACTAGTTCATGTGCCCATCCTTAACCTCCGTTACCGTAGGGTCTGAATCATAGTCAAACTAGAGCCATGCTCTCGACAGAAATAATTGAATCCATAATGACCTTACAAAAATTTGACAGCAGTAAAACAATATTCACCATAGATTTTCAAAAATCACAAGAGACAAATAATTTTCACTCTTGATCCATGCTTGATATAAACACATGATAGTAACAAAACATTTTATTTCAACTATTGTTCAAAGCATTTTTAAAAAGAGCAATGTTTAGAAAATTACTAAATGTACTACGAAGTCATTTACCTTTACAATGTACTCAATTCACACTCGACCACAATACCACATGCCAAATGATTCAAATACTCTCAATGCAAGCCTAAAAATTCCACCTTTCTCATATTTCCTCTTCTTTCTCATTCTTAGTCTGATATGGATTACAATTAGCTACAGCTCCACTTATTCAGCTGGCCTCAATTAAATAGCCTATACAAGTGGCCAACCGGCATGGCTCACCACTCATTGTCGTATCCTAAATAAATTCACTTCACCAAACATTGCTCCATCTCACATGGAGAAAAGTACCGCCACCAAAATGTGCCATAATTATGGACCACCATTGGTTGGTCCAAACAACTAATGTTCATTCTTGGTTTGATATGAATGACTCTTATGGGGCTGCCTCGATTAAAAAGTCTAAACAAGCTGCCAACCAGCATGGCTCACCACCAATTGTTGTCTCCAAAATAAATCACTAAATCCCGCATGGAGAAAGTTACATTGCCCATACACGCAACAATTATTGACCACCTAAGAACCACGAACATGGACACGACACAACACAGACATGCCGACACGGGGATTTTCAAAAAATGCAAGATACAATACAGTGAGGACACGGGAAATATGTATAATTTTTATATATTTTATATATGTCATATATATAAATATTATTGAAAGCTAATAAAAAATACAAGATAGCATTAATTAAAATTAAATAACCATGTCTTCCATAACTTAATTATCAACAAAATTGCCTTATGTTTTTGTACATAAATCACATAATAAATCAAGGACAAGCATGCCATCCGCTAGTAAAAAAATTTCAATTCTATGTGCAATTAAAGAGTGCAGAAATGCCTTATTTTTCAGATTGTAAGTTTTTAAAATTACAAAATATACCTTGTCTTTTATTTTCAAAATTTGCAATAGAACCCCCACCATGTCCACAAAGTTTTCAAAATAAGACATGCACATCTAAGCAGTGCCCACGAAGTGTCTGAAGAAAAAAAAAATAAAAATAATGTGGACACGTTTGACGGCGTGTCCAACATGTGCCCAACACATGTCCGTGTCCTCCGACGTGCATACGGGAGTCTTGGTGGAGTGTCCGTGCTTTTTAGCTGACCACCATTGATTATATAGTAACATACTAAATACTTCGATGTCCACTATTCCAAATATATATATATATATATATTCTAATATATAAAGGGAGAACACCAACTTGGTGTCTTTCAAATTTGATGTTGTGTTAACTTTTTATGTTCCAAATCTATCATCCAAAATTTAGTTTTTTACAATATCAATAACATTTGTCTATATTACCTGTAAGGGTAAATACGAAAATCTACACTCCTACACTCACTCAACCAGTACATCCCTACATCCCGATAACTATGAGAAACTACCTGTGAAATTTCATTTTGTCAGACCATCGTCTTCAATCTCAGAATTCTCTCTCTTTATTTTTTGGACTTTTTGTAAAAACAATAACCTTTTATATATTTACCGTCTTTGAGATTGTAGGTTAGTGGCTTCTCAATCTTTGTATTTATCTGTAATTCGATCTTTAGTGGATTACATTTAAGTTTTCATCCAAATATATCTCAATTTTGATCATACCCATCTGGAAATTATTTTCTGACATGCATAACTCCATTATTCAATTTTCTATACTAAATTTTGTGCTCAATCTCCTCTTCATGTGCATATGCAGTGCTTTATATTACTTCACAGTTTGTATACAATTGTGTAAATTGTGTTGCACATGCATCGCGTGTGCCCCAACCTCTAGCATATATAAGTCCAATGGTATTATAACCATTAGGGTATTCTATGTTGTGGGAGTTGGGATACTATTATATTTTGATAGGTAGGATTGGTGTTTGGAATGATTCTATCATGTTATATATTATTGTTAGTGCTGTTACAATTGATCAAATTTTGCATAATTCAAAGCCAACTGAATACATCATTATCAAAGTGGAACCAGAAAACAGCTCTTTTTTTTCACTGACTATTACAGTAGTTATTTGGCTTAATTAGTAACTTTCTCATAGTGAATTAACTAACATACCATAGAACATTATATTTAATATGTAATTTTTTCCAGGAAGGTCTCTCATGGTCTCTGCAGGCACTAGGAAATTATACTGTGTTTTGTTTATGAGAAATAACATTGGAAAAATAAAACTAGAATAGCCATCTCATACCTCAGAAACCAAAGCAATAAAACTAAATTATCCCATTCCCAATTTTCATATTTTTATCTAAACATTCAAGTTAACATGACGTAGATACATGCATACATAGACACAATCCAAACAAATTATATACTAATTCATAGTTTAACACCAGCTCAATACTCTTATCAAAACAAACCAAGCTTGCATTGTCAAAAGGCAGAACATTAAAAATAGTTGCCATACGCCTATATATATATCCATAGGTAGAAAGTTGGAAAACAGTAGCACTTACCAAATTACGCTTTTCAGGGAAGAACTCAGGCTCAGATTCAGGCTTCGAAGCTTTGATTGGCTTAACTTTTCTACCAGCTTTTCTGGACTCTTTGTTGGTTTCCTCGGTTAATTTGCTTGGCTCCTTTGTGGTGGTCTCTTCTGCAGATTTGGCTTCCTCCTTTTGGCTCGCCTTTCGCTTAGTACCCTTCTTCATTGCGAGTGCTAGTAGGCGTTTAGAGAGAGACTAGGGTTAGTCCGGAATCCGGATTCGAAGAGCGAGAGCGAACAATGATGGCGAAAATGGGGAGAGTAAAAGAGGAAAAGGAGATATAGATATAGGGTTTGAAGGGTGTGAATTGCACGCGCGAGGATTGATCGCGGGTGGTCCGAATTTGAAGAGAGAGAGGGAGGTGGGAGATAGGGTTCTAGAGAGAGGCGCGCAGATGAATGTAGTGGAAGGGGAAAAAACTTTCAAATTTTGACGCGGGCGGGCGTGGGGGTTGTGGTGGGTGCTTGGGAAAGCTGCGTACGGACAAAGCTAGCAACGGCCACGTCACCACTCATATTTCACAAATAAAATTTTTTATTTTTATATTTTAACAGACAATATTTACTGAACGTGGTAATTTTAATATTTAGTGCAGCAGGCCAATAACACAACAGTAGCATATTTTTTCATTTTTTTTGACAACTAAATCTAAAAAATTGTGTTGGGAATATATATTGCAGGAGTGTCATCAAGTATTAAAAAATTTGTGATTAAATCACATTTAATTTCTTTTATTTTTAAATCACATTACGTTGATATTCTTTTCTCATTGCACTCGCTTTTTTATTTCTTAATTATTAAACTTTTAAAATGTACAATTTAGAGCTTTTAGCTCTATAATTCTAAATAAATATATAACGGAATTTAATATCCATGGCCCAAAATATCTCTTTCATAACCCTCCCTCACATGCAAGTTGGAGGATGGTGAAATAACAATATTCTACACAAATTTGTAATTCTTTTTTGATAGCAATGCCTCCCATTCTTATACTATGAATTCATGTTTAAGGCAACTATGCATTCAAAAAGGCCTAATAATTGTACAGTGTTGGAATTATTTCAACAATTTAACAGATCTTTTAATTTTTAATGTAGTGTAGGTAGACCTAGCATTTAAGCTTTTGAGTTTTAATAATTTTTCTTGTAAATATAAAGAAAATCTTTAGTGTATAAGGTATGGATCAGTCATTTCAAAAATATGTATCAGAAGGGATGTAAATACACCCATAAACATAAAAATATAAAAATATATAAACCCTAATCGACCCACCCTATTATCCAAAACAAGACCTTATGAATAAAATCTGGATTCATACAAGCACTCGCAAGCCACACGTATTGATTAAGCACTTCATGAGAGTCAAATAAAAGTGGCGTCTATGTATTATCCCTTTAGTCTATGTTTGATACAAAGAAATGGAATAAAATAGTCACTCTCAATTTCATTTATATTCCCTTGTTTGGTACCACAGTTTAAAATTAGAATGCACATTCTCTAAGAATGCCTATTCCTACATTTAGTTAGAATGACTATTCTCATTTTTTTTTAAGTGAAAATGGCATTCTACTCCCACGGAATGAAAACCTAAAATGAAATGTTCTCTCTTCGAAGATTGACTCTAAACTTTTATCCGCCAACTTCAAGCTCTCCTCATTCTCTATTCTCTCTGTCACTCTGTGCTACCGAGGTATCTCTCTTCCTCTCTCTCTTTAGTTTATTCATCATCTTCTCTCCTCTCTTCTCTTCAAACATCAAGAAATCCCTAATGTAATGTCATTGAATTTTAGTTTTTATTCACCTTTTTGTTCAATAGGTGATATACTTACACACAGAGACATAGATTTATATACATAACCTGATGCAAATATATGATTTGCTTCCAAGGTTCCTCTCTGAAGGCAAATCCTAGAAGTCAAAGCTCTCTCCTTGCTCCGTACAGTTTCTAGTCAATTTGTCGACAATCGGTGACCAGCAAGCACTCTATAGCCCCTTATTATCTCACTCAATTTTTCTTCTTACTTTCAGCATATGTAATGTTTTTGTAATTTTTTTCTCTTTTTTCGTATGTTTATGCTATCAAATTGAAATATGATATCGAATAGTTCTTGTTCTTATATGTCTTGGCTAGGTCTTGGACAAATATTTTTTTGTCCTTTTTTTTGTTATGATTGCGTGGCTAGGTCAAAGCTCTAGAAAGAAGTCATTTTCTTGGCTGATTCATGTTTCATTTCTTAAAAAGTTGAGTCAAAACATTTTTTTATATATTTTTACTGCAGTTATGGCTCGTTTAAGTTTGAAAACCAAAAAGAGGTAGAGACAGAAAATTAGTTTTGGCCAACTTGTTTTGGTTCGATATCAAATATGCAGTGAATTAATGGTTTCAACTAGTATACTCATTAGCTGATTTATATATGCGAAAATCTTCTTTAAATTCAAGATATATTATAAATTTCTATTCAGATAGAGAAAATATTTACAAACTTGTTTGTACTAATGATAAGGTTTGTGTTGTAGAAGTTAGGATGAATAGGCATACATTTATCAAATTGTGCTCCATGCTCCAAAGTTAGGGGGATTAAAAGTACAAAAAATATATTAATTGATGAACAAGTAGCAATGTTCCTGCATATTTTTGCTCACCATGTGAAGAGCTGAATGATAATAGATCGATTTAATCGATTGGCTAAAAGTATTAGTAGGCATTTTCAAAATGTTTTGAATGTTGTTATATGTCTTTAAAATGAGCTATTTAAAAATTCAAAGCCTATTCCTACAAACTCAACAGATGAGAGGTGAAAATGGTTTGAGGTACATACTTATATATATACACACATACATACATTTTTGTAGTGATACAATATTGAAATAATTTTATCTTTTCTTTTCAAAATTCTAGAATTGTCTTGGAGCCCTTGATGGAACATACATTACGGTGAGGGTACTTGCGAAATACAAGCCTATGTATAGAAACCGAAAAGGCGAAATTGCTACATATGAGCTAAGTGTATGTTCACAAGACATACAATTTATCTATGTATTACCTGTTAGCCCGAAATAGCAACCCAAAAGGAGGATGAATTGGATTTTTAAAACTTTAAGACAATAATCACAGATTAAAGATAATCAAACCAATGGAACGAGAACTCAATGTAAGATGTAAATATGCAAGCAAGTTATAACGATGATGAAGAAGAAAATAGAGCAAGATAAAGACATAAGGTTTTTCAGAGGTTCAGCCCAATCCTTTGCCTAGGTCCTCTCTTTCTCAATTCTCTCGAAGGTATTCTCCACTATGTAAAAGTCCTTTACACATTTTGCTAGTTGTTCAAGTGCACAGCTAACTTCTTTACAAGAGTTCTTTCCAAACTCTTAATCCCAAGTGATTTTGTCCAAGATCACTCAATCTTACAAGTGTTTTTACCAAGTTACACTCAAACTCACAAGGTTTACAACATTACCCAAGTATAATACAAGGATTTGATACAAAAGGATCACTCTCTTAAGTGTGTATAAATAAATTACGGCTCAAATGTAACCCCTAAGTGAATGAAAAAGCAGAGTAATACTATAAATGATTGATCTTAAATTTCAGCACTTAATCTTATTGTCTTGATTCTCATAAATGAGTAGGGGATCATATAACCGTTCATCAATTCTAGCCATTGGAGGTAGTTGTGATAGCATTTAATGCGAAATCGGTTTGTCAGAATGTTTAAATTTGTGACCGTTGCAGGTATGCCTCAACACAATTCTTCAAGGTGTTAACACTATTAAATCCTGGTTCAACACTGCTTGAAGGTGTCAATGTAAGTGTTTGCACTTCATTCACAACTTCTAATTCTAACTTTCAAGGTGTCAACCATATTGTAATGTGTTGACCATACCATGCATAAGCTATATTTTTTCATTGTGTACTACTTCAATGTGTTAATATGAACATTTCCTGGTGTCAACACTTTTGCTGTTTATCTATCATGAATGATAGTATTAATGTGTCGACAAGATGAGTTACCCAATTTGCACTCCATTCTTCAAAGATGAGTTACAAGTGATCTTGAAACCCTTTAAATGATCTTCCTTGAATGTTTGAAACACTAAATAAGATCTTCAATCCTTGTAAGACTTTTAATATCTTCGAGATGGACTTTAACCATTTTTATCACATGTACGATAAGCAATCAACATCTAAACCATTTTATTGTTATTACAATGATTTATAATTTAATATGCACACTTAATTAAAATCATTAGATAACAATGACATGGTTTCTATCACCCTCATTCCCAATTAGGTGTCATTAACACCATCTTAGGGTGGATGTGATTGCACAAGTTAACAACCTGTCAGTTAAACTCCACTACATTCCCAAAGATGAGAATCTTATAAGGATAAATAACATCATTATATATGAATAAACCATCCCAGAACCATCAATATACACTAGGAAAGTAATTAGAACCATCTCATACATCATTACAAGACCAAATGTAAAGAAACCCCAGGAACTCTCTTCTCACATATAACATATACGAAGACCAACGATACTACAAATGGAGCTTCTCAAAGCTCTCTACTCAACATTAACAACAACCACGATAACCACAATGACAGAAACAAAGACTGCAATGAACTGGACCTCCATCTCTATCTCACTTGTCAAAACAACCTGTGTGGGTATGAGCCATATATCAGCGTGCTCATAAAGATACTCGAACTCATAAAAAATGAATAATAAATAATGTCACACCCTGAAATTTTTCAATTTGCTTGGATCATTAAAGGTTATGATAATGCCTGATAACCTACATTTAAACTCAACTTATATATAAACTAGAACTATGGTTATATTACACAACCACACCTCATACAAAACATTTATATTACAAGTTGCTTGTACTACTACAAAAGTTCCAGCTTTATTTTACACCACCTACTATACAACTAGGGTTGTGCCCAACTTCAAACTTCCAGTATCTTTTATTTGTCTAGATCTAATCAGAAGTTTTGTTCTCACGTCTGTTATCTGAACAATTACCTATAAAGTGGTACGAGCTATGAATCTCAGTAGCGATGTATTGACTTATACAACAATAAGTTTGTTTGTAATTCAAAAACACAAGGATTAGTTTAAGATTTTGTTTTTCAAAATTTATATACCTGAACAATGAAAATTTCTAATATAGGTATCTCAAGCAATAATAGATAATCATTTGTGGCCTATTGACAAAGCTTACACTAGCTTCACACCACACCCGAAAGTTCACCTTATAACCCCGAAATACCACACAGGCCTAGCAGTAAGGCTCTTGTATCCTCCATAAGGCCGGGATATACTGAACAAAATTGTCCCATGTATTCGTGCATCAATATATATATATATATCATAACTTTACACCATGCCCAAAAGTTCTTCCTTATATGCCAACATGCCATACAGGCCTACCAGCAAGGCTCTTATATCCTCTACCAGGCCAGGATACACGGCACAATTCAATATTCGATTATCATAGCTGGAGATAATATTTGTAAATAGATAATCATATTAATTGCATTAATTAAAAAATCACTACCTGACAATTCTTGTAATTTGAACAGCGTTATCAGGTTCCCTCGAAATAAGTGTCACTCTGCAAAATTATTAGAATTTGTCAATTACAAGTTTACTGAAATTATATTAAGTAATTCATGCTATTTAAATTAATTAATTTCCCTTTATTAGTCTCCTTACTAAATCAACTTATACAATCTATGTTTAACTTCAATAATATCATATTAGGGTTTGAACCTATTTTTAATTCCTAAAAAAAATTTTTAGGAACATTTTAACTTCAAAATTTTAAATTATCTTTTCAAGACATGAAAAATCATACTCTCTTTTCTAAGTGTTGTAGAGACTAAATTACAGTTCCCATAATTTTTTCATAATTTTTGTGATTCACTAGATATTTTAAACTTAATTCTATACTAAAGAATTCATTAAAAATATCTATATCTACCGGTTACCTTATAATATATATAAAATTTTCTTTTAATCTAAGGAGTATTTTAAAATTCTTTTTACTAAAATCTGATATGGCACGCACTCCCATGCACCTTAGGCCAAGAGTGGGCGTGTGCCAAAATTACTATTTATCTTCTTCTTCCTTAGAACCCTAATTCGGCCAGATTTGACTCTCTGTTGTATTTTGCCCTTTTCTCCCTCATTTCTTACCCAAATTGAGCGATTTTTTACTCTAAATTATAGTTCTCGAAGAGATCTACAACCCTGTAATCTTAGAGTTTAGATTCGACCTCATTTTGAATTCCAAAATTCACCTGAAAGTTAGTTGTTTGCATAGATTCGACAATCGTTTTGGGTATTTTTGTGTCAAAATTGAAGTTCTTAAAAAGTTCTACAACTCAACACGGATAGATTTCAAAAATTCAATCATTTTTGTGCATTGAAACAACTTTAAAACTCAGTAACGCACAACTTTAGTTTTTTTTTATACATGAAAACAAATTTTCCTCACTTTACTACCTTGCCAAGACCACTCTATGACTACAAAAGTTTAAATTGGTAAATTTAATGAATAACTCAATACTTAGTTATAATAAAATTCAAAAAAACCCTATGATTTCATGTGAAGGAGTTCTAAATACCATGTTCATGGAGTTTTGGTTGTTCTAATGTTTACCAATGTGCATGAACTACATACAACTTAAAAATAATCTATAGAATTCTGGAAAGGAGACCTTTGCCTTGAGATTTTTTTTTCTTCCTCCTTAGCCGAACGTCCTTCTCTCTCTCTCTCTCTCTCTCTCTCTTCTTCTTCTTGCACGCTCGCAAATTTCCTTTCAGATATATATAAGCTGATATATCTGCAAGCATGACAAGGATATAATGCTTGTGGCCTTATACATGCTAAGAGTTATATTTTTTTTTCCCCTATTGTACGAACCTTGAGCTGATATCACCATCTATGTATATATATTTATACAGTAGTTTAACCCCCCCCCCCCCCCCCCCCCCCCCCCCCCCCAAAAAAAAGCAATTTATAAATACTTGAGGTCTTCCTTGAAATTTTTTTTGTACTTTAATTTTTTTTTTATAAGCTTTGTTGTAGGTTTTTGAATTTAAATTGTCTTTTAACACAAATAATTAACTTGCTAAAAATACCAATTATTACAATTTACCCTTCTAAAGAAAAGTTTCATTCTCAAAACTTACTTTTATTGAAATAATTTTGGATACTTGGTCTTTATTTCTGGCTTTGCTTCCCAAGTAGCTTCTTTTACCCCATGGTGTTGCCACAATACTTTAACCAAAGGTATTACTTTGTTTTGCAAAACGCGTTCTTGGGAATCCAAAATCTAGAGTGGTTTTTTTTTTTTCATAACTTATATCTTCCTGTATTTGAATATCTTGCCACTTAATGACATGAGGAGGGTCAGGTATATATCGACATACCATCAAGACATGAAAAACATTGTGAACTTGGGTCATTTGTTGAGATAGATCCAGTTCATACGCTACTGCTCCCACTCTTCGTAATACTTTGAATGGTCCAATATATCTTGGAATCAATTTTCCTTTCTTTCCAAATCTAACAATTCCTTTTCATGGTATGACCTTTAAGAACACCCACTCTCCAACATCAAATTCTAACGGTCATCTTTGACGATCAGCATAACTTTTCTACCTGCTCTAGGCTATTTGTAATATTTTACGGACTAGCTTAATCTTTTCTATTGTTTCTTGTACAATATCTGGTTCGTAAAATTTACTTTCCACAATCTCTAACCAACAATTAGGTGATCTACATAGTCGATTGTACAATACTTCATAAGGAGTCATTCCTATGCTTGCTTGATAACTATTGTTATAAGCAAATTCTGCTAAGGGTAAATGCTTGCTCCAGCCTCCTTGAAAATCTAACACACAAGCTTGCAACATATCTTCTAAGATTTGAATTACTCTTTCTGACTGTCCATCTATTTGAGGGTGATACGTAGTACTTATATTCAATTTAGTTCCCAGAGCTCATTGTAAACTTCGCCAAAATTGGGATACAAATCTTGGTTCTTTGTCAGATACTATGGACAATAGTACTCCATGTAGATGAATAATCTCCTTAATATATACTTTGCTTAAGGCACTCTGTGAATCTGTCATTTTCATTGGAATAAAATGAGCAGCTTTAGTCAATCGATTTATTACCCATATTGCATCATACCCATGTGACATTATGGGCAATCATGTGACAAATGCCATGGTAATATACTGCCATTTTCATTCTGCAATAGGTAAAGACTATAACAATCCACCTGGTCATTGATGTTCTACTTTAACTTATTGACATGTCAAACACTTTGCCACATACTTAGCGACATTTTCCTTCGTTCCCTTCCAGTAATATTGGTACGTTTTGGTATTTCCTGAGTGTATGGAAAATTTTGATTTATGGGCTTCACTTAAGATTTCCTCCTTTAAATTTGTTTTATTTACCACAAACAATCTGTTATTATCCCTTAAGTTCCTTATACCTTAAATTCCCATCAAATCCTGTAGTCCAATTTGTCTCCCCATCACTTCGCGCTACTTCTGCTTTTGTTTTTAATGCTTCTGTATCATTCCTTTGAGCTTCTATCACTCGATCTATCAAAGTGGGTTTTACTACAATATTGCACAAAAGACTTTGAGATCCTCATACTTTCACATATAGATCAAAATCCCTTAAGGTCTCTAGCATTTCTCTTTGGTCCAAGATTAAACAGTTTACTCCCATCTGATTTTTTATACTTAATGCATCAGCCACCACATTTACTATTCCAAAATGATATTGCAAAGTAAAATCATAATCTTTCAGATACTTTATCTATCTTCTTTGCCTCAAATTGCGATCCTTTTGAGTAGTGTTATACTTCAAATTTTTGTGATCAATCAAAATGTCAAACTTTTCTCCATATAGATAACACCGCCAAATTTTTAATGCAAAAATTACCACTGCTAGTTTCAAGTAGTGCGTTGGGTAGTTTACTTCATTCTTTTTCAGTTGTCTAGACTCGTATGCTACTATATTTCAACCTTGCATTGAAGCACATTCTAAACCTTTATGAGATGCATTTGTGTACACTACATATGGTGTTATGGTCAACCTTTTTTTCAATTTTAGAAAAGCTTGTTCATTCTTTTCATCCCATTCAAATTTCACTTCCTTTCTAGTCAATTAGGTCATTGTGGCTGCAATACTTGAAAATCCTTCAACAAAACGTTGATAATATCTAGCCAATCATAGGAAATTTCAAACTTCGGTTATTGTCCTTGGTCTATCCCAATTTGACACTCTCTTAATTTTTGACGGATCCACAGCTATCCCTTCCTTTGATATCGCATATCCTAAGAACTTAACCTCTCGCATCCAAAAGTCACATTTGTTTTTTTTTTGCATACAATTGGTGTTTTTCAAGTAGTTGCAACACTTTTTGTAAGTGTACCTTATGTTCTTCCTCTGTTCTGTAGTATACAAGAATATCATCAATAAAGACAATCACAAATTAATCCAAATACTCCTTGAACACTCGGTTCATTAAATCCATAAAGGCTGCAGGTGCATTAGTCAATCCAAAAAGCATCACAAAAAATTCATAATGACCATATCGAGTACGAAAAGCTGTTTTAGGGATATTTGACTCTTTGACCTTCAATTGGTGATATCCTAATCGAAGATCAATCTTAGAAAAATACTCTACTCCCCTCAACTGATCAAACGAATCATCTATTCTAGGTAATGGATACTTGTTTTTTTTATTTATAGTTATTTTGTTTAACTGTCGATAATTAATACACAATCTCAGAGTTCTATCTTTCTTTTGAACAAATAACATTGGTACTCCCTATGGTGAAGTACTAGGTTAGATAAAACCCTTATTCAACAATTCTTCCAGTTGAAGTTTCAATTCCTTGAATTCAGCTAGTGCCATCCGATAGGGTGCTATAGATATAGGTGTGGTTCCAGGATGTAAATCTATAACAAATTCTATTTCCCTATTCGATGGTAAACTTAGTAAATCATCAAGGAATACTTTCAAAAAATATCAACTACTGGTGTTGGACTAATAGCCATTTTGCTTTCTTCTGCATCTTATCACATCCCAATTTTTCGCACTCGAGAAAACAAATGAGAAAAACACAGTACGCTTTCGTTAGAACTCATCCTCCTAGAAGAATGAATACAACTAGATTTGAATTTGAATTTGATTTGAATAAGGGCTTTTGAAAAAGATTTGGAGTCGCCACCTAACTTGATTAAGGTGAGTTAGGTCACTTAAAACTAAGTACAATCTGAAAATTACACTTAGGATTTTTTGAAAAGATTTTGAAAACTTCCTCAAGAGACGGTTTTTAGAAAATGGGTTGTTTGGCAAAACCTTTGGAAAAATGTAAGCCCTTTTGAAAAATAACTCCATTTTGGTCTTTGAAAAACAGTGATCTAGGTTCGGAGATTGGTTATGTGTAGAAAAGACCCACTAAGGCATCACCCTACCCCGCCCTTGCGGTACCTACATGTCTATTCACCCTAGGCTCACTTATTAGAATTTTTGATTAATAAATGTCCAAAACTATCCACTTTAGAAATTTTTTTTGAAAAGTTGTTTAATATGATGCATGATATGCAAGTACAAGGATTTGATTTGATTTTGGAAACTAGATTCGAAAAGAACTTAATCTGAAATTGAAATGAATTTGAAAAGATAGATTTGATTTGAGATTGGAAAGAAGGTTTTAGAAAAGATAGATTTGATTTTCGAAAGAGAGTTTTAGAAATTGGGAACAGAGATTTGATAATAGATTTTTGAATTATAAACTTGAAATAGATCATGGAGTTGAAAACTTGAAAAAGATTATAGAATTGGAAACTTAAGAAAAGTTATGAAATTGGAAGTTTGAAAAAGGTTATGACCGCATCCACGAGGGTTGCCTACGTATCCCTTTTTGGGTATCAAGTCAGTCGTAGTTTGAACAAGAGTCCGATTGAAAAATAGATACTTTAAGGCTTTTGAAAAGTTTGATTTGAAAAGATTTGATTAGAAAAAGAGATTTGATTTGAACTTGGAATAGAAGATATGAAATCGAGATTTGATTTGAAATTAAACTTAGACTTGAAAAAAGGTTTAAACTTGAAAAGTAAACTTAGACTTGACTTGGGAAAGATAGAGTTGAGTTTTAAAATCATTTTAACTTAGATTGAAATTGAAAAACCATCTTGGTTTAGAAAGAAATTTTAGAAAAGGGTTAGAGCTTCCTAACTTTAGGGTTAGGGTTGAACTAAGGTTTAGGCCTCCTAAGGTTTAGGTTACCTAAAATTGGAACATATAATTGAATTGGAAAGGATTTGATTTAGATTTGCAATGTTCGATTTTTAAAAAGTTGGACTTAGAAAAGGTTCGAGTTAGGAAAGATTCGAATTAGGAAAGTGGGGTTTAAGAAATATTTGAAAAGAGATTTGATTTGACTTGAAAAACTTGACTTGGAATAATTTGGAAAGTTATGGTTTAGGAAAAATTAGACTTTGGAAAGCTTTAGAATTTGGAAGGTTTAAACTTAGGAAAGTTCCATTTTAAGAAAGTGCCAAATTAGGAAGGTTCGGATTTAGAAAACTTCAACTTAGGAAAGTTTTGAAATCTAGAAAGGTTGGAATTAGGAAAGTTTTGATTTTGGAAAGATTTCAATCTAAGAAAGATTTGGAATTTGAAAGTTTGATTTAAGAAAGATTTAGAAAGTTTAGAAATTAGGAAAAGTTTAAATTTAGAAAGATTGGAAAGTTTGGAATTTGGAAAGTTGAAAATTGGAAAGGTTTGACATTAGAAAAGTTTAGAATCAAGAAAAGATTGAATTAAGAACAGTTTGATTTCTATTTCTAGAAAGAGATGATTTGATTTGTTTCCAAAAACAAAGGATTAGATTTAGTTTCCTAAGTTGGAAAACTAGATTTGACATGGAATTGGAAACGATGAAATTTGGAAATCTTGGATTTACAAAATATAATTTGACATGAAAAAGAGATTTAGGAAACCTAAGAATTTGATGTAAAAAATAGAATTTTGGAAAGCTATGATCGGATATAGAAAAGGAAAGTGAAAATTAGGGTTTCCTAATCATTGGCTCTAGGGCTTGACTTGCGCTTCAAGAAAAAAAGATTCTAGAAAGTAAATCTTTTGAAGTGAGTTTCTAGGAAGGAAACTTGAAGAGTGTTTTTAGAAGGTAGAACTTTTGAAGAGAGTTTTTGGTAAGGAGTTTGAAAAGAAATTTTAGAAGAGGAACTTTTGGAAAGAAGGTTTTTAGGAAGGAGATTTTTGAAAGCGTTTTAGGTAGAAGGTTGGACAAAAAAAAGTTTGGAAAGAAATTTGAAAAAGTGATTTGAAAAGATAATAGAATATGGACTTTTACAAGTCTCTAAAAATATCTCACTTTTGTAAAACGATTCTAACCATAAGAAGATAAGAACAATTCTAGGATTGTGGTTTTGAAAACAACAAAGATTTGAAAATATGGACCATATTGGTCTCCTTAAATATAACACTTCCCTAAAGCAACCCTAACCATGGAATGACTAGAATCACCTTAGAATTGTGATTTTGACAAAATCGATTTTAGGGTTTACACCCAAAACTTATATAACACTTTCCTAAAACAAACCTAACCATGAAGTGGCTAGAATCATTGTAAGATTGTGATTTTTGAAAACATGTTCGGAAGGAGAAGATTTTAATACAAGTTTTGAAAGAGATTTGGATGCAAGTTTTTGAAAACAAGTTTAGAAAATGATTTTGAAGAGATGTATGAGTATGATATGCACAATGCAAGTAGGGTCGTGAACATACAAGGTTTAGGCTTCATCACATAATCAAGGGGGCCGAATCCACATGGTCTAAGATTGGATTAGAAGAAAGCCCCCGACACAGTAACTTTCAACTATCTTTTCTACAAATGAACTGGGGATTCCCTTGTTTCAAGCATGCAAGAAAGGGAAGGAAGAAGATAAGGGATTAAAATAGAAAAAAACCTAAGTGGGTTAGGAGGGAGAAGAGAGAAAGAGGGAATTGCATAAACGTAAATAGAAAATTAACCTTGTGTCTTCTTTGTTTTGCTTGCTTTATTTGCTTCACGTCACTTTGATCTTTGAGAGCTTCGAGATTGTAGCATCTTGAGTCTTCAATGGTTGGCTTGGAGGCTCATATAGGCATGTATTGAGTGTAAGTAAAGTGTATGGGGGCTAGGGTTTGAGGAAGCCTAAGAAAACTAGGGTTTGGTGAGAGTTTGGGGATTGTATATCAAGAGACAAAGTTCCTAGAGTTAGATTGCCGACCCTCTTAACACAGGGAAGAGGCTCTGTATTTATAGACTAAAGAGTGACCTGACGCTTTTTGCAGTGGCGCTAGGCTTAAAAATCCACTAGCGCCACTAAGAGAGGCGCAAGGCCATTTTTTGGCTTAGTGCCACTGCTAGTGGTGCCAGGCACTTAGGAAACCTTTTAAGGCACCAAGAAACATATCTTCGACCCTTGATACACAAGGCAAAAGACTTAGGTGTCTGTCTTAGTGACTACCATGCATTTTTTAGCCTGGCTCCATTAGGAGTGACTCCGGAAGATCTGGGAATGTTTTGGAAGGCCGGGAATGGTCCGAAAGGCTGAAAATGGGTTGAAACCCTTGAAATGGTGTCTTAGGGGTAACAGACTTGAAAAACAAGGTCGAAATTGTTGACCAGGCTATAAGGGGCAAAACGATCAACTAGACCGAACAACCACCAGAATGGACTCGAAATAATCCATGAGCGGACTTAAAGGTTGAAAACACTATCCAGAGTGCTCCCAGGGAGTGCCAGTTTGATACTCAGAGCCGGTATGGTTGGAAAAGGCGATTGGCCCACCAGGAGCAAAACAATCATTTTGCACTGAGTTCACCGGAATTAACTCGGAATGATTTGGAAAGGTAATGGAAGGCTGAGAATACTATAAGGAGCATCCTTGGAAGGTTACCGGTTTGATACCCAGAGCCGGTGTGGTTCCTGGAAGCACTCAGATGCCTAGGGGCAAAATGGTTATTTTGACCAAATAGTCTCGGAATTGGTTTGGAACCTACTGGAAGGCACTTAAACATGCCGGATCGTCTTTAGGATGATCTTAGAAGGGTGGACTTACCGTTCTGAGGACTTAGGTACTTTCTCGAGAAGCGCGCCAAAAATGGCCCAATGGGCAGTTTAGTCATTTTTCACCGGAGTAGGCTAGCAGGCACTGTTGTTAACCCGAGTTTTGAGTGCTTTCGTTACTCTGATGGTCTGTGACGAGTTAGTTTCCAAAGGTATCTCATCCTTTGGTAAACACATCACGGCCAAGAGGTGAGTTCGATCCCGTGACATAGGAGGTTGACAATTCCCAATGTCGACCTGTTTGCAAGTGTTTCTGCCACTTTGACAGTTGCGATGTTTATGGGTGTTTCCGTCACTCTGACGGTTCGTGTTCATTCCGAAGACTGCCTAATCTTGAGAAACTGCTAGGTGGACTTATCGTCTGAGGAATTAACTTTCTCAAAAGACATACCGAATAACGAACATTTCTTTATTGGAGAGCTAGCAGGCCCCAAAGGTGGACTGTTCTACCATCTCGGGGACTTGGGGTCTCGTCCCAGTCGACGAGTTTGAAGGGACGTATCGTTTCAAAGAGTTTTCTCGGGAAATGTGAAAAACTGGATGGACTTGCCACCTAAGGAATCAACTTTTTTGAAAGGCATGTTGAATTTAATTTGAATTAGACTTAGACTTGAAATTAGATTTGAGATTGAAATAAGGACTTATCGTCTTTAGAAAGACGTGCCAATTAGAATTGCATAGAGCAATGCCACAAGGGCATTTTGGTCATTTTGCCTCTATTGGGGCCAGCGAGCTACGAAGCGATTGATTGATTGGATCGAGTTTGAAAAGTTGATTTGAACTCGAATATGCCTATGTCAATTTGAATATGAGTCCGATCAAACTGGAGATTGCCGAGCGGGCAAAAATGGGGTGCTTACATATCTGAGGCTACATATCCCAAGTAATACCAGTAACTACTTGCTTCTGCTTGCTGCTCTTTAGCACTCATCAGTACATATGGTAAACTTGTCTCTTCGTCTTCTACAAACTTAACCTTGTCTCCACTTGTATGTAATAATGTTACCGACTTAAGATAGCAATCCATTACTTCATGATGTCTGGCTAATAAGTCCATTCCTAATATCACATCAACCCTTGTATATCCAATATTATCAAATCCTCATCAAATTCATAACTCAAGATTCTAATGACACAAGTTCGACAGACTAGATTGGTACCCAACTTCCCACTTACTGGTGCTTTAATAAGTAAAGTGGAGTTTGAGGGTTTTGGGTTGTAATTCTAGATAATTCACACAAGCTTAAAAGATAAATGAATGTGTAGCTCCATAATCAAATAATACTGTAGCCCACGAATTAAAAATCATAAGAGTACATTTGATTATGCATTTGAAGTCTCTTCTCCTCCATCCAGCGCAAGTATAGCAAACATACGTGTCCCTTTTTTGCTATCTGATTTCCTTGCCCTTGCCCCTAAGGTCTTGATCGTTATTGATTCTGTTGAGCTTGTAGTGGATATTGTAAGGGTGGCTGTGTCTGGTAGGATTGTCGCTGCTGTGCGATAAGGTAGTTTTGATTTGGTTGTACTTGTAATGATTGAGAACCACTTGTTTGATACTGATTTTGAGAGTTTGGAGGTAGCGGGGAGTCTTTCCTAAGATGTCCAGGGCTAGTACGGTTGTAACAAACTCTGGGGTCATTTACCCGATTCCCTTGGTTAATTCTCCCTACTGGTCTCTATGAATAAGGTTGATAACCCGTTAGTCTCCCTCCTTGATTGTTAGTTCCACTTCCATTATCCCTCAATGGACCTCCTCTACCTTGCTCCCTCCTAGATACCATATTTTATCGTTCATATATTTCTTGCTCCACAAGCATTGCAAGATCCACTAGTTCACTAAAGGTTGGTGTTTTCAATGCAACAACTGAGAGCTTGAATAGCTAATCTAAGTCCTTTTTGAAACCTTCAAGTTTTTCTTTCTTCAATCGAAACAAAATCTAGAGCAAATCTTGATAATTCCAAAAATTTTGCAACATATTGTGTTACTGTCATCCATTTTTGTTGTAATTGCACAAATTCTTCCATTTTCACATCCCTAGTAGTCTCGTTCAAATAGTGATTGTAAAATATCTTAGTAAACTCCTCCCAATTCAAACTTGTAACATTTTGTCTTGCTTTTATGAAATCCCACCAAAATTTCGCTTCCCCTTGTAATCGGTAAGTTGCAAATTCTACTAGATATTTAGCAGGTATCCCTACAATATCAAGTACTTTTTGAGTTTGATTTATCCATTTATCTGTTATAGTTGGGTCAGCTTCTCTAGTAAATTCAAGTGGGTTCTATTTTTGAAAATCTCTAAGCAATTTGGCCTTCTTATCTTCTATATTTACTGGTGGAGGTGGTACAACTGGTGGTGGTACAAAAGCTAGTTATAGTGGTGTCTGATGTTCTTGCGGCACATGTGGTGTCAATGATACTAGTTCGGGTGGTAGTTGTCTAACTTCTTGTTGCAACATATTGGTCATCTCACACATACATTGTAACACTTCCATTGTGGCTGTTGTCTGTGTATCTCTAGCCGTATCACTCTTAGTACTACTCTTAGTTCCATTTCGTATTCCTGCCATTCTTGCAACTTTAAATAATCGAAGTCAATTTACTTTCCTTTATTTTTATATATAATATGATATGCAATCATTGTTCTATTTTTTTTAACAACTATACATAAAATTAGATAATGTACAACATTTTACATATATCATAAGTATATATACATATTTGTGTGCTTAGACTGTGTGCCAAACAAAATACTGCCAGGAGCCTACTATAAACATTGTCCGATAAGTAAGGCAACACATAAGTCAAAACTAATGTTTCTCCCCTCCACATATTGCTACAAAAAAGTAGTCTACACCCTTATCCAAAACCTACCCACTGTACTTATACTATAGACAACATACCACTATAGAGAGTTTTTTTTTTCTTCCTAGTCTCTAATCATGGTAACAGGGTGCTATTCCTGGTGCTATCTCAGGGTTATACTCAAAAGTCTCACTCAGGTCCTCCTCATCTGACTAAACTAGTACTGTTATAACTGGTGTAGGTGGAGATGCATGTGGGCTCCTACTGCAACTCCTTCGGGTATCAAACCTTCTTTCTTTAGGTCTTCAAATATATTCCCATATAACCTCGCTGATCGAATGATCTCAAGTACCGCCTGGGTAACCCTCAGCTGGGAAAATACTCTGTGCTCAATAAATATACCCTAGACTCTTCTAACCTCATTTTCTCTATTGTAGGCAACCCCATGACCTCAGTTCACACCAGTGTGCGAGCCCGTCCCTGAATAAATATTTCCTCATCATCATGTAAGTCAACCAATAACTCAGCATTAAGCAGTATCAGTTCATCCCACATGTTCGGATTCATCTTGTCTGCACAAAAGAACCACAATCAATAAATAACTCAATAATTATCAACATAATATAACTTAATGTGGAATAATGCTATATGTATAAAATGTATAATGACAAATTCTAAAGATCTGTCCTAACTTTCACCTAGGCAAATACGTACTAAATAAGTACATCTAATCTTAGTTTCTTCTCAAATTTCAGTGTTCTATTACTATAAATAACTTACTTTCGATTCCATCTTAGACCTACAACTGTGCCCTGATACCAGCCTATCACACCCTGAAAATTTTTAATTTACTTAGATCATTAAAGGGTATGATAATACCTGCTAACTTGTATTTAAACTCAACTTATATATAAACTGGAACTATGGTTATATTACATAACCACGCCTCGTACAAAACATTTACATTACAGGCTGCTTGTACTACTACAAAAGTTTTAGCTTTATTTTACACCACCTACTATACATCTAGGGTTGTACCCAGTTTCAAACTTCTAGTATCGCTTGTTTATCTAGATCTAACTGGAAACTCATTTTTGTTCTCACATCTGTTATCTGAACAGTTACCTATAAAACGAGATGAGCTATGAAGCTCAATAGTGATGTATTAACTAATACAATAATAAGTTTGTATGTAATTTGAAATCATAGGGATTAGTTTAAGATTTTATTTTTCAATAGAGGTATCTAGAGCAATAACATATAATCATTTGTGCCTTATTGACAAGGCTCACATTAGTTTCACACCACACCCAGAATCTCACTTTATAACCCCAGCATACCATACAGGCTTGGGAACAAGGCTCTTGTATTCTCTACAAGGTCGGGATATACGACACAATATTGTCCCACGTATTCGTGCATCAATATATATATATATATATATTATAACTTCACACCACGCCCGAAAGTTTTTCCTTATACACCTACATACCACACAGGTTTGGCAGCAAGACTCTTATATCCTCCACCAAGCCGGGATACATAGCACAATTCAATATTTGATTATCATAGCTTGAAATAATATTTGCAGACAGATAATCATATTAATTGCATTAATAAAAAAATCCCTACCCGATAATTCTTGTAATTTGAATAGCATTATCGAGTTCCCTCGAAATAAGTGTCACTTTGTCATGTTATTAGAACTTGTCAATTACAAGTTTACTGAAATTATATTAAGTAACTTCATGCTATTTAAATTAATTAATTTCCGTTTATTAGTCTCCTTACTAAATAAAAAATAGCTAAAATTCCTTAAAGAAAATTGTAATAATCTTTAAAGAGACTAAATCAACTTATACAATATGTATTTAACTTGATTAATATCAAATTAGTTTGAACCTATTTTTAATTCCTAAAAAGAAATTTTACGAACACTTTAACTTCAAAATTTTAAATTATCTTTTCAAGACATGAAAAATCATGCTCTATTTTCTGACTGTTGTAGAGATTGAATTACAATTCCCATAATTTTCCATAATTTTTTTAATTCACTAGATATTTTAAACTTAATTCTATACTAAGTAATTCATTAAAAATACCTATATTTATCATATTAATCCTTATAATATATATAAAATTTTCTTTTAATTTGAGGAGTATTTTTAAAAAAATACTAATATCTGATATGGCACACACTCCCATGCAACTTAGACTGAGAGTGGGCGTGTACCAAAATTACTATTCATCTTCTTCTTCCTTAGAACCATAATTCGGCCAGATTTGATACTTTGCTGTATTTTGCCATTTTCTCCCTCATTTCTTAGCCAAATTGAGCGATTCTTGACTCTAAATTATAATTTTCAAAGATATATACAACCCTATATTTTTAGAGTTTAGATTTGACCTTATTTAAAAATTCTAAAATTCACCTGAAAGTCAGCTGTTCACATATTCGACAACCGTTTTGGGTGATTTTTGTGTCTAAACCGAAGTTCTTGAAAAGTTGTACAACCCAACGCGGACAAATTTTAAAGATTTAGTCGTTTTGTGCCTCGAAACAACTCTAAAACTCAGTAACGCACATCTTAAGTTTTTTTTTAATACATGCAAACGAATTTTCCTTGTTTTACAACCTTGTCCAGACCACTCTATGACTACAAAAGTTTAAATTGGTAAATTTAATGAATAATTCAAGACTTAGTTATAATAAAATTAAAAAAAACCCTATGATTTCATGTTAAGGAGTTCTAAATACCATGTTCATGGAGTTTTGGTTGTTCTAACGTTTTTCAATGTGTATAAACTTCATACAACTTAAAAATAATGTATAGAATTCTGGAAATGAGACCTTTGCTTTGAGATTTTTTTTCCTTCCTCCCTTGCTGAATGCCCTTCTCTCTCTCTCTCTCTCTCTCATGCTCGCAAATTTCCTTTCTGATATGTATAAGCTGATATATCTGCAAGCATGACAAGGATATAATCCTTGTGACCTTATACATGCTAGACACTTGTCCAACATGCTAAGAGTTATCTTTATTTATTTATTTCCTATTGTACGAACCTTGAGCTGGTATCACCAGCTATGTATATATATTTATACTTAAGTAGTTTAACCCCCCCTCCCCCCCCCCCCCCCCCCCCCCCCCAAAGAAAAAAGCAATTTACAAGTACTTGAGGTCTTTTTTGAAATTTATAAGCTTTGTTGTAGGTTTATGAATTAATTGTCTTTTCACACAAATAATTAACTCGCTAAAGATGCTGATTATTACAGATAATCACTGAATAATACTTTACCACTGAAATGTAATATTCCTGTTATACAATATATGATACACCCCAAATGAGTGCACAATTTAGATAACATTGGCTCAATATATTGATGGCTTATTATCAAGGAATGTCCATCGTGACACTTTTTAGGTTAGTCCACCGTGACTACCTTAAGTTACCCCAAATCGGCTAAACCTCACTAGTGCAATACAAAGCATGCACACAATATGTGTTGTATGCAAATATCACCTCATAATCCACCAAACACCATCAATATAGATAATATGACATTCAATACAATATGAGTTAGAATATCTTAAACTCCCCACCTTTTATTGCTTACAAACACACACTACAAGAAATTGGTCTTTTAGCAAGGAAACGATTCGTCGCTAAAAGTCACATATTCGTTGCTAAAACTTTTTTGCAAGGATAAATTACTCGTCGGCAGGTCGTTGTAAAGGGGTCGTCTCGGATTCTATTTTGCGACGAACATCCAATTCCTTGCCAATAATACATATTTAGCAACAAAATTGGTTTGACACCAAAACTTCTTTATTTTGCGACGCAATGATTCCTCGCCTAAGTTTCGATGCTAAATGTATGTATTTCCTTGCTAAAAGTCTATTATGAAAATTATTTAAGACGAACTTTAGTAGCAAGCTTGTCGTCGCAAAAGAATATTTGACATTTAGCGACGATGTCCTCGGGTTGTAAGCTTGTCGTCGTAAAAGAATATTAGACATTTAGCGACGATGTCTTTTGGTTGCTAGCTTATCGTCGCAAAAGAATATTAGTTGTATAACGACCATGAGTTTTGGTTGTTAGCACATCGCAAAAGAATATTAAACATTTAGCGACCATAAGTTCTGGCTGCTAGCATATCGTCGCAAAAGAATATTAAAAATCTAGTGACAATAGTTTCTGGTTGCTAAATATTAATTTTGGCGACGAATTTTCTCCTTACTAAAAGACATACGATAAAACCACCATGCATATTTGTGGCATAGTTGTTTCATTGCTAATAGAATTTTTCCTTGCTAAATGCACAATATCTAACTTGCAATAATAGTTTATTTCTTGTTAAAAGTGGTTACTGCTACTATTTACTCTTTTAAATTTTTCTTCCTGTGCATTCACAACCATACTATATTTTTAAAAATACATCCATGAAAAAAAAAATATAAAGAAGCTCTAAAGAATATCATAAAAACATTAGTGAAGTTTATAAATATTTCCAACATTTAAAGTTCAAATCCACAAAATTATACTTAGGAGTAAATGCATAGAGACAAAATACCCCAAAAAAGATTCAGTTGTGAGCTTCTCTCATCCAAGAAGCACAATATTGTAACAATAATAATCCATTATCTAAAAGCACAAAAACAAATTCAGAACTTCATCAATCTCTGTCCTGCAAAAGGTGTCGTAGCTCAATCAACAATCTGCACATAAGACAAGATATAAGAATTAGAACAAAAAAAGGAGTAATGGATAACTAATAAACTAGAAGGTCTGCTACCAAAAAAAAATAGATAAACTTTGAAAGAGGGAACACTTCACTGATACCATTACGAAAAAAAAAAAAAAAACAAATTATAGGAGCAAAGAGAACAAGAAGTCATAAGCATAGAATCAAATGAGGAACAAAATAGGGAATAATCATAAGCATCGCATTTATCGGTATGATTGCATGTTGATAACAACCTCCAGTGTTAGAGAACAAGTCAAATTATTCAAAAAGAGGGGCTGTCCAGCTTGTCAAAACACAATGCAGACCCTATTTTTCAGCCCACTTTACATTGAAATCTGAATCTATTGAAAGTTAATCAGCAAGAAAATCTTACATGGTTGGAAAGATTTATGAGTCTATTTTCTAACCAAAAAAACGAAACATGATTTTCTTTATTATGGAGAGAGATGTGGCTGTTTTACGAAAAAGTGTCATAACTGCTCAATGACTAATGCTCGAAATCAGTGACTAATCAAGCTCACATAATTTTTGGTACTAAGAAAAGGCAACACAACCACTGCCTTACAATGGAACTTTGTGAAAATAACATGATCTCATCAACCAAAAAATTCTCAATCACTTGGACCCAAAAAAGGATCCACCTAGCTAGAAAAAGTCACTTGAATCTTAATAAAAACAAAACCATTACTTCAGTTGCATTTGATAAAAGTTAAACAAATAAGAAGAATCATTCTCCATTTTTTTATTTTTCTATTATTTGGTGGGCTTTGTTTCCATATATCAATGCCTTATCCAATTGCCCCAGAGTCATCTATAGAAAAAATGGGTAGAACATGAATTATTCAATTCACAATTTTAAATATTAGGATAAAAAAAAAGGTGGATTGTTGGCTCAGTAGCAATTTTCATCAAAATATCTCAATTTTTAGTCATCTTTTGAATGAAAAATTAGACATACACAAAAAAATGTTAGCAAAGAAAACCATAAGGATTACCCTGCCCATGTTCAACTACATGATCATCAAATGCTTCTTTGAGAAATGAGCCCTTGACCCCACCCCCCCTCCTTCTGTAGAATCCCAAATAGAAACAAATTTCCAAGAGCAAAGCCCTAACAACAACTGCAACAATGATTCCGCTTGTGATTCCTGCTTAAAAGGCCACCAAACTATAAGCTTAGGGCAACACCAAAAACATCTTGACATCTTCCTATTTGACCTTGAAAAAATACATGCTGATATAAGTAGCATTTAAGAAATGGGCAAATGAGAACCCACCACCGCTTGAGCTGCAAAAACAAAAGAAAGCAGGACAATAAGATAGAAATGTTGGTCTCTTAGACACATGGAAAAACGTAAATATATAGATATATTTGTGTATGTGCATATCAAGGTGGCATATGTTACCTTGACTTGAATGGAGGGTAAGTTCCATTTTGATTTGCATTGAACAGGAAAGGAAGTTATATGAGTGGGAGCTTAGCAAGGTTCATGCAAACCCAATAAAACTGGAAAGAGGACAAGAATATTAATTAGTTTGTATGTGCTTCTAAATTTAAGCCATTATTACTGTCTTCTTGGGCAACTAAGGTTGGTACCATTATATAAACATCTGGAAAAACTTGTCTTTGCTTTTAAGAACACAATATAAACTTGAAAATTGTACTTCTTCTGTATGTAAGTATGTCTGACAAAACAAAAAAAATACCTTTCCCAGGAATAAAAACCAAACCACTCCCACCACTGAAATTGGACTTGGGATTGTAGTCCTCCAACAATTGCTGAGAAAGATTGAATGCATAAGTGATCGTAGACAAATTCTCGACGGGGCAAAGGGATATGTTATGAACAACCCATAATCCTTCGACAGACTGTTATTTCCACACGAACAATTTATAGGAACATTCAACTTGGCATTTTCTAGTATCAAATTAAAAGTATAACTGTTAAAACTCTGTAACATCTCGACGGTAGTAAGATTTGTATAGTACTTCTCTGCAATCAATTGGTAACAGTCTCCAGAACTGACGTTGTAAACAAATTCACGACCCATAAACTAGTCACGAAAATAACCACACAAGAAGGGGACATTGATTCTTATATCATGACGAACGTTGTAACTTTGGATGGAAGAGGGTGAAGACGAAAGAATTTGAGATATGAATGTGAGATTCGATCATTCCCAAACGTAATACGAAGGTAGTGCATTGCATTGTCCACTGCATTTGGACTCTACTCCAGTAATGCAAGAGATGATTAGAGCCAAAAGGCCTAATTTTGATACTAGCTTCAGCATCACCAACAATTGACATGTTAAAACCAAACTTGTTCAGTATATGATGTGATGTTTAATGCAAATGTTCTTAATAATACTTGAAGTCTTAATACCAGCATAGAGCTTAAACCTTATGCCCCATAAAATACTTTAAATCCTGCTAGGTCAAGGAAGCATATTTTTCCTCATTCATTCTTTATATGTTTTCATATTAAATAAGCCTCAATACACTAAATCAATCCTATTCCTTGTTGGAACGCAAAAGAAACACAAATAGGTGAAAATTTTGAGCTTCAAAAGGTCCAATTTTTACCCAAGACTCAAACCTAAATTCCAACTAAATTACATGAAAATTTCAACAAAGGATGCTTCCAAAAATAGTATGCACACTAACAATTTTACTCAAGGAGAAGGGGATTTACCACAAAAGCCTCTACAAGCTAGAAAACCCAACCAACTTGAAGGAAACCTTTCCTACGCACCCTGGCCCTAAGAGTTTTCCTAGCAATTCCCAAACAAACCAAAATGCATTATATCACATGTAAAAACATCACGCAAATTATATTTGGCCAAAATCATAAATCATATCAATTGTAACTTTTTATAGCTTTGGAACTTGGAGTTGATGAGAAACATTGAATGATGATAGTTCTCAAACAAGTCAAACTATAAATAAACTTTTTATGTTCATTGACATATTTTAGTAAAAAATTAATGACATAAATAATTGAACCTATAACTATTACCATGATAAAGAACAGTTGTTCAATCATGTTTTACAATAAGCTTTTAACATCACTAAGAATTAACTGTAACTGCAGCCTAACTTTCTGTGATTTATGTTACACTATACTATAACATTTTTTTAGGCCCAAGGAAAAGAAAATAGCAGGAGTTACAGGGGAAAGTATATCATCCATGAAATTTTTGTACAAAAGCTAAACTCTACCCCAAAAATCCTTTTAGCAACAAAGTAGTCAGGGCATGTCAAATACAATAAAGTAACTGAATATCTCAAGTTGAAATTATCCAAATATAATTCTTTAGTATAATGGAATTTATGACAAATATCTAAAATCCCAGAGTTCAGAAGTTTGCACTTTGTTTTGAGAAGTTGGATACTAGAGGCTAGAGAGTCTCTAGTCATTAAAATACTAATCATCAAAACACATATATCTTTGATTAAAATGGTCAATAAGGTAGAGAATAGAGAGTCTAGAGACAATAATTGTACATTGTCCTAAACTTAAAGTAAAGAAATCTCACACTGACACCAGCACTCAGAAGTTACAATGAAGCCATGTTTCAAATTTGCAATAGAAACTAAGGCATGTGACCTTTTTCTGGTAGCCCTTAGCAAGAATTCCACTCTTAGCCTTTTTTTTTTTGGCTTAATCTAAGAGGCATAGTGCCTAAAACAAGAGTTCCAAAACTAATTGAAGACAACTTTGAAAAATTCACTACACAGGCCAAGCAGAAAAAGGCAAAAATATCACAACAGTGATGAAATACTAAGAACTGACCAAATTGTAGCCAACTTGACCAGGATCATGGAGTAACTTGGTTGAGTAAGCTTATCTTTAAATTTCCTTCTTTTTTTTTTGCACTGTTTCTTCTTTAAGATCTCCTTTGTCAGCAAACACTTTGGGGAGCCAACATAGCTGCATCTAATATTGCCACAAGTGTATATCCATGGAAGATGTCACAAACTCATGTATACTGCTTAATTAATTGTGATTTAGGCATGATACAATCAGAATAAAAGCAAAATGCTCATTAAATTGGAAAGGAAAATATGAGACTTCATTACCTCTTCCATTGCTAGAGCAGGGACATGTGCTTGTATAGTTGTGTTGAAATATTTTCTACAACTTGTCCAAGTTGACCCACTCAGAAATAAGAAGCAATGAATTAATTATTAAAATGGTCAAGTAAATATCACCATTTAATAAATCCTGTCATATAAAGAGAGAGGCGTACTGGTTTTGAATCGATGAAGAAGTAAGAATTTCAAGTAATAAACCTAATTAACCTGTTTATAAGAGTAGAATGAAATTTCACAAGGACTGGTTTCAAGTCTAGTGAACTATGGCATTTTCATAGGGATGGGAAAATCTAGGCAGTTTAAAGTGGCAAATAATAACATAAACGGAGGCAAAAAGAGAAGAAGAGATATGATGCCTAAGCTTCAATTTGAACGGGAATGACTCATCTGCTTTTGAACTTCTCTCTTTTCTTTATTGGGACAAGTAGTTGGAGGTTTTGAATTATGACAATGACAAGATTTAATTAAGACATGTTAAAATTGTAGGGCTAATATATAATCAAACTGCCTGGTACATATTAAAGTATTTTCATTATCTATGTTATGAATTTTTTAATAGGTAATCTTCACTTCATAGCATTACATAAACTTGAGGTATATTGATGATAAGCATTTAACTTAAGAATGATTTGTCATTCATCAAATGCTTCCAGTACTCACCTCTTGGCACTCGTGGAACATGATTGTTATAAAGCAAGAAAGATAAGAAAGCTTTTAGAAAATGAGCTACCAACACAAGCGAAAGAAAAGAAACAAAAAGGGAACATAACCACATAATGTACGAGGACGAAGAATTACAACAATCCATCACCGGTTCATTAGTATTTCATTAAATTGAAATACAACTATGGTATTAAAAAAAGTAATTACTATCAAGAAACATATTTTAAAAAATGAAACGAGAAATAATAATGTCTGAAATACCTTTAATAATGTTTCTAACAAAACAGGGTAAATTTTGTTCACGAAAATATGAAAAGTCCTCTCTAAATGATTATCACTTGTAACTTGCCAAAAGAATTCAAGCACAGCAAGTCAATCACAAGATTCTCCAAAAGAGCAGCCTTCATTGCCAAGAAGCTTCTATAGAACAAAAAATGTGTTAATACCTAATTCTGGTAACAAACCCTACATGTTTATTACTTACAAATAATATAAACATACCATCAAGTTAGATTTTAATGCAATGTCAGTCACAACAAAGCTGAGACCACCAGCTTTGGCACATGGAAGGCCTAGAGCATGTGAAGATGGGTGTTCCAGGGTTGGATCTCAAGGTAGGAACACATAGCTCTTATTTTAGTATCTGTTTGGTGTAGGTTGGATCTTAAGGTAGAAACACATACCTCTTAGTTTAGTGTCTCTTGGGTGGAGTTGAAGCCCAACATTTACTATTAAACCCATAGCAACCTACAGTGCTTTAACATCATGCCTCCAAAGGATTGCACCAAAAAGTACAGTCACAAGCTTCTTGCTCTGCAATCAACAATAATAAAACCCAAGAAATCAGCAAAACAAGAAGATATTGTATAAAAATATTGAAGGAGAATGCTACATGCATATTTCTTAGGAGACAAATCCTATTTCCTACAACTTGGTCAGAGTGTTAACCAAACTAATCAGCACAAGTAACTCCATTTACAAATATGGCTTTCAAATATTGCATGACATGTTCAAAGTGAAGGGATAACAAAAGCAAATTGACAGAGATGAACCAAAGACAACCATAGAGACCAAATACAAATTTTTGAACGAAAAAACTAACAAAAATACAAGACAAAATGTGAAAACCATTGAGAGCATCATTTTGAAAAGAAAGGCATGACAAACATGTTATGTAGTAATTTTTTAGAAAAAAAATTGGTTGAACAAAGGATGGACATCAAGCCTAATTTTCGTATATATCTAGTGCCCATCAAAATTAGCTTTTAAGACAGGAAAAAGTTTACAAAAAAAAAATAAAAAAAAATAAAACAGGGTCAAAATCTTCCTCAAACATGAAATTTGCATTAGGAACATATGTACATACAAGCATGCAATTGTAGATATGTATATACCTGAATATATGTATAGATTGTATATAGACCTATACGAAATATTCAACCTTGCATGTAAAATAAGAGAATAATATGCTATAAAATAAACCCTAAATTTTTAAGACCTTGTAACTGAAACTGAAGATTTTGATGAGGATAAAACCCAAATTGAATTTAATCATCAAATTTGTTGGAACTAATCCTCTATTCAATTCAACTCAGAGAGCCATAGATAAAAATCTTATAGTATTTTCTTGTTGCTTCATAACAACTAGATGAATGAGAATTGATTTGAATCCGACAAAGAAAATTTTGGTTGAAACACAGAGGAATCCTGAATGAACGATTCTTGTTCAAGAGCACCGACAGCTTCATCTCCATTACTGCCCTGAAAACAAAAGTTGTAATAGACCTAATCATGGTGTTTGGAGTCCAAGCTCTTTTATACCGTGAAACAGGTTTCTCCAAAACAAATTCACCAAAGAAACACTGTTTCAACTAAGAAAAATCGACCTCCCTCCCCTCTGTTGACCTCCACCACCACCATCAGCACCCTCCCCTACATTAGCACCCTTCCTCCCATCTACCCTCCACCACCACTAGAACCTTTCCCTCCACCAACGCCCTCCTCACCCCTTGGCCCTCCCTACCACCCTAGAACTCCAGATTCACCATAATCCAACAACCAAATACACGAAAAAATATTTACCGAACTACAGAGAGAGTGATGCACTTACAGTAGAGAGAGATATAGCAATATAATGTTCGAAGAGAGAGAGGGACGGTGGCAGTGAACTATGTAGCTGGGGGGAGAGCGAGGGGTAGGGAGACAATGAGGGAGGGAGGGAGGGAGGGATCATAGAGTGAGAGAGAGCATACCGTATCCTTCTCGGCAGTGGGCAGACCGACCGTTGGACCTCTCTGGTGGTGGATGAGAGAGAGAGTGTGAGAGACTCGTAGAGAGAGAGAGCGCGAGATAAAGAGAGAGAATGAGAGATAATCACTGTGAGGAGAGGGGACCGAAATTAGGGCAATTGGAATGAATGGGGGAAATTTGGGGGCGAAATAAAATTGAAGGACCAAAACCACGCCATTTAACTTGGATTAATTTTGCATCGGCGGGCATATATCATGGCAAAAACATATTTGGGAAATTGGATTTTACTGTTTAGAACCATGTCCTTGTGTAAATTGGATTTCAAAATGGCAAGGGAAAGGATTTATAAGATAATCCCTTTTTTTGTGTTTGGAATTAATTTAGGAGAATTAAAAGAAAGAATTTTAATTCTTCTTATATTTTGATGATACCGATGACAAGGTTGTAACTTTCTACCCATCAGCTGGCATATTTCAAACAAAATATGCAGGGATCGTCAGAACGGCGCATTTTAGCGTCCTGACGATCAATTTTGAAGTATTGGAGTAGCCACGGGTTGTCAGGACGCAAAATGTTGCGTCTTGACGATAGTGCTTTTAATGTATCAAGCTCTTGGGTCGTCAAGATGCAACATTTTGCGTCCTGACGATGATATTTTTGGGGAAAAGCTAGCCTCGGGTTGTCAGGACGCCCTTGCTGACGCTCATGTTTGATAGCCCCAACACTGTTTAGTAAAACGGGCATAACTTTCTCTAGAAAACTCCGATTGATACACCATTTGAAGCGTTAGAAAGTAGACTCATAGACCTTTCTACCCATATAAAGTTTGTTTTCTAATTATTTATAGATTGAGAGTTATGAAAGTTTAAAATTGACCCAAAATCTATGCCAACAATATTATTTTCCAAAATTTTAGTCCACATTCCGGGAAGCATAACTTCTTCACCCGAAATGTGTTTTTGGCCCATGACCTATCAAAATAAAGGCCTTTAAGCCTATTTTCAAATGGAACTAGCCTTGAGGATGAACTCATCTTTGAGAGGTGGTTGGGACTCGATGAAGGAGTCGACGTTTCGGCTTTCATGTTCAAATCTCAACTTCATGTTCTTATTTTAAATCGGGGGTTTGTCCTAGGGTTTAGCCTCGCTCTCCCGTTGTGAGAATAAGGTTTTGTTGAGTCAGGGTTGAGAGGTTTATGTGTTTTGTCTCGACTTATGTGTTATTGTTTTGCCTTAAAGTCTTGTATTGATGTTCTTTGCTTCTACGTGCATTTGTGTAGGAATACCTTGTCTATCACCCGTCCAATCGAAAAGAAGTGAGTAACAATATGCCATGAGTAAATTCTACTATTTTCTAATTTTTTTAAATTCAAACCATATCATACAATGTTTTACATATATTTTCAATACATCAATGTTACATTCAATTATAAATGTCATATTTCAAATGCATGCAAGTTATATTTATGTTATGAATGCAAACCATGGACTATAATGTTTGAATGAAAGAGATGCTAAGTTTTCAATGTATGGTGCCAACTCGGGTCTTCTCGTGGCAAGATCTTAATCTAGCCTGATAGTCCTACGATAAGGGACGGGAAATAAACTATTTATGTTGGGAGACGTCCCTAGCCTAAAGAGCCTTAGCATGACCTATATGGTTACTATTTTGAGTTGTAGCACAGTTATGTATTGAACCGAGAACCATGATATGTTTATATGTTTTACGACAAGTTATGAAATGCTATATCAAGAATAATATTATGTCGTATCTCTTCTTATGATACTATATTTTGAAATGTTGAAACGTTTCAAATGATGTTTACATTAGCTATGAGTTTCGAGCATACGCTTTATATGTTCAAAAGCTCATTTCCTTATGCATAAATGATTATCTATCCTTGTAAGTTGGATATAATTACTAGTCCATGATATTTTCTCGCTCATGCATCATTGTTATTCACTAAGCATTAGCTTACGTTTTCTCAAATGATTTTCAGGCAGCCAATCCGGAAGACCCTAAAGCGAGGCCATATGAGAATTTTGAGCTACGGCCCACGGGCCTTTGTTTTGTATAATGTTTAAGAGCTTGACCCAATGTTTTGTAATGATATAACGCTATAACTTTGGTGGACCTTGATTTGGTCCTTATGTATGTTATGTTTTGGATTAGGCATAACTCTACCATGTATGACACAGATTATATTTTCAAGTTATCAAAAGTTCTATTTTTCGCAGTTATGCATCATTATAAATGATTATACACAAGTGATCAACCAGTTTATGTAATGCGGCATTGGGTAGCCTTACTACTGGCCGGTCATGTACTCTAAATCTGTATAGGCTGGGTTATGGGGTGTGACATATGTAACAACTAGTTATAAATGATAGGTACGTAGCTTAAGATATTAGGTTGACTTCTTATAATTTATTAACCGAGTCATCCCAAAGCACTATAAATTACAGGTTAACTTGAACGGGTTTGGTGACTGATAGGCTATATGTCCACCTTACCTCTTATTACCTTTAAATTAAATTTTTTTTTTTGAATGATGACTAGCATAAATAGCCTTCATGTATAATTGTTACTTTTAGCGAGCAACTAATAATTTCCTTTCTAAAGACTATCTTATGATCACCATAAGCAAGGAAATTTATCTCTTCTCACTAATAATTCTTTCCCATCGAACAAAAGAATTACCTCTAGTTATTTTTGTGGTCACCATTACCAAGGACATTTACATGTCGTCGCTATAACATAAAGTGATTATTTCTTTTAGTAAGGAAACTATGAGTTCCTCGCTAAAGACTTTATATTATACATCTAGTCAGGAATAACGTGCCTTGAGAAATGTTTATAATCTTAGCATTTGTGATGAACACAAATTTTGTTGTGAAAAGTTATTGAAGTTTTTTGCGAGGAGATGCTTTTGTCGTAAAAATTATTTTTCAAAACCTTTTTGCAATGATCTATTTGTCCCCTCGCTAATACTTTTGCCTTTAATCACATTTTACGAGGAATATTACATTTCGTTGAAAATTTAGTCTCTCGCCACACATTCCACCAAAAAGATTTCCTGCTAGAGATTTTGCGATGAGTATTAGCGACGAATTTTTGCGTTTGTTGATAAATGTTGTCATTCGAAGACTTTAGCGATGAATCATGATTTTTCCTGCTAAAAGGGTACCTTTAGCATGAAATTTAGTTCCCTCGCTAATACTTTCCTCGCTAAAAGGCTAAGTTCTTGTAGTGACAGTCGAGTCATTCCTTTGATTGAACTGGAGTGTTTTGCTCCGCTTTTAAACCTATTAATCAAAACTATGCCAACCTTACAAAACATATGCATTACTTGATAAACAATGCATGCTCATGGCTTATAAAACATTAACGATGCATTAAAAACACAATGTAACATGTTAAACCCTTCTTGATATAATGCAAGGGGTCAAAAGTACAATAATGCAGAACTACTGATCATTAGGACGATCCTGAGCATGGTCAGGACGACCAGAGGAAGGAAATGGCCTATTTGACTTATCGTCAAGACGTCCCTCAACCTGGTCCTGACGATCAAAGAAGTCAAATTTCTCGAAGTGGCTTATCGTTAGGACGGTAATTATCTCGTTCTTGACGACCAGAGCCCAATTGTAATCCCATTTGGCCTATCGTCAGGATGACCAAAACCACCATCTTGACAACCAGAGGGGAATTTCTACCCTGAATAGCCTATCGTTAGGACGACATAAAGGACAGTCCTGATGACTAGATTCCCCTATTTTCCTTTCTTTAGCTTGAAAATGAATTCCAAACCATGGTTTCAAGTTCTCTTCACCACCCCAACACAACTAGTTTACCAAATACTCAAAATAAGTTCTAAAGCCATAAACAAATTCTCAAATACTAAAAACATGCACAACATAAGGATTCGAGGCTTCCTCCTTGGAAACCCTTAATCACCCTTCCCCCTCTCCACTTCAGTTTAATCTTCATGGCATGAAATGATATGTTAGCATGCAAGAATCTATAGAAACACAATGAAACAAGCATCAACATGATATTTCTCACCTTTAACAATGAAAACACAAGCTTCCCCTTGAATTCTTTCTTCCTTTCTCTATTTTCCTCTCTTTTCTCTCACTTTCTCTTTTGCCGAACACACAAAATACTAACAAGCTCCTCTCTTCTATCTCCCTCTTGACTTGAAGAAAACTATAGATATAATTTGTATCTATGGATATACATGTCACACACACACACACAAAATGCTAGTAACAAGCACACACTTCCGTTAGATGAATCACACACCTAGGTGGCTTAGGGTTAAACCCGCACCTAGCACCTCTTTGTTTCATTAATTCACCGCTAATTCATATGATTAACATAATTAATCACACTCATAATAATTAATCATCATTAACATAAGCTAATCATGAAGATTAATTAAGCTAATTAATCATGCTAAAAAATATGATAATCTCCCCATCGCATGCTCTTATTAAATCATGCTAATCAACCTCCTTAATTAGTATAATCACACAATAGAATGCATGCAATTAAGATAAACATGACTTTAAGTAAGTTAGGGTCTTATAGTTTTATTATCATCAAAATTAGCATGGAGATAAGGCAAAAGAGAAGGACACTAAGATTGCTATAGATTTTTTGAAGAGTTGAATGAGGAAGATGTACAAACTGAAAATGATAATGAGTTTTATGATGTGAAAGATGATTTAGATGGTAATGATATTTCCATGTCATTTACAGAATCAGCCACTGCTAGAAATACTAGTGAAGAGAGTTCGAAGAAGAAAATAAAGAAGAAGAGCGAAAGTGTTGAAAGCATGATTTATGAAGTGATAGAAAAATCAACGATTGTTATTAGCTCAACTATGGAAACAACAGCAAATTGACTTAATAGTGCAATTAAAGATGCAATGGTTAATGAGTTAAAATTTCAGCTTAACAAGGAGTTAATGAAACTACATGGCCTAAGTATGGTTGAGCGACATAAAGCAATGGTCAAAATTGGTTATGATCATGACTTGACTCAAATATTTTTTATGACTGATGATGAACATAAAGAAACATGGCTTAAAGCAATCATATCTTGAATGTCGACTTACTGCTTGTGATGTGTCCCTTTTGAGAACACTTTGGAATGGATGTTACCTATTACCTATTTGGTTTTTGGATATTGCTTATGTTGTTTCATAGGTATTATGTATATTTTTGGGTTCTTATATTTGGTATTCATGGATATTATTGCTTGTGATGTGTCCCTTTTGAGAGCACTTGGGAATCGATATTACCTATTACTTATTTGGTTTTTGAATATTGCTTATGTTGTTTAATGGGTATTATAAATATTTTTGAGACTTTGGTATTTATGAATATTTTTGTTAACGATTTAATATGTTGTGAGACTTTGAAATGACTGAACTAGAATAGTACCAGAAAAAATACTAAATTAGATATTATATGTTGTAGAATATAACGTAAATTTAGTTATTGTGAATGGTGTTGTGAGAAGTTTTTATGGTACAATTTTTGGGGTGATTGAGTTTATTACATAGAGTGAGGTTTTATTTTTGGGTAATATTTTAAGGTATTGCTTTTTAAGGTACTCCATAATCATAGTATTATGTTAACTTGGCTTAAAATATTCATTCCTTTCCAGCAGCTTAATAAACATTACCAAATATGATAATGAGAATGGTCATTCCATTCCATACTATCAACCAAACAAGGGAATGAAAATGCCCATTCCCTTCAATTCCATTCATATGCTCATTGTCATTCCATTCTTTTGTACAAAAAATAGTCGTAAAAGAAGTTTGAGACAGAAATACGTTTTTTTAGAGATACCTCATTGAGTTAAGGTGAGTCCATATACAAATCTCACACTCTTTAAATAGTCAATACACAAAACAAGTTTGCAAACTTTACAAATAAAAACAAATGTGAACAATGTTATGGCAAACATGCAACCTGATAGCTATATCTAGATTATGTTTGCTTCAAAGAATGGAATGAAATGACTATCTCTATACTCATTCTCATTAGGGAAATGTGATTCCACATTACTTGAGAAATAAAAGGAGAAATATTATACATGTAAGCACGTACATCTACTTAATACATCACGCTGCACGTTCTTAAAACTCTATATATACATCATCCAGAATAACAAAGCAAGCCAATTGGGTAGACAGCCAGTTGCTGAATCAAAATTTAATCCATTGTGAGAGCTGTTTAATGATTCGAATGCTGTTCTTAAACCAAGTTTTTTTTCCTTCGATGGATTCGCTTGGCATTAATTTTCTATAGCCTTTGACTTACTATTCAACCAAGAACTTAATCAATTATTCTCTACCCGAACTTCATGAATTTTTTTACTTTTGGCAATTCCATTATTTTTATGTTAAAAGTTTTACAATTCAAAAAGTTTGTAATTATTACTGTAACTAGTGTCCCATATTGTCTTTCTTCAATTTTCATTTAAATAAAATCACAACTCTCCAAAAAATATTCAAATACGACACATGGCATATTTGTAAATCTCTTTTTTGTTTTCAAAGGATGTTTTCCTTAAATGAGGTAGAGGGAATAATTAATTTATAATTTTGATACATGGTGTTTGAATCCTGGCTTCCATTCCATATTAATTCTAAGTTTTGACGAGGTCTAAGGCTCCAGTTAAGACATCAGTCCATCTTTTATCTGTTGTTTTGCATTTTTTTTAAACAAAAAATTTAATTCCATTAATTTGAAATGTCTTGGTGGGTTGTACCGTAGACCAGAAAGTAAATATGAGGAGATATTCTTGTTTTTATTTTATTTTATTCATTCTAATATAAATAGATTCTTAGATAGAAAAATATTACACATACTCTCATTTATTATATCTTTTCTCACTCTTAAAAACAATTGACTGGATTTTACATGCATTTACTTGTGTCTGAGCGTGGAGAGGTTCTTGAATTTTCCATTGATCTCAAACATGTGTGCTTGACTAATAGATATTAACATATGAACACGAAATGTTCGTATATCATTATTTTATAGCCCAGGTACATATGCTCTAATACCTTTAGGTGTGAAAAAAAACTGTTAAAAATAAAATTACATATAACATTACGCTTTTTAAAAAATTATACTCATAAACAAAGTTGGATGGATCCATTGTCGGGCAAGCTTTTTGTAATTTGAAAAAATCACCTTGAATTAAAGAAGGATATTATATATAGGCTATATAACATTAGTCTACTAAAACTAAAACTACAAGGAGTGACCTAGTGGTTGGTTGGCTCTCATACTAAGTATGTCTCAAATTGAATTCTTCCTCACTTCTAGTGTCTAGCCATCATTAAGTTCACATGGTTCATTTGGATAGTGACTGTGCACGAGCTTGATGGATTAATTGATTGAGAGTTTTAACACCACTTGTAGTGATAAAAAAAACCTTAGTCTACTAAAACCAAAGCCATCATATGAATGGGCCAAAAGCCCATGTTACAGCACACAAGTGCCTACCCAAACGTTACGTGTTGGTTTTAAACAGAGAAACTCACTTTTAGATTGGATATGAAACTCTCATAAAATTTTAAAGAAAACTTCTAGAAAACATTTTCAAAACTTGAACATAATTTTAAAAAACGTGTTAAAAACTTTAAAAAATGTTCTGAAAGTTTTCTAAAAACTTGCTTCTTACAATTTCTATTAATTTTTATATTCGCAAATCTAATTTTTCAACAATATAAATGTTGTATAGTATTAGTATCATAGATATATTAATTTAACTATTTATTTCTTTTATTTATCTTAGATATTATAAATTTAGGTATTTTAAAAAAAATTAATGAATACAAAAATTAAAAAATATTTAGTTAAAATGTATATTTTGTATTTTAATTTATAAATATATAATTATACATATATATATATATATATATATATATATGCGCGTTTAGTGACGCTTCTGCTTACAAATAACTTTTCACATACCCGTATCCGCAATATGAGCTTGGGTTGAGAACCGATATTTTATACCTGGAATGACCAAACTGCCCTTATCTTTTGTTGGATCGACAAAATTAACCCGGACAGGTCGGAGATTGCGAGGGCGCCAGGGACGCAGGGGTAGACTCACATGTTTCTGCGTGTATATGCGAGAGAGAGAGAGAAAATGTTCAATGCTCTGAAGTTTCAGGTTTCGAACCCTGCAATCACATCAAATTGCGACCAAAGCTTCGCTGGAACCTTCTCCTCTAGCGGCCTTGTGACTATCCGGCTACCCGAACGCCGTTTTGGGTGTTTTTCTCTCCAATCCTACAACGGTTCATCCGAGCCGTCAATGTCTTCTCGTTTTACTTCCTCCGTCGGGACGTCGCCCTCTTCGCTTCAGCTCTCACAGTGGAACCTCACTCAACGTCACATCCTAGTACTCAATGTCATCGCTTGCGCGGTACTCTCCCTCTCTCCAGGATATCTGTTTTTTTTTTTTGTTCAGTTCTCAGTTATTCTAAAGGTTCCAATGTTGAATAATTTAATTTTGCAAGTCCTTGTGCTGCTTTGATTGGTTGCTGAGAAAATTGGGGAAAAGAGTAGAAATTGATGTTCTGAGTTGTCAAAATTCATTTCAATCTTCAGGATGAGGACGTTTGAACATGATGTAGCAGGTTCAATTGGACAGCTACTTGGCATATTTGTGTTGAGATTTTGAGTGTATAAATTCATAACTTTATGATAACAAGAGTCAAAATTCTGCTTTCTTTTCTTTTCCTGGGTTATCTTAGTTTCAAAATGGAGGGTTCTGTCCATTGCTGGAACTGAATCTGAGAGAAATTTACTGTTTCAAGGTTCTTCTATTGCTTTTGGAAAAGTCTTAGTTATGTGTTTCCTATCCATTCTTGTCAAATGCATTATTCATCTTACCCAATTAAATTTTCATTTATTGATATACATGTCTTTGTTCATGGCTATAGGTACAGCTCGTCCTTATCTTGTTTCACTAATGATTATTTTGAGGACTTTAGAGACGGAAGATGAATACTGAGGAACTGGTGAGGTTGCCTATTTTTCTCGAGTATCTCTTTTAATCTTAGTACTTTCAACATTTCTTTTGCAGGCAGCAGTTTCTGCAACTTGGCTCTTTTGCTCTGCAATCCCAATTCTACTGGTTTGTAATCTCTAAATTCTGCCTCTACTCGATGCTAGTTTTGTTAATTATGGGCTAAAGAATTTGGGGTGAATTGTTTTTGGTCATGATCCCTGAAAAAGCCTGAGAGTGTGGATTAGCCTATAGTTGATTATTTCCCCTAGGTATCCAAGTATAAGAACAAATCAATTGTCTAGGTACGTCAATCGTATGTGCAACTTTAAAGTAATAAAGTAAAGAGATAGGGCACACAAGATTTTAGGGTGAAAACCCTATAAATAGGGAAAAAACCACGGGGTGACACACAGCCTCTAGCGTATTTAGCACTATGCATGATGAACAGTTACACGAATAAACTTACAATTCAACCCGTTGATCCCCGACTCCGGTGAAGTTTTAGACTTGATTGCTCGAACTCGCAATTCACTGTTCTCTCGTGCTATTGACGTCAAGCTTTAGAAGCCGCCAAAGACGATATGTGTGAAGGTGTTTGGTTGACCAGAAGAAAACTAAACGTGGAAGCACAATAAAGCTCTCTGAATAGCTATATACTCTTTGTATGTATATATCAATTAGGAAGCCTTTAGAGCCTTAATATAGAGTTCGCTCAGTCTAGAGTGTTTGGAGAGCCTTGGACGAGTGTATCTCGAACTAGGAAAGGTTTCCTAAACCAACAATGAGTCATGGTTGTTAAACTCCCGATCCGGATCTTACAATCCTATGATTTTACGATCTATTTTTGCAAAATCGATCCTGATCCTACCCAATTCATTGCGGAGGTAGGATCTTATGATTTTGGTGTAGGATCTTACTGGATCGTAGGATCTCAATTCGGATCCCGATCCTATCCAATCCCATTTCTGAACTTTGTTTTGCTTTATATGTCAGGCTTTTTTGTGTTATTTTTATGTTTGTGGCCTACCCATTTTATATTAGGTTCAAATCTTATAAAAATATGTTATTTTTGATCAAACATGTTAGGAAAAACAAATTATTACAATGTACATTCACATTCCTACATTGCAACATTCTAAAAAAACTAGAGAGCTAAAGAAATATAAATACTATTCAAGAATCTTCATCTCCATCTACAGCCCATTTCATTCTTCAACAATAATTCATCTACTCTCTCTCTCTCTCTCTCTCTCTCTCTCTCTCTCTCTCTCTCTGATTTTGTATAGTTAATTGCTCAACTGCATTTTTTCGCTTGCTTTTCTCTAGTTAATCAAATAGCTTAAAATCTAACTTTTTTTTTTTTTCTTTTCTTTTTCTAGATATATTTTGTTCTCCTTTTGTTCTTATTTTTTCTTGTACCATAGTCCTCCGTTAAAGTACAAAGCTCTTATTCAACTATTTTTTTTTCTTTTTTCATGGATCCTTTTTATAATACATAGTTCTTCTTTTTCTTTTGTAATACTATATAATGTTTACATTGATGTGATTTATTATATGTCTAACATTATTTATATTTTTTTGTATAATTTAAGCTCAATTTGTGTCTACTTCTAATAAATATTATTCATGTAGAAATTATTATGCATTTTTTTTCTTTATTTACAGGATTTTACGATCCTCGATCCGATCCTACAATTTGATCTTGTAAACCCCTCAAACGATCCAACGTTGGATACTGATTTTGACAACCTTGCATAGAGTGGAAGCTCGAAGTCCAAAAACTTTGTCGAGCGTGCAAACGGCGGGCCAGACCGTTCGAACACGCTTGATTGCCATTCGAACGCCTTGGCTGGCTGTTTGAACGCTCTACAAAACTTCGATCTCTTTGTTTTGCCTTCGCTGCAGCATTTTAATTCATTCCCACACTCTGACACGTCTATTGAAATGCTGAAAATACATACACAGTGCTTTTGAATTTGCCAATCTAAAAACTTAACAATCCCTATTCATTTTGAGTTGAAAAATGGTCATGAATCATGACTTTGGATCTTGATTGAGAAAATTTCTTCTTTGGGACCTGACCCACAAATCAAAGACTATGCTGGTGCCTTTTTTTTTTTTCAAATATATTGTACAATTTTAATTCAATTAATGCCCTGTGTGTTCTTCTGTAGGCTTGCAAGAGAGCAGCAGAGTCACTGGAGAAGCTATTGGATGTCATGCGGGAAGAGCTTCCTGATACTATGGCTGCTGCCAGGTTATCTGGGATGGAGATTAGTGACCTAACAGGGGAGCTCAGCGACCTGGGGTAAGCATTAAAAACCTTTCACTTCTATGCTAATTGTTCTTGCATCCAGCTCAGAAATTTGAGATTATGGAATTGTTATGTTTGTCATGCAGCCAGGAGATAACTCGAGGTGTTAAAAACTCCACCCGAACTGTCTGCTTAGCTGAGGAAAGATTGCGTCGGTTGACAAACATGTCTCCATCAGGTCATCCCCAAATCTGTGGCTTTCCTTGCTTCATTGTGAGCATTTGAAACTGATTTGGAAGAATGGATTTTACTTCATCTGTACTTGATTAGCATCAATGAAGGAGGTAGCCACTTTGGAAACCAAGACGCCAGGAGCGATGTTAGCTAAATCTGCAACGGGCATAAGGGAGGCAATTGTTGAGGGTCGGGCAGTCTTTCAAATGTTCTTCACTCTCACCAGGTTTTCTAGGATGGCCCTCAATTACTTTGCTTCTCGGGCCAAACGGTAGACCCAGAAATACAAGCCTCACGGTGAGGGTTACATAACATATTTCCTGTGTACTTAATCTTTCCCATTTGAGGATTATCATTTTTGGATAAAATTGTGGTTCAGTATTTAGTTTCCCCAATGTTTTGAGCTACGAGATGCTAATGGATCTACAATAGTAGTAAAGGGAAATGAGGTATTTAAGAACTGAAATGCCTTCTCCATTTTTCTTGGTAAGTTCTTCACCAGTACATTTTTTTCCCCAATGGCCAGCGTCAATTTTCTTGCCAACCAAGTGAAAGTCTAACTCATGCTACGCGATGAATTTTTCCCTTCCTGTAGAGAGGATTGAAGTGTGGAATTCGTAGAGAATGTTGAAACACCCCAGTGACTTCTTGCTTGATCTCTCACATAGTTGAGTTAATCTTTCATTGATTCCTTGTTAGATCTCTCACCAATTTGGTTTATCAGTTCATTATGTTTATAAATTTTCAGAAAGTGTAGCTTAGGTTCAGGCCTGGACTGACTAGTGAGTCTCAGAAGTTGCAGAACTTTTTCGAAAGGAAAAAAAAAACAAAGACGAGAAAAGAAATAAGAGTTTATTTATATATAGTTTAGTCATATATACGCAGCCTGACTTCATGCCACAAACTTGTCCAGTAATGAGATTGGTCTTTTTTTCTGTGAGAATAGCATCAAAATTTAATCCTTTGTGCGAACAGTATATGGAATGAAAATATGACGTTTAAATATATTGAATAACAAGACTTTGACCATTCATGATTGTATCTAAGATTGGATATGGTTTAAAAGATTTTGACCCCCGCCCCCTTCTCTTCCTCCTCTCTTTCATTGGTTAAAAGATCTGGAATGGAGTAGGATTTGCGTTGTTGGGGACAGATAGTGGGATAAAAGCAACGGGGCCTGCCTGCCTTTTCCTGATTAAAACTTCATCTCTCATTAACATAATGGTGAAATGCATTATCTGACATATAGGATAGAAAGAAGGAAATAGTATCTATTCAAGTTTGAAAAGAGGAAACATTGCATTTTCACGAGTCTTCCAAAGATTCTTGGATGGAATTGCTAAGACAATGCGAGTATTCTGTTGGCAAGCTGACTTCCAGCTGCTTGTAATTAGGGTGGCTTTCTTCGCTTTCCACTTTTTAGGCTCCAACCCTCTCTAGCGATCATTTAGGCCGTGTGTGGATCAAGGATTTAGTGATAAAAAAGAAAAAGGAAAAAGACAAGGAAAATGTGAAGAAAAAGAAAATAAAAATATTTTTTTCATTTTGTTCTCTTTTTTCTCACATTTTTATTTTATTTTGCTTTTCTTTTGATAAATTCGGGCTCCAAATAGAGCCCGAAGGAAATTACAAAGCTCTCTCTCTCTCTCGCCAATGAATAAATGCATGCCCTGGGGATAAGGCTTTGATAATCTCAGACGTTAGATCTTTGAGCATTGATGATTAGTTTCTGGTAGAGTAGGTAACATGGCTGCCAACAGGGTTGCCATTTCTACTAGTCGAAAGAGTGATCCTTTTCCCAAATTGGCTGCCTTGTGTTTCTCCTAGAGATTGAGGGTCTATTCTTGGAAAAATTATTAGTGCTTAAGAGCTCTTTCTCCCACACAGCAATGAGTCCACTTGGCAAAAGAGAGCTCATTGCTTTATAAGAGGTAGAGCAAAAATGATGTGACACTCCAATGGTTTCAAATAATTTCTCCTATTTTTGTTTAAAGTTTCTTTTGTCAGTCTTATGTAGCCGTTTTGTTAACATTCCCAGTGAAATCGAGGAATAAACACTATACATATATGTGGGGTAAATGCACATGGCCCAATTTATCTAGTTAGGTACAACTAACACAAATTGAAGCTGGGTGGTCCAAATCGAGCACTAAAGGATGGTCCGGCCTAAGGTGCCGACCTGAGGCCGACCTTGGCCCAAACCGCGAAAGGTGAGCCCAAACCATTAACGGTCTCCGAGCATTAAATGTGGAGTTGACCAGCATTAAATGGGCCAACAGCTCCTTACGTGACGTCGACCTGCACGACCGATCAGTCGGATTTTTCAGCAACGGTAAGGCAGACCTTGCATGTGGTTAGTCGGCGGCAAATGATGAAGCCTACCCAACAGGCTATGATAGCCTGCTGGTAGGCCATGAGCAAAACACTCCATCGATCACACTATAAATACCAAAGACCTTAAGAGCCAGGTATGGATAATTAACTCCAAGTATACACAACTTTTATCTATTCAACTCTTAATTAAGCTTGCTAACTTAATCATCGGAGTGTGATCAGCCCAACAAAGGTCGACCCATTCTAACTTCTCTTTCTTGCAGAGAGTTTGGACTCATCAACATTGGCTAGAGTGATCGGCCAAGCCTTTCTAAAAAATCCCACTTACAATTAGCGTCGTCTGTGGGAAGGCTGAGATAACCATGAGTTTAAACGATCGAAGGGGAAGAAGAGAGAACCACAATCAACGAGGTAACGAAGCCTCCTCTAGCAAAGATCAAACTAATTCGGCGCACTGCCAATCTATCTCAGTAGATCGGCAAAGAGGCAGAATATTGAGATCAGAGATACGAACCCCTACTGAGAGCCACCAAGAAGCACAAGACGGATTGTGGAGGAACCTAGACTATGCTAGGGAGCGAAATTTTTGCAGAAACTACCATCGGGACCTTGCCCCCTCGCTCTCTAGTGGGCGCGTCCTAAGTGAAGATACACTTCGTTCGGCTAAAAGGGAGATTCGGCGGTGTGGCGAAGAGATTGCCTATCTCACCTCTCAGGTTTGGCACATGAGAGAGGCAATCTCTTGAAGGGACAAGCGTGGGAGAGAAAGGTCCCCGAACCATGAAAAAATTGCAAGAAGTAGGGATGTCGCAGCGCTGTGAGTGAGAGGAAGTTACACCTCTAACACCGGGCGTTGCGAGGATAGGCGATCAGATCGGCGTTGAAGAAGGAGCAAGACACTACAGAACGAAGCATTGGCGGATGATGGTCGGCAGCAAAGAGACTGGGAGAAATGGTTCAACGAAAAGCTGGAGGACAAGAAACAGCAACCTAAGAACAGTACAGCCCATGACCTAGTCAAAAAGGCTTTAGACCAGATTACATCCAGGCCATTCAAAGAGCAGATTGAGTCCCACCCAATTCCTCGAAAGTTCACCCTACCAAAGTTCACTTTGCATGACGAAAAGGCTGACTCAGTTAACCATGTCCAACATTACAAGCAGGTGATGGTGTTATGGTGCGGAGACCAAATATTGATGTGTCGAATCTTTCCCTCTAGTTTAGGGGACGTGGCTTTACGATGGTTCGACAAGTTGCTTTCCAGATCAGTGTCAAGTTGGAGGCAATTTGCTGAGTTGTTCACTGCTCGCTTCATAGTCAACAACACGCAACCCAAGGAGGTCGATTTCTTACTAACCTTGAGAAAAGACGAGGGGGAAGGATTGCGAGCGTACGCACGGCGATACTAGGAGGCTTACAACGAGATTGATGAGTGCAGCAAGCAGCTTGTCGTGACTCAATTCAAAATCGGCCTTCCCAAGGAGCATCATCTGCGATAGTCCTTGATGAATAAGTCGGCCCTCACCGTACATGAATTAATGTCGAGAATCGAGCACTACGCAAGATTAGATGAGGATGTGCCTCAACCAAGTTCAGTGAAGGTTGGCATTGTCGCAGAGAAGACAAACAAAAAGGAGGCCAAGAAACCTGACAAGAAGACAACAATCGGGGGAGAAAGGTGAATGATGGGGTCTACACAGTCTTTAAGGATCTCATCTACAAAATCTTGCCCCAGATCCGTAATAAGCCATTTTTCAAGTGATCCCCGAAGTTGGGAGGGGACCCAGCATCCCGGGACCAAAAGAGGTTTTGTTCCTACCACCGGGAGAAGGGGCATAAAACGGAACAGTGTCGACATCTCAAGACCCACTTGGAAGATTTGGCCAAGGCTGGCCATCTCGACCAATTTATTGATCAGGACAAGATAAAAAACGAGGCTGAGCAACCGCGAATGGAAGATGTCCCCCAGAAGGAGATTGAGGCAAGACCGGTTTGAGTAATCAATGTGCTGTATGGTTTGACTGAGTCAGGAACCGTCGACCCACATAGATACTGGGCCAAAATACAAAAGGCCGCACACTTGAGGGAAGTAATGCAGATACAACCGCCGAGCAAAAAGGTCAAGGTCGGCGATGGCCCTGCGTCCATTACCTTCACTGACGAAGACCTCGAGGGAGTGTAGACACCTTATAATGACTCCTTAGTTATAACACTGAGAATGGCAGACTGTGACGTGAAAAGATTGCTCCCTGACCAAGGAAGTTCATCCGAAGTCATGTATTTCAGCCTTTTCAAAAAATTGGAGCTCAAGGAGTCCGACCTCCAGCCATCACTCAACCTGTTGGTTGGGTTTAGCTCAGAACCGGTTTGGCCTTTGGAGAAGGTAATGATTTCTGTGACTGCTAGAGGAATTACGTTGCAAATGGAATTCCTGGTAGTCAACATGCCTTTCCCTTACAATGCTATCATGGGACGAACTTGGTCATACCTTATGAAAGCTATCCCCTCATCCTACCATCAATTAATCAAATTCCCGATCCCCGGTGGAGTGGCGGAAATAAGGGGAGAGCAAGTGGCTGCCAAACAGTGTTTCCTGACGGCATGCACAACAAAGACAAAGGCTGAAAAAGTACAGATGATACACGAAGACACCCCTACTATCGACGATGTGGGGCAGATGCCGGAGAACAAGGCTGTGGAGGAACTAAAGAAGATACACATCGATCGGTAAGATGATAAGTACTTCGTCATTGGCACATCCTTGTCCAAAATCGAGGAGCACTCTCTGATCGAGTTGTTGACAAATTACCTTGAAGTGTTCGCCTAGACTCCTTATGATATGTCGGGGTTGATGCCGAGGTTGCCTGCCACAGGCTAAATGTTGACCTGAAATGCCGACTTATGGTCCAAACAGGGAGAAAGGTGGCAACACAGTATGTGGACGCCGTTATTGAAGAAACCGAAAAGCTCTTGGAAGTTGGGGCAATTTGGGAAATCCACTACCCAAGCTAGCTTTCAAGCACAGTGGTGGTGAAGAAGAAGGACGGCAAGTGGAGGGTCTGTGTGGACTTCACTGATCTAAACAAAGCATGCCCTAAGGACCCTTTCCCCCTCCCCAAGATTGACTAGCTCGTGGATGCAACAACTAGATTCAGGAGGATGAGTTTCTTGGATGCTTACTGAGGGTACCACTAGATTCCCCTCCATCTTGACGATAAAGAGAAGACGGCCTTCATCACTCCAAGGGGTATATTTTACTACAAAGTAATGTCCTTTGGCCCGAAGAATGCTAGGGCTACGTACCAGTGATTGGTCACCAAGATGTTCAAAAAATATATCGGCAACACTGTGGAGGTCTACATCGACGATATGGTGGTAAAAAGCAAAGCCAACAACTCCCATCTGGAAGATTTAAAAGAAGTACTTAACATTCTAAAGCAGTACAAAATGAGATTAAATGCCTCGAAATGTGTCTTCAGAGTTAGCACGAGTAAATTTTTAGGGTTCTTAGTTACACATTGCAACATTGAGGTGAATCTGCGACAGATCAATGCAATCCAGAGCATTCAGGCCTCAAAGAATGCTAAAGAAGTGCAGAAGTTAACTGGAATGGTAGTAGCACTCAATAGATTCATAAGCCGATCATCAGCCAAGTACCGACCATTCTTCCAGCTTCTCAAAAAACGAGAACAATTTAAATAGACTCTGGAATGTGACCAAGCCCTCAATAATTTGAAGAAATACTTGACCGAGCCACCTTTACTTTCCACCCCGCTCAAGCATGAGGAACTCTTTTTCTACCTCACTGTGTTAGAGCATGCAATTAGTGCCGTATTACTCAGGCAACAAGATTGGCAACAGTTGCCTGTTTACTATATCGGCAAAACTCTTCTCAGGGCGGAAAGTAGATACTTACCCCTAGAGAAATTGGCACTCGCACTGGTAGTAGCATCCCTCAAATTGGTGCACTACTTCAGAGCTCATACCATCAACGTCCTCATAGACCACTAGCTCAAACCTCTTCTCAGAAGGGCTGACTTCTCTGGTTGATTGGCAAAATAGGTTGTGGAGTTAGGGGAGTTTGACATCAAGTTCCATCCAAGATCGGTTGTGAAAGGGCAGGTGGTTGCAAATTTCATTGCCGAATTCTTCGTTGAACTTTCACCCGAAGCCGACCAAACAACACTTTTTGCTCCACAGCACGACGACCTCCCACTGGATCTTTGGGAGAATGTTGATCATTGGAAACTCTATGTCGACGGAGCCTCCAATGATCGAGGGTAGGATCGGGCATAATGCTTATTACACCAGATGGTTTGACCATCGAACAAGCTATCAAGCCCGAGTTCACCGTCTCAAACAATGAATTGGAGTACGAGGCCTTGCTTGTCGGACTACACCGAGCCATCAAACTGAAAATCGTCGAGATTGTCATCTATTCGGACTCCCTATTAATTGTCAGCCAGATCACGGGAGAATATGCAGCAAAGAATGACAAAATGATGCAGTACCTAGCTAAAGCTAAGGAATTGCTTAATAAATTCAGCACTTACAAACTCCGCTAGATCAGCCGGGACAATAACTCTCATGCCGATGCTCTGGCGATGTTAGCAATAGCCCTGAAGTCAGGGTCAAAAAGGACAATCAACGTGGAGACTTTGGCTAGACCAAGCATATTTCATGAAGAAGAACAAGCTCTGGTTGTAGAACAGTTGGGACCATCTTTGATGGGCCCAATTATCTCCTATTTCGATAAAGACGAACTACCAGAGGACAAAAATGAAACCAGACAAATCAAACATGCCGCTCTCAGATACTGGCTGTCACCAAGCAAGGAACTTTACAGGTGGGCCTTTACAGGTCCCTACTTGCACTGTATCCACCCGGATAAAGGTGTAAGGAATCTTATTTGAAATCCACAAAGGAATATGTGGAAGTCACGTCGGTGGAAGATCGGTAGCACACCGAGCTGTCTCACAGGGATACTGGTGGCTCTATATGCAAAAAGATGCAGCCCAGTACGTCTTAAAGTGTAAAAAGTGTCAGATGTACTCTCCCATCATACATCAGTATGTTGAGGATCTAGTAACCATTACCAGTCCATGGCATTTTGACTAGTGGGGACTAGACATAGTCGGGCCTTTGCCCCGAGCTCTAGGTAACAAAAGGTTCCTCATTGTGGCGACAAATTACTTCACCAAATGGGTGGAGGCAGAGCCCTTGTCAAACATTAGAGAGATAGACGCCAAGAGGTTCGCTTGGAAAAGCATAGTGACAAGGTTCGACATCCCTCATGCCATTGTCTTGGATAACGGCACCCAATTTGATGGCAACATGTTCAGGTCATTCTGTAAAGAGCTCGGGATCAGAAACTATTACTCAACACCAGCCTACCCATAGTGCAATGGGCAAGCCGAGATTTCGAACAAAACTGTGCTCAATCAGATTAAAAAGCGGCTGGAGAGGGCTAAAGGGAAATGGGTGGAGGAGCTACCCAGCGTTCTATGGTCCTATAGAACCACCGTAAGAAGATTTACCGGCCAAACCCCCTTCTCTTTGGCCTATAAGGTAGAAGTAGTCATATCTTTGGAGGTCGAATTACCAATGATTAGATTGGCAGCATTCACTACCGGACTTAATGACCATACTCTGGCAAAGGATCTAGATCTTGCCAAAGAAAAAAGGGAAGCTGCCTTGATCAGACTCAACGAATATCAGCGGTAGTTATGACACTCCTACAACAAACAGGTTCGGCTAAGAAACTTCACTCAAGGTGATCTAGTTTTACGAAAAGTGTTGGGGGTAACAAAGAACCTAGCGGATGGCAAGCTCGGCCCCAATTGGGAGGGCTCCTACCGAGTGGCATCCCAGGTTGGCGTTAGCGCATACCGATTGAAAACTGTTGAAGAGGGAAGACAGCTGCCTCGACCTTGTAATGCACACAACTTGAAGAAGTTCTATCAGTAGTGCAAGATCTCATATGATGTAACAACTCATTAAGTGTGTAAAGTTTTTATGAGATCAATATAGTATGAAGTTGTTCAAGCATGTCTACTCTGAGCACTACAAGACTAAACCAAAAACTAAGTGTAAAAACTTGGTCCTGTCCAAGTTGGACAGGTCGGCCAAAGAAGGCCACAAAAATCAAGTGTAAAAACTTGGTCCAGTCCAAGTTGGATAGTCGGCTAAAGAAGGCCACAAAAACCAAGTGTAAAAACTTGATTATGTTCAAGTTGGACAGGTCGGCCAAAGAAGACCACAAAAACTAAGTGTTAAAACTTGGTCCTGTCCAAGTTGGATAGGTCGGCAAAAGAAGGCCACAAAAACCAAGTGTCAAAACTTGGTCCTATCCAAGTTGGATAGGCTGGCCAAAGAAGGCCATAAAAAACAAGTGTCAAAACGTGGTCCTGTCCAAGTTGGACAGGTCGGCTAATGAAGGCAGCAAAGAACCAAGTCTCAAAACTTGGCCCTGTCCAACTTAGACAGGTCGGCCAATGAAGAGGTAGTCATACTAACATAAGACGAAATGAATTTGAGCATTCAAAAAGAGCCAAACAGCTATTTAACATTTACCTAGAGAAAGTAATACTGGGACGCAGGTAAAACAAGACTTTCATTAAAGATAGGAAGGTTGGTTACAAAAAGATATCCAAAAAAGGAAAACTAAAACTCTATCACTTTGTCGACTTCTCCCCCAGCTGCACAGACGGCTCCGCCGAGTCATCTGTGGCCTCTTCTGCAGCCTTAGATGATTTAGCAGTAGCCTTCTCCCTTTCGGCAACAGCCTCCAAAACTAGTTGTCTACTATATTCGACGTTGGTTATCACCTTCTTTGGATCGACAACATTGTCTTCAGTAGCGTCGAAGTAATCAGGGCACAAACGCTAGACATCAGAGGACTTGTCCACCCCGGCAACAAGAAGGGCGCTGTTCCAGCCCTCTCGGAAGATGCCACGGCTCAGATTTGTCATCTGAATGGCCAGGTTACTGGCCGCCCTTTTTTCGCCCCTCATCATTATGTCCTTTTCCTCCGCCTTCAACTTGGCCACTTCGGTTTGGAGAGCTTCGATCTCCGATTTAGCCTTGTACAGGTCCACGGACTGCACATCATATTTCTTTTGAAAATCGGCCACCTCGTTGTCTCTCTTTTTATAGTCCGCTTACATCATCTTGAGTTCGGCGGTCGCCTACTTAGCCTATTTCTTGAAAGTGATTCGATTTTTGTTAGCATTGATCCATTCTTACCTTAAGCCACCATGTACATCTATAAGTTGGTCGTGCTTCTCGGCAAGTTTTCGGTAACGACTCATTGCCTCCAGCGAATTCAGATAACCCTGTACCAAAAGCAACGTTTGCATAAAAATGATATGAGCAAAATCTCTAGCGAATTGAAAGGCAATGCCAACTTACCAAAAGAGAATCATGAAATGCCCCCATGAAGATACTAGTATTGCTCAACGCCCCCAACTTGGCGACGTCCTTCTTCTGGAGGACGCTCTTAATGACGTCAAAAGAGACCTCGGCTTGGTCAATCATTCGTAGTCAGAGGTCGACCTAAAATATCTGGCGTAACGGTAACACCTCTCCGACTTCCTCTATCGCACCTTTGCTAGCGCTGACCCTTAGCTTCTTAGGGGTTGGATGTGAGGCAGTAACCTCAGGTGCCTTTTTTTTTTGTTGCTGGGTCACCAGCTTCTTTTGAATAGGAGTGACTTTGACTGCTGTGGTAGTATCTAGATCGGCGGTGGGAGGGTTAGTAGAGGTCGTGGCAGTCGTCTTTATTGGCTTGCCCGCTGCAGCGAACATCATCTTCTTCAAATTCATTTCGTCCTCCTCGTCTGGAGATGGGGTGGATTCTTGTGTTCTGGTAGATACTCTGACTCGGCAGTTTGAGATCGTGAGTGGAGATGAACTTGAGGCCGAACTGTTCGACTTTGAGCGGGCTTCACATTCAAGCACTTCTTTGACAACGAGCTCTGACGGAGGAGAAACAACAATTGTTACTTCAGTGGGGGCACGGACTCTTTCGCCAGCAATACTGACGGGAATCTCCTCAAAATCTCCCTCAGCACCTTCCTTGGCCAATCTCGTAAGGACGCTCTGTGGGATTCTCGTGTTGGAAGTAAAGGTCGAGTAGTGGAGAGGATAGTTGAGCAGTGTGTGGGTGGTCCGAACAATGTCTGCCTTCGCCACGAAAGTTCAGAGCCTTATTCAGGTCGGCGAAATTAACAAGCCAATCTCGTACTGTCGACCGCTTCTTCTTCTCTGCAAAATGTCACAATCAAGTTCAAACACGCATTAGAATTAAACCAGACACACAAAATGAAAGGTCGGCAGCAAACCTATGTTGAGGGGAACTCTAGAGCATCAGAACGCCGGTCTTTCTCCCTCAGCAAGGTTGCCGAACTCCCAAGGCCAGGTTACCCAAACCCTAACGTCATCAACGCCCTTCTCGGAGGAGGGTAGACACTTCACTAACTCCCTGGCCTACTCTACAACCAGAAGATAGACTTTGAAACTCCCCCGATCTTACAAAGCGTATAGTAGTAATCAAGTTCGGCGAGCCCCAGGTTCACACCCAGGTGCTGATTAATCTCAAGCATGCCAAAGATGATCCTACGTACATTCGACGACAACTGGGAGGGTGACACCTTCTTTTTTACTCTGAACTTATGAAGTAAGGGATGAAGGGGAAACCTAAGGCCCCTTTCTATAATGGCAATGATCGGGAATGGTACTCTTTTCTCAGTTTCCCTCATACGATGATCATTGGGATCGACTAGCTCTAAGTCGATCTCATCTGGGATCTCAAACCTAGCCCTAAAAGAGGTAATGGCCGCCGGACCATCTAGCATTTTTCTAAGGCGAAATGCCATCATGGAACAACCGTCGAAAACAATAAGGAAAGTGAAGAGAAGCACGAGAGATATGCGGGCTTAGAAAGACTTACAGTGGTGGGAGTCGAAACTGGTAACGTACACGTTAGATAAAGAGATGAAGAAAAGCAAAGTGCCTTTTACCAGAAATGGCATCCTCCTTTTATATACATTCAAGCCGTTGGTTCGTGCGTGGGAAAACGGTAGCAATCATGTCGCTCTGCCGAAACGTCACATCGATTGTCGATTCGATGGCACCCCATCAATAGAGCTTTTAATCCCAGTTGTCTGCGTGGCCAGGTAACTGTAGAAACGGTCGCACACTTGAAGGGGTGCCATTATGACCCGCTACAACCCTTGGCCATTTGAAAATACAAAACGACGCAAGGGCTGGGGGCAATTTTGAGGTAAATGCACACGGCCTAATCCATCTGGCTAGGCCTAACTAACACAAATTGAAGCTGTGCTGCTGGGCGGGCCAAATCGAGTACTAAAGAACGGTCCAGCCCAAGGCGCCGACTTGATGCCGACCTTGGCCCAAATCGCAAAAGGTGAGCCCAAACCACTAGCAGTCTCAGAGCATTAAATGCGGAGTTGACCCGCATTAAATGCTTTAGCGGCTCCCCACGCGACGTCGACCTGCACATCCGATCAGCCGAATTCTTCAGCGACGGTAAGGCAGGCCCTGCATGTGGTCAGTTGGTGGCAAATGATGAAGCCTACCCAACAGACCATGATAACCTGCTGGTAGGCCAGGAGCAAAACACTCCATCGATCACACTATAAATATCAAAGATCTCAAGAGCCAGGTATAGACAATTAACTTCAAGTGTACACAACTTTTATCTATTCAACTCTTGATTAAGCTTGCTAACTTAATCATCGGAGTGTGATCGGCGCAACAAGGGTTGACCCATTCTAACTTTTCTTTCTTGCAGAAAGTTTGGACTCATCAACATTGGCTAGAGTAATCTGCCAGGCTTTCCCGAAAAATTTCACTTACAATATATATAAAACAACAGTATTGTTATATAAATAAAAGTCTTTATATAGAATTTTCTTACAGAATGAAGTGGCCTTTCTATGGGCACTAGATCTTTGACCTCCTCTTTTGTTATTGTCTTCCCATTAGACAAAAAAAAGTTTAGTGGTCAGGTAGTATTGAGTACTTAGTGGTAACCCTATTAAATGGTGACATGTGGTGAGTGAATACATCAGCAGCCTGAGTTAGTAGAGTAGTGGAGAGACTTTAAAAAAAAAATACCATTTGGAAAACTTTGATAGGATGTTTCCTTAAAAGTCTCTCTACCGCTCTTCAATTTTAGGTCGCTGATATATTCACTCACCACATGTCACCATTTAATAGAGATTATCACCGAGTACTCAGTATTACCTGACTACTAGACTTTTTTTTTTCCCATTAGACAGTGAGGATCAAACTCCATTGGCCCCACCAAAAGATCATTCCATTCGATGCCTTATCAAATCGATCAATTGAACTAGAAAAATGCTTGAAAAATTTTCACTGGAATTTTGTGAATTGTCTGAATTTACAATGATGTCTCAGTTTATTTATCAAGGAGATTTTCAAATCCAATTTAAATATGGAACTTCTTTTTTGGAATTTTTTACTTCTAAATATTAAACATGACAGGTGATGAAAATTCACACGCATACAATTGGTGTATAGAAGATGTAGATCGATTGGAGTTTGCATCTAATCAAGTTGCAGTTTATATGGATCTGTTCCACTTCTCATTAATTGCTTAATTTAGATCATATTGTAAAATTAATTTACTTCATGAAACATGCCTCTTATCTAGAGAAACTTCAAGCTGGAACACTACAAAATTTCCCCTTAGTGTATTTTTTAGACCGTTTTTTTTTTCAAGTATATTAAAAGGTGACAGCCCTAGGGGAAGAGAGGGTAGTCAAACGCGTGACCTAATGGCACGGGCAAGAGCGTGACTGTCATTGGACTAACCTTAAGTTCAAAGTCATCATTTGGTCTTTTGTCTCATTTACTTCATTTAAGTTGTTGAGGAATGCATTTGCTTCCGTCAGTTGCTATTCAACCATCGCCTTATTATAGGTCCACGTGTTAATGATTTTAAAAGTTCTAACCAGAACCGAAAAATGCCTGTTGTGTTGTTCTGCTAGGTGAACAACAACCGTACTTTTATATCAAATCAAAGAATAAAAAACTAATAACACACGTGACAAAGAATATAGCATGAAAAAAGACTAAAAAATTAAACGAATGCTATAGCAATCATATTTTTTAATTTATTTTTTTATTTTTAATCACATTAATAAATATATATAAAACTAATACACTTGTGTCTAGTAGCGAGAAAATAAATTAAATATATTATTTTTTTAAAAATTATGATACATTTGTTTTGACATTTTAACAGCTTGTTTGGAACACGAGGGACAAAAGAAAAAGAAAGAATTTTATTTTTCTTTTTTTGTAGAAATGGTAATTTGACTCAAAAAATTTGAAACTCACTTCACTCTACCTCTTGTAGCATGAGTTTGGAGTATGAATAAACGGGTTAAAATGGATTACGAAAAAAAATATAATAAAAAATAAGTTTGGGGCGAGGTAAGATTTAGGTTACTCCATCTTGAATCCGCCCTGATTATATTATAAATTATCTTAAATACTCTTATTTTATTTTAATAATACAAAATACTATTTTTTAGATACAAAATACTTTAATAATACAAAATATTCTTTCAAGTATACTAGGGGTATCCAAAATGATGATCAAAGGATATTTTCAAGTATATTTTAATAACATAAAATACTCTTTTTTTACTTTAAAATTATATGAAAAAGGTGTCTTTTTTTGTATTTTAAAATTATATGTAAAAGGTGTCTTAAAATTTTATGCAATAATGATATGCGTTTTTTTTTTTAATTTACGAACTTGGTAACATAGATAATGATTTTGTATATCTTGAAAAAATTGTGAAATGTGATAAAGCAAACAGTGATTTTGTATGTTATATTACTTTTGCACAGTATGTCAGATTGATTCTATCTTCTCTTTTCCTTTTCGGTTGTCCATTACACTCAGACAGAGAATAGACGTGTGTCACATTAATAGAGCGATGGTTGGTTATCGAGTGACAAAACGACGGTTCCTAGCATCCCTCTTAAGTTGTTATATTTTGTACCATTTCCGGTAAGTTGACATCTACATGACTTGAACAAAAGGTGGACGCATAAACATCCAGTTCCTCTTTTTTTTTTTTTTTTGTTTTTTGGGGTCGAGCAAAAGAACAGCATGAAATATATAGAGGCAAAGTCGAGTACATCAGAGAGTTATACAAGAGAGTCTTTAAAACAAAGCAGAGAGCTTAGGTGCAGGCCCAACAAAAGAAAGTAAAAGTAAAATGACGCAGCAACGTAGCTGTTGACAGCAAAGTAGGAACACCACAAAATCTTTAACCAAGATAAATAATAACACAAAAAAGCCTGGGAATAAGCCGAAGGCAAATGCTGGGAAGTACTGAAACACTGCTACTACAAGATGGAATTCGCGAAATGGCGACGTAACAAACCGCTCTGGTCCTCATAGGACAAGGACCTGCAGCATGCTTGAAGGGCGTGTTAAGAGGATTTTGTGGGAATCTTATGAGGAAGAATAAGATGGTGTTGGTAATATGGTGGCGGAAAAGATGTTGAGAGTAATCTGCATTCCAAGCAGTGGTATTTGAAAGGAAAATATATTGGGCTAACCGAAGATTCGCAAAAGGGCCCAAGGAGGCAGTTTTGTGTCCTTGATGTGTGAGCTAAAAAGTGTGAGGTGGGTAAGAAGAATTTCCGTAGTCACACCACCTAGGGATGACAATTGAATCCAAAAAACTTGAACCCCGTTTCACCCTATCCTAAATAGGAAGGGTTACGGTATGAATAAACGGGTTAGTGATAGAGTATGAGAAAAAAATAAAATTTGATACGGGTTTGGGATGGGGTAGGATTTAGGTCACCCCATCCCGAACACGTCCCGATTATATTATGAAAGCTCTAAATAGTTATATTATATTTAATTACACAATATATCCTTAGTATATAATTAAACATTAGGATTCTAATGTTACTATATATATTCTTAGATTTAAGTCTCTTTCTTTCTTAAATTTATACCGTGTTAGATTTAGTATAATTTGCATTATTTTTTATTTTTAAAGATTTATTTTTGTTTTAAAACTTTATATGGGGCAAACCCATTTTAACTCGAACCCCTGTTAACTTAAGTGGGAAGGGGTGGGGTGAAGTGGTCCTGTCATGGGTTTGGGACAAGGTGTGGGATGGTGTTTTTCTATTCGGGACGGGGTAGGGTTTAACCAAATTTGTACCAAATCCGCCCTGTTGCCATCCCTAATTCTATTCTTGCTTAGTGCATAGGTCCATGGAGCTTTACACCGATGCGCTCGGGCCGCCTCTCCAACGAGACTATTCCTCCCTGAGTGTACCAGACCTCCACCGTATGAGTGAGACTCTCTTTTAGCGAGGTTCTCCCTTGAGTGAGGCTTTGCCTTAGCGTGGCTCTCCATTGAGTGAGGCTTACCCTCACCAGCTCTCCCTCCATGTGCTCGGGACCTCCCTTGGTTCAGTCATGCCCAGCCCCCCTCCACTCAAGGATGGACACTCCGCTTCTTTAGGCTCACGCTTAAAGGAGAGCTCCGCTCGTATTACTTGAGACATCTTCATGAGTTGTGAGTAGGATCTAGGGACCCCATGGATCACCATCGCGAGACTATCAGAGGACTCGTGAATTGGAGGCTAGACTTGAGGGCTCATTAGAGCTGCTCATCTCACCCTCGTCTAGGGGCTTGCCCTATGACCAATCACAGAGAGAGAGAGAGAGACTTCCACTAGAAGTCAAAAACATTAATGAGACCGATCACAAGGGAGAGGGAGAGATAGACTTCCACTAGAAGTTAAAAATACTAAAGAGCATTAATGATGCTCAACCACCTCTAGAAGCTTGACCTAACAACTTCTGATAAGTACGACACTGCAGAGGTTGTAGGCCTGACCTCAGACCAGAATCGACTCTAGCATAAAGTGAGCAAAGTACTTACTTTAGGCCTCCAATTTTTTAAAAATCATATGTGCTATAGTTAAGCCCTGTATAATTTTGACATGCTTATTCTTATTCTTTAAAACAAAAAAAGTCCCAGTCCAAATAAAAAAAAAAGGCCCACAAGATAAGAAAACAAAAAACCTCAGCCTTAATGAGGAAAATGACCCATAAGAAAAGAAAAAAAGAAGTCCCAATTTAAATGACAAGACCTGTCAGAAAATAAATAAAAAAAAGGCTCCATAAGAGAAGGAAAAAAAAGAGAGACCCAAATCAACTACATTAGTTAACTTGAAAAAGGAAAAAAAAAAAATTACATACAATTTTATCAATACAATGAAAGTAAAAAATTTAACTCTCTTTCTCTCTAACGTATAGATGTTCAGAAGTTTAAACGCTTACAACTCCTCTCTCTCTCTCTCATACAACTGTAAATTTTCAAAATGAAAAACAAATATGTAAATCTTACAAATAGCATCATCAAATGGCTTGTTAAAGTAAATTTTATAACTTTGGTATATATTGATCTTCGTTTGATTTCTAACTTGTCAACATATATTCAATCTCTATTTGATTTTTTGAGTTATCTATGTATGTATGAAATATTTTTTTATTTACCAAAGCGCATTTTTTTTTATTTTGTTGCTTGAGATGTTAAATTGAAGAAAGTGAATTTTTTTTAATTGTTGGTGGGATATCCATAGCCGCTAAGGAAAAAATCGAAAACTAATTTTTTATTATGTTGTTTAGGTCAATTTTAATTTGGTAAATATAACGATAATTTTTTGTATACATTTTGCATATATTACTTAGGTCATAGGTGGCTATGTGGATTAGCTATACAATCAACTGAAAAAGATTTGTTACCTAAACTTGAATACATTAATTAATTGATAATTTTGCATCTCAAAAGCCTAAAAAAATAAATTTTAAATAAAATTTTTACAGCAATATTAAAAATGTGAAAAGCCATAAAATTTTTTTTGAAAAAAAAAGCCTCATTTAAAATTATCGCTTTAGGTCTCAAATTGTCTTGAGTCGGCCCTGCCTCAGACTAACAGGCTAAAAAGGGTAAGCTACCTGTCTCGCTCACAAGTGAGCTCGAGCCTCAAGGCCTCACCCTCCTATAAGTAAGAGGTCTCCACCTGCGTATTTAGACATGAGGAATCCTCCTTTATAAAGCTTGTTGGCTCTGTTGCTCCATGCCTTTGTTCTGATGATTACAAAAAATGTGTTAGTTGTCTAATGATTCTACTTAGTGTGCAGAATATTCCTTATCCTTATTCTCTATCAAATTATGACTTGAAACTTGATATTTTGAATATATTGAAGAGCCCTAGAAGCAATCAAATTGGAATGATTTCATCTCGAAGAGATTAAAGGTGTTCAAAGAAGACAAAGATCAAGTGAAGAGAAGACTACAAGTCTTGGAAGCTTTCTTGAAGGTTTGAATGAAGACTTGGAAGAATGTTTGAAGCCATGGTGATCGAAAGTATTCTTGAATATCTACATGCCTTGGAGAAGACATTTCAAGCTTTAGGTGTCCTACTTAGAAGACTCTTTAAGAGCTTAAAGTATTTGGTGAAAATTGAAGAAGTCTTGTAAAGTTAAAGTCTCTGAGCTAAAAAGAGTTGACTCCTTCAGTAAAAAGAGTCGACAAATTGAGACAATGGCTTGGACCAGAATCTGCCCAGAAAAAGAATTGACACATTGGTCTAGATAATAAGTCTTAGAGGAAGTTCAAAAAGAGTCAACTCCTTGTTCTTCAAGAGTTAACTCATTCAGATAGTGCTTTGGTGAAGTCTGATGAAACTCAAAAAGAGTTGACCCCTATTTTTCAAAAGTTTACACATTGGGATAGTGAGTTGAGGACGCTGGCACCAGAACAAAAAGGGTCAACCCCTACAGTAAAAGAGTTGACTCCTTGTTTGCATCGGCTATATTTTTTAACGTTCTGACAGTGCATTTTTGCATTCAATGTACTCCCAACCACTACCAATAGCTAAATTCGATGCAAGGCTATAACTACAAGATCTCTACAATATCTAGATAGAAGAATGAATGATCATAAGTGTTGAATCAAAGATTGAAGCTGAGATTTTCTAAGCCTTAACTGCAACATCCATTTTGTTGAGTGATTAGGGTTGATTTTTGAATCTACACTTGATTATCTACTATTTGAGAGAGTTATCCATTGTATTAACTTCATCTATTTCACTTGGGTGAGTTTATAAACGAGTGAGTTTGAGTGTTCTTGAGAAAAACACTTGAAAATTTGAGTGAAGTTTGGACAAAATCACCTGGATCTTTGAGAGTTTGAGAAAAACTCTTGTAAAAAGTGAGCTGGGCACTTGGGCAACTAGCATCGACTGTGTTCATGAGTTTTTGCATAGTAGAAGGCTTTCAAGGGGATCTTAGGGGTGTGGACGTAGATTATACATTGTGATCAAACCTCGGTAAATGTGGTGTTTTTTATTGTGCTATGTTTTTCTTCCTTGTCTATATCACTTGCTTACATTGCATCTTATTGTTTGCTTACTTGGTTTATAGTTTGATTAGCGGCTGTTACATTACTTAATTAGCTTAATTGCATTGTGTGCTATTAATTTCAAAAAACCCAATCACTCCCCTCTTAGGTTGCCTACTTGGGCTAATAGGCTCTCCACTACCAGTCTCTCTACACCTAGGACCGCCTTTGCTCTCTTTCTCTCTCTCTCTCTCTCTCTCTCTCCACCTCCAGTGGTCTTCACCATTGTAGTGTCCACCATAAACTTCCCAAAGCCACACATCAACTCTCCACACTCGGTAAGAAGAGCTTGGTTGAAACAAGAGATGTCTCTAAAACCTAAACCACCCAAACCTTTAGGCATGGTTAGAAAAGATTTGGGCAACCGGTAGATGGACATATAATGAATAAGTAGATATGAAAGAACTAATTTAATGAGAGTAGCTTGTCTTGCCTTAGAAAGAAGAAAAGCCTATTGACCTTGACATTTGGATCTTATTTTGTTCAATAAATAAAGATAAGAAATGTTGCTTACATCATTGGACAATATCATGTTTTATACCCAAATAGTAACCCAACGGAGAAGTATGAATTCCCAAAGTTTGGGAAGCCAAAGAAAGCTCGAGCAGGGTGGTAGGGCCAAGGTGAGGGGATCACCCTATCTTAGTCATTGAGCAGAGGAGGAAAAAAAGGTGGGTAAGCCATTAAGCAGAACAAAATGGAAAACATATTGCATAATTGAGCGAACCTAGTGAGAAGGAAAGTTAAAAAGATCTAGAATGTGCTTAAAGAAATCCCATCAAAGTCGATTAAAGGTTTTACTCATGTCAAGTTTAAGGGCAAAAAGAAAGAGGGAGAAAAACACTTAGTGAGACATAATTTGCCACCTCTTGAGCTATTGCAATATTGTTAGAAATCAACCCACTAGGCAAGAAACCATTTTGAAAAAGAGAGATAAGAGAGCTCGTGAGGGTTTGAACCGGTTAGCCATAACCTTTGAGATGATTTTATAAACAACATTGCAAAGGTTGGTTCCGAAAGTTAATTACTTTAAAAGGGGAATCACATTTAAGAATGAGAGTAATTTGGGTTCGTTTAACCTCACAAAGAATGAAACCAAAGTTGAGAAAGGACAAGATTGCAGAGATTTTTGCAAGAAAATTAGAGGGGTGCCATCTGGGCCCAAGGGCTTTAAGAGGACCCATTAAAAAGAGGTCATGTCAGACTTCAAAAGCAGAAAAATGCTGATTAGAAAGATGGAGATGATGTTGAGAAAGCTAAGAAGATAAGATCAAATGAGGGAAATTTTAGGGGAGAGTGACTCAATTCTCTCATGACTCCATTTTTAAGTATAAGATTCATAATTTTAATATGAAGCACAAATTTTTTTTTACTAACCGGGTGTTAGGGCTAGCTTGCACGCACCTTATCGAAGCTCGAGGCCTGTACAGTCTCCCCGTCCCACACAAACCAGGTAATTATTAGGCCAAAAGCTCTTGGGGTGGCTCCAAGGAATTGATAGCACCTAAGATATTTTGAATTTGAAAACTTGGAGAGAGCAGACACCCAAGTGCCAAGCTTTAACCACCAGGCCAACGATGTGCAAATTGAAATAAAATAATACTAAAGATCGAACTTTTTGTGACGGCAACCAGCTGTTGCAAAAGGTTGGTTAGCCATCGGAAAAGACCTTTTGCGATGGCTGTGCGACGGAAAATCAACCGACACAAAAAAGGGGATCACAAAAGGCTTTTATGACAGCTGAGCTTTTTGTGATGGCAAATCAACTGTTGCAAAAGCCCGACAACCCAGCAAGATTTTTTCCAACGGGTGGAATCATCGCAAAAAGCCATCCCAAAAACTTGTATTTGTGACGGTTGAATAATTATTTGTGATGGGGGAAGCCGTCGCAAAAGCTAGTTTTTGTGACAGCTGTGTAGTCGTTGCAAAAACTAGTGGCTTAAGTAACTCTTTTGCGACAACTATTTGCCGTCGCAAATACCCTAACTATTTTTTAAATATATATTTTTAAAATTTAATTTTCTACAAGTCCTATATATAATTGCATAAATCAATAAATAAATCCCATTCACCACATAATTGCATAAATCAATAAATAAATTCATTCACTAAAAGATAAACATATAAAATGAAGTTCAATGTGTGTATATATATATAATATTAATTCACATCATCCATACATCCAAAGTACAAAAACATAAAATAAACCAACATCAATGCATCAAACCATACAAACCAGTTTTTTCATTCAAAACACACAACCTATTCTCAAATAATATCAATACATCAAAAATACTCAAAAACATTCATTGACTGGGCACTCTATCAATCTCGACCATAAACAGTAACGGCCTACTCCTTCAGAATGACCTGATTAAAAATAAAACAATAATATAATTAGTTAAACAATTAATATATATATATATATGTGTGTGTGTGTGTGTGTGTGTGTGTTTATAGGAATGTGATTAACGAAAAAAAAAAAAAACAAACGAAACAAAGTTGTAATTTACATCAATAGATTTCCATGCACACCTAGGGTTTGGAGATGGTTGAGCAATTTAAAATAAATTAACAATTAAAAATGAACTTTGTACTCTTAACTCCCAAACCGGGAGTCTCGTGGCTATTCCGTTAGTTCCCATGCATCAACTGTGCCTAGACTGTGCTACATACCAAGTCTAGGGTTGTTCCGAGGCCGTTTGGGGATTTTAAGCCTTAGCTCCCTGAAACTTAAGATTTATAAATTTGAATTTTTCTAAAACTAAAAAAACATTGTAACTTCCAAACTAGGAGTCTCGTGACTATCCTGTTAGTTCCCAAGCGTCACCCGTGCCTAGGCTGTGCTATGCACCAAGTTTGGGGCCATTTGGGAATTTTGAGCCCTAGATCTCCAAAACTTATGACTTATAAATTCAACCTTTTCTAAAATAGAAAAAATGTTGTAACTCTTAAACCGGGAGTCCTGTGACTATCCCGTCAGTCCCCACGCGCTAGAGTCCTTGTGCGAAAAGGAAAAAAAAATAAGCAATAAGTAATACAACAGAGGATGCATGTAGTAAACCTTTACAAAATGGAACACACTTGGTGTTGGAGATGGGGGAGCTGCATCCGCAGGAAAAAGGGAAGTGGCTTTGGTAGCCAACCTATACAAAGCCACTGAACCATCTTGTTGCTGCTTCACATTTATTGACTCAGGAAGCTCTAAAAGCAACTCTAATCTTTGAGAAAAAAAAATGTAATAAATATTCAGAATCAAATACAAATGATTGCCAAAGCAATCCTTAGAGAAAATGGGGAACATTGAAGTAAATGATCATGAAAGGATCTCACCACTGCTATCGATAAAAATAGCTTTTTGATCATCAGGTAAACAAAGATTAGCAAGAGCCAAAGCAACTCGTCTTTGAACAACCTTTTCTGTAACCCTCATTAAGTACAACAAATGGCTTAATACCTGTCAAGAAAAAACCTTGCAAGATGTAATTAATTGGTAAATTATTCCTTATTAACATTCTATATCAAAGTCACTCCCCTGAGCTCCAAAAGCTAAATATTAAATATAAGTGCCCGCACCTTCATATGTTGAAATTAACTGAGTTGTGCAATTTCTTTGTGTAACAAGGTACCTTTTGAACAAAGTCTCCAATTTTATTCCTAAATAAGCAATGATAGGGGTAAAGCTGAGTAGCCGGTCTATCCTTCTTGGGTAACCTAGAGGCGTCCAGACCAAGACTACCCCTGAATACCTCTCTGACCAGCTACACCAGACAGACCTAGACATGCCACACCAGTGTGTTGCATTAGGAGCCATCAGAGGTGTACTTTAAGTTTCCCGCCTAAATATTAGCTCTCACGATCCCATCATTGGAACGGTTACTCCCATGACTAGAAGCACGATCCATGTCTTCTATCCACTATGCTTAATCTGGGGGCACAATTGAGGCCCATAATCCACGTCTCCATGATCCAAGGCACACTCCCTCCTAACAGCACTGTATAAATGGTAGTCACCATCTCCAAAAGAAGGTATGAAAAAATACCAACCCTTAGGCATCGTTACTTTGCCTGTTTATCTCTAGCTTAACTTTGTCATTAGAGTGTCTTTAGCAGGCACCACACTGGTGTTCACAATCGAAGGTTCCTTCTAGTCATCCACACCAGAGCTCGAGAGATAACACAAATTTACTGCATCATCAGTTGGCGCCGTCTGTGGGAACAATATTTTGGTTGTTTCATGGTCTTGACTCGATTTGGTGCTTCATTAATCAAGCTAGACGAAACAATGGAGGAACAAAGCACTACTAGGATCACTGCCTTAGAGTAGCAAATCATTGAAATGATGACTGCCATGAATCAGCTCCAAGCTCGAAATCAGAAGTTAGAAAGAAGATTGCTTTCGCCACTAGTAACGCTGGCAGTAGTGGACCCTCCGTGACCAGAGGACCCCCTAATGCTTGCAGACCAGCCAGCAATAAGGAATGAGGAAAGCTAATTGCACTCTAAAAATGCAATTATAACACCTTAATTTGCCAATTGTTAGCCTTAATTTAGGAGTTTGTATGTTTCTTTAATTAGATTTTAGTGTCAACTAAAGTTATTCTGCTTTGCATAGGTTTTGAGCTTAATGTGGAGGGTTTCGGGCTCATTTCGGATAAAGGAAGAGTGTGTTTTTCAACAGGATGCTGTTAATGTACAAGCTGTTAAAGTTGTGGTACAACCAGTTGAAGCACGCAGAGCTGAAACTTTGACGGGCTATATCTCCCAAACCAGAAAGGCTACTGGGACCCATAATATATCGATTTGATATAACTTTTGAAAATACATTCAAATAATCTGACCGTATGTACGTACGGTACTGTTCACCATACGTACGTATGGTCTGCCAAAATTTCAGACTTCAGAAGACTGTATTCAGCATATACGGGACTGTACGAAGTCCATATGTACGATATTTTGACTGTAAGTACGGTATTTTGGACCGTACGTATGGTCCCCGTGCCCCCTGTTTAGTTTTCACTGCTATATCTCCAGGAATTGATGGGATTTTTTTGTATCTGTCATCATATTAGATTAGATTTTCAGTTTGTATGAATTGTAGAGAGAGAAAGTGGGTTTATATTGTATTTTTCTTCATTTTCCTATACTTTCTTTGTAAACAAACACTAATTTCTTCTTCAATTAATGAGAAATTCACAATTCTTCACACTCTACTTCATGGAATCAAGTAGCTAAACTCATCCTTGGATGCAATTGTGAAAATCTACCAAGGATCTTCAAAGTCTTCAATAGAGGTATATACACTTCAACGAATTATCTCATGATTTCTTCATATTCATCTCAGTTGTGTTGTAAATCTACAGAAAACCTAGATTCATAATCACTTTTGGTAATCTCTATGCACAATTCCTTAATTGGTATAGATATTGCACAATTGATGATTTGCTTCTATGATTCTTAATAATTGAACACCAATTTACATCTAATTGAGTATGAATTCCCGTTCTTATGGTCTAAATCATCCGAATCGAGGATCTACGCAATGATTTCTTGACTTGAGTAATCAAATCATCCATTGAGACACTTGTAGAGAATTGGTAGATTAGATCAATTGTATCAAAGCCTTTCATTAATCATTTTCAAATCTAGTTATAATTGCTTTCAACTCTTAGTTTAATTAGCTTAATTTAGTAGTCCACACCCTCTCACCATTCAAACATTTTCGGTTTTATTTGTAGTTAATTACAATTTGTTAAGTGACTTACTAATTCGACTCAATTGGTTGGTTGTTTTGCTCTTGTGTGTTGCCTGTATTGGGTTTGATCTTTTGGGAGAACAATACCAGTACTTGTCGAAATTTTACTTCGATTGCGACACCCGTGCTCTTGCGGGAAGCTCAAGTCCATATCACTTTTGGGAGCAATTAAAAGCAATATCGGCAAAGGAGTGGAGGACCTAGTGCTCCCCAGAGGAAACCTTCCTCAGAGAAGGGCTGGAGCCAATGTCGATGAAGCCTAGAGCCAAATGGCTCAATCTAAGGCAGCGACAGTGGTGCTTTCGGAGCACACTGGAAAAACTCATCTAGTATAGGACAAACAGATGAAGGACATGCAAGCTCAACCGGCCAGAGTAATTGCGGCCGTGAAGAAAAAAGGCCCTAGCACGGTGGAGGAACTAGTGAACAGGACAGGCATGCCTTTCACACCAGCAGTAATGAGGGTACTCTTACCTCCAAAGTTTAACATGCCCACATTGGAGTCTTTTGATGGCCTGAAAGACCCCTTGGATCATCTAGAGACGTATAAAGCCCTGATGGACTTTTAGGCTGTCTATGACAAAATTATGTGTAGATCGTTTCCTATAACTCTCAATGGCCTAGCCTGGATTGGTTCACAGACTTTCTCTCGGGACCATCAGTAAATTTGTGGATTTGAGCAGATTCTTCGTCATCCACTACATTGGGGGGCACAGGTATTGAAGGCCCTCCAATTCCTTGTTTAACACTAAACAGTGTGAGAAGGAGATTTTACACGAATTTGTCACTTGCTTCAACCAAGAGACTCTCTACGTGGATAATCTGGACCAGAAGGTGGCTGTAGCAGTAGCGGCTTTTATTGCAGGGGTCAGAACCCCTAAGTTCCTTTTCTCTCTGGCTAAGGAGGCACCCAAGACCATGGCTGCGCTGATGCTTCAAGCGTAGAAATACATGAACACAGAAGACACCCTTAAAGCCAGGGAAGTCTCGAAGAATGTTAGCCCAAGCATAGATAAGAAGAGACTGGCTGAGGAGAAGAAAGATGATGGGGCAGCGAAAGCCCCTAAGCTGACCGAGCAGAAGCCCAAGATAGAGGGGCAATGGAAATAGGCCAGTAAGGTACAGCCAGCACTATACCCCCCTAGATTAGGTACTCTATGAGATTAAAGGGGACCCGACGTTGAAGTGGCCAGGTCAAATAAGGTCCCTACCAAAAAAGAGACCAACCCACAAGTAGTGCCAATTCCACCAGGACCACGGCCACGATATAGAAAATTGCTACGACCTTAAATAGCAGGTGGAGAACTTGATCAAGCAAGGAAAGTTAGGAAGATACATAGCAGGGGAAAGGCACGACGAGAGGCGAGACCAGCCACCTTAGCAGGCCATGACACAACCTTGGAAGGGTAAGGCATAATTAACAACCTATGGGAGAGATAAGAGTCATTTCGGGAGGATTTGTGGGTGGCGGAGAGTCTTCATCAGCCAGGAAAAGGCACGCTAAGGAGACCCAGAGTCAGAGGAAAGTCATGTTCATAGACTAATCAGTCAAAAGGTCTAGGGCTGAACATACCCCCATCACATTGACCGATGAAGAGGCAAATACCCTATGTCAACCCCACGATGATCCCCTAGTCGTATTAGTAGTGGTGTCCAACTTCTTGATATGGAGGATCCTTGTGAATATTGGTAGCTCGGCAGACATTCTCTTCCTAAAGGCCTTTGAGCAATTGAAGGTGGGCATGAAAAAATTACAACCGGTTAACTCCCCCCTAGTCAGTTTCACTAGCGACAGAGTTACCCCTTTGGGTTCTATAGCCCTGCCAGTAACCTTGGGGACTGCATCTCAGCAAACCACCAAGATGGTGACCTTCCTGGTAGTGGACTGCCCTTTAGCCTACAACATCATTGTAGGCAGAACAACCCTCAGTGAGTTCAAGGTTATACCGTCCACCAACCACTTAAAGGTCAAGTTCCCCACACCTCAAGGAGTTGGGGAAGCCAGTGGCGACCAATAGACTGCTAGAGAATGTTACCTAGCATCCCTTAAAGGGGAGATATGTAACATCCCTTAAAGGGGAGATCAAGGAGGCCATGCTGATTGAGGAACTGGAGGTCCGAGATGAGAAGGAGATCAGAAGGGGAGAGCCAGTAAAAGAACTCGAGGAGGTCATGGTCGAAACACAAGATTAGACCAGAGTAGTGAAGATGGGGACATCAGCACCAGAGGAATTCAAGGATGGACTAAGGTCCTTCCTTAAACAGAACGTCGATGTCTTTGCCTGGTCTTATAAGGACATGCCAGACATCGATACCCGAATGATTGCCCATCATCTGAACATATACCTAACAGTGAAACCAATAAGGCAGAGAAGGAGGAGTTTTGCTCCAGAGCGCAATGAGGTAGTAGTTGAAGAGGTGGAGAAACTGACTAAAGCTGACTTCATAAAGGAAGCCCAGTACCCCTCTTGGCTGTCCAACGTGGTCATGGTCAAGAAAGCAAACGGAAAGTGGAGAATGTGTGTGGACTTCACAGATTTGAATAGGGCTTATCCCAAGGATAGCTTCCTCTTACCCACGATAGATCAACCGGTGGATTTAATGGTGAGGTACTAGATATTAACCTTCATGGACGCTTTCTCAGGTTATAACCAAATAAAGATAATGGAGGATAGCCAAGAACACATGAAATTTGTGACAGACAGAGGCTTATACTGCTACAAAGTAATGTCTTTCAGCTTGAAGAATGCCGGAGCAACATACTGGAGGAATGTCAATCGCATCTTTAGCACTCAGATTGGTAGAAACATGGAGGTGTACATCGATGACATATTAGTGAAAAGAAAACAAGCAACCAGCCACTTGACAGATCTAGAAGAGATGTTTTGAAATTTAAGGGCCTATAAGATGAAGCTGAACCCTATCAAGTGCGCATTTGGGGTAGCATCTGACAAGTTCTTTAGGTTCATGGTCTCCAACCGGGGGATAGAGGAAAACCCAAAAAAAATCCAAGCAATACTAGACATGCAGTCCCCAACATCCACTAAGGAGGTCTAGAGATTTGTAGGCAGAGTGGCAACGTTGAATAGATTTATCTCCAGATCCATAGACAAGTGCCTTCCATTCTTTAAAATTTTACGAAAAAGTTTTTGAGTGGACTATCGAATGTGAACAGGCCTTCCAACAACTGAAACAATACTTGAGCTCAGTACCACTACTGAGCAGGACTCTTGAAGGGGAAGAAATTTATCTCTACCCATAGCAGTAAGCTCAACCTTGGTCAAATAAGAGGAAGGACTCTAGAAGGCAGTTTATTACACTAGCAGAGCCTTGAGGGGCGCAGAAGAGCAGTATCCTAGAATAGAGTTGCTGACCCTTGCCCTAGTGACTTCAACATGGAGGTTGAGGCCATACTTCCAGGTGTAAGTACCCCATTTTTGCTCGCTACGCAGTCTCTAGTCCGTCCAGACTTGTACTTAAGTCAATATGGACATATTCTGAGTTAACTCAAATTTTCAAGTCTAATCTAGTCAATTCATTGCTTCGTGGGCCCGCAGGGCCCAAATAGAGGCAAAATGACTGAAATGCCCTTAGGGACATTGTTCGGTCCAATTCCAGTAGGCTCGTCTTCTCGAAGACGGTAAGTCCCCTTTTTCAAGTCTAATTCCAATTCTAATCCCTCCATCGAGAAAGTTGATTCCTCGAGGCGGTAAGTCTATCCTGTCTGGCACGTTTTTCAAAAAAAATTTCTTCAAAACTGTAAGTCCCTTCAAACTCATCGACCGAGATGAGACCTCAAGTCCCTGAGATGATAGAACGGTCCATCTTTGGCACCTGCTAGCCAGCCCATGCAGAAATATCCTTTTCGGCATGCCTTTTGCTAAAGTTGATTCCTTAGGCACTAAATCCACTTAGTAGCTTCCTGAGATCAGGCAGTCTCGGGAATGATCGCAAACTGTGAGAGTAGCGAAAGTACTCGTAAACAGGTCGATATAGGGAATTGCCAACAAACCCCTATATCACGGGACCGCTATCAGAGTGGTGGAAACACTCAAAACTTAGGTCAACACCAGTGTCTGCTAGCCCACTCAAGTGAAAAATAACCAAACTGCCCCTAGGGTCATTTTTCGGCACGTTTCTCGAGATAGTACCTAAGTCCTCAGAACGGTAAGTCTGCCCTTCCAAGATCGTCCTAGAGATGATCCGGTATGATTAGGTGCTTTCTAGTTAGTTTTGGGCCAATTCCGAGACTTTTCGATTAAAATAACCGTTTTGCCCCTGATGGGCTGGTTGCCTTTTCCGACCACACCGGCTTTGGGTATCAAACTGATACCTTTGGGAACATTCTAAATAATGTTTTCAAATCTTGAGTCTTCTTCCGGGACATTTCGAGTCCGTCCTGGTAGCTTTTTGGCCCGGTCGACTACTCTAACAAACTCTGACATCCTTTTTCAAGTGCATTACCCACGGGACCCTATTCTAAGGGTTCTTGCCATTTTCCAGCCTTCCAGGCCATTCCTGGTCCCTTAAACCCTTCCTAGACCTTCCGGAGCCACTCCTAATGAAGCCAGGTTAAAAATTGCATGGTAGTCACTAGTACAGGCGCCCAAATCTTCTGAAGATACGTTACTTGTCAACCTTAAAACTTTCCTGAGTGGCTGGTGCCACTAGTAATGGCACCAAGCCAAAATTTGGCCTGGCGCCACTCCTAGTGGTGCTAGAAGGATTTTTGGCTTAGTGCTACTGCAACAGGCGCTAGGTCATTCTTCTCTCTATAAATACAGAGCCTCCTCCAATGTGAAAGAGATTCACAAAATCAGTTTGAAAACCCTATTATTCGATATGCAGAGCTCGTAGCCTCTCTAAACCCTAGTCTCCTTTAGGTTTTCCAAACTCTAGCCTCCATACATAAACTCTAACTCTGATATACTCTCATACACTCTTATACACTTATACATTAGCCTCAAAGCCTCCATTGAAGACTTGAAGTGCTACAACTTCGAAGCTCTCAAATATCAAAGACAAGTTCTTGAAGACTGAAGTGAAGCAACGACTGAAGCAAGAAAAGCAAGTAAGAAAAACAAAGCACACAAAATAAAGCAACATAAAGAAGATATAAGGTAGGCTCTCTATTTAAATTTACGCATCTTCCCCCTCTCTCTTCTCCCTTTGAACCCACTTGGGTTTTCTTCTATTTTAATCCCCCATCTTCTTCCCACTCTTTCTTGCATGCTTGAAACAAGGAACTTCCTGGTCCATGTGTAGGATTAAGCTATTGGAGGTCATCGTGTCGGGGGCATTCTTTAGTCTAACCGGAGACCACGTGGGTTCAGCCCCCTTGATTATGTGGTGAAGCTTTAACCTTGTATGTTCACGACCCCAACTTGCATTGTGCATATCATGATCTTGCATTCTTTCAAAATTCATTTCAAACTTGTTTTCAAAACTTGCATCAATATCGTTTTCAAACTTGCATCAAAATCTTCTTTTTCCGAACTTGTTTTCAAAATCACAATCCTAAGGTGATTCTAGCCTTTTCATGGTTAGGGTTGCTTTAAGAAAGTGTTAGATTTAAAGTGACCAATATGGTCCATATTTTCAAAATCTTTGTTGTTTTCATAACCGCTATCTTAAAGTGGTTCTAATCTTCTTATGGTTAGAATTGCTTTAGGGAAGGGAGATATTTTTATGAACTTTTTAAAAACGCTTTTCAAATTTCTCTTTCTAAAAAATCTCTTTTCCAACATGCTTTCTAAAAACTATCTCCAAGCTCCTTTTTCAAAATTGCTTTCTAAAAACTCCCTCCAAAAATCTATTTTCCAAAACGTCTTTTTAAACTCTTTTCCAAAAAGCTCTCTTCAAAATTTCTTTTCTAAAAACACTCCTTAAATTTCTTTTCTAAAAACTCTTTTCACCAATCTTTTTTCAAAAATCTTTTTCCTAAAAACTCATTCCTAAAAGCTTCTTTCAAAATCTTCTTTTTAAAACTCCTCTCAAGTTCACTTTTCAAAAACTCCTTTTTAGGATCTCTTTCCAAAAATTTTCGTTTCCAAAAACGTGCTTTCCAAAATTTCTTCCCATAGAGTCCAAGTTAAATCCTAAAGCCAACGATTAGGAAACCCTAGTTTTCTTTCCTGAAACACGATTTTCAATCTTATCTCAAAACCTAGGTTTTCAAAATCTCCCTTTTTACATCGAAATCGTAAATTTTCAAAAAACCTATTTTCTACATCAAAACTATAGTCTTCCAAATCTAGGGTTTCTAAAACATCATTCTTCCAAATCCATGTCAAATCCTATGTTCCCTTTAGGAAACCAAATTCAATCTCCCATTTAAGAAACTAGATCCTATCCTCTGTTTTGGAAACAAAATCAAACCATCTCTTTTAGAAACAAAATTCAATCTTTCATTTTAGGGAAATAGGAATCTCAATCCTTCCAAACCCAAATATTTTCTAGTCCACTCCTTCTTAATCTCATATTTTCCTAAACCATACATTTTCAAAACCTAAACTTTTAAATATTTCCTTAAACTTTAAACTTTCGAAATCTTTCTTAATCCCAACCTTTCCTAATTCTACACCTTTCCAAATTTAAACTTTCCAAATCTAAGTTTTCAAATTTTTCTTAAACTTAAACTTTTCCTAATCTCAAGAATTTTCTAAAACTCAAATTTCAAATCTTTTTAAATTCTGAACTTTCTAAATTTCAAAACTTTCTAAATCCAAAACTTTCTTAAGTTAAAACTTTCCAAAATCAAAACTTTCTTAAATTCTAAGCTTTCAACTTTCAAATCTTTCCTATTTCAATACTATCCTAATTTAAAAACTTCCCTGATTCGAAAACTTTCCTAAAACGACACTTTCCTATTTTGAAACTTCCCTAATTTGAATCTTTCCTAAATCTAATCCATCCTTAATCTTCCGAGTCCAATATTCAAGTCAAATCTTTTCTAAAACCTTTCCAAGTCAAGTCAAATCTTTCTTAGTCTCAAGTCTTTCCTCAAACCCGTCTTTCCTAAGTTTAGGTTTTCCAAAACTTTATCTTTCCTAATCTAGTCCTAGTTCTCTTCCAAAGGTCAAATCCTTTTTCAAGTTCAATTCTAGCTCTAAGTTCAATCATGATTTCCTAATCTTTCAATTCGAATTCCAAATCAAAATTTCTTTCTCCTAATCAAAATCTTCTATTTTTAATCGGACTCTAGTCTGAACTGCGAGTGACCTGATTCCTCTAAAGGGATACGTAGGCAACCCTCGTGGGTGCGGTCACAACCTTTTTCAAACTTCTATTTCCATAACTTTTTTCCAACTTCCAATTTCATAATCTATTTCAAGTTTCTAATTCAAAAAATCTATTTTTAAATCTCTATTCCCAATTTCTAAAACTTTCTATTTTCAAATCTATCTTTTCAAATCACTTTTCTAAGATCAAATTAAGTCTCTTCAAATCTATTTTCAAATATATTTTCCAACTCTCTTTTTCTTGCACTTGCATATCATGTGTCATGTCAATTTCTTTTCAAAAAATTCTTTTCTAAAGTGGATAGTTTTGAACATTTGTTAGTTGAAGAATCTCATAGGTGAATCTAGGGTGAATAGACATGTAGGTACCACAAGGGCGGGGTAGGGTGATGGCTTAGTGCGTCTTTCCTACACGTAACCAACCTTCGAACCTAGGATCACTGTTTTCGAAAGACCAAAACGAAGTTATTTTCAAAAAAGGGCTTAATATTTTCTAAAGGTTGCTAAATAACCTGTTTTCCTAAAAACCCTCTCTTGAGGAAGTATTTTCAAAATCATTTTCCAAAAACCTTAAGTGTAATCTTCGGATTGTGCTTAGTTTTTAGGTGACCTAACTCACCTTAATCAAGTTAGGTGACGACTCCAAACTTTTTTCAAAAACCTTTTATTCAAATCAATTTTCAATTCAAACCTAGTTGCACTCATTCTTCTAGGAGGGTGAGTTCTAACGAGAGAGTACAATATTTTTTCTACTTGTGTGTGTATTCCTTGAGTGCAAAAAATCTGGGTGCGACAGCTGGCAACTCCGCTAGGGACACTTAGAGAGTTAGGTCGTAGTCGTGTCTCTTTACCCTTCATCTATGTAGAGTCTTCAATTAACTTATTCAATCCTATTCACTTTAAATTTTCAAAACCGATTTTTCAAAATTGTTTTAAAAAAAAACATGCATTTATTTATATTATCTTGTATTGAGTTTGCCATCTACATATTAACTCTTGCATATTTGTTTTGTAGGTGCGCTTTTTGTTTAAATTTTATTAACTGCTATGCATGAATGTGATGAACAGGATGAATGAGAGTTGTTGGGCTCTTTCCTCTACTTTCAAAAATCACACACACACACTGCACGTGCACTGGTATTCTACATACTTGCATTTTAACCCTAATATGACCCTTCTAGCTAGAAAAGGGGAATGGTATATTGGTTGTGGGTAAGATGCTGTGTTAGTTTCTTCGCCTACGGCCTCTTGATGGTTCCCCCGCTCGGATCACCAACTGATCATGGCACCACCTCAGGGAGTGGGCCTAGGTTTGAAGATCTGGGGACCGAGCCTTTTTAGGACGCATTAGTGCGCATCATAATCCGTATCTGGAGGAAGCAAGAACCCAGCACCCGGCAGGGGCTCCTGATAGGGGATAGGCACTCCCGCCACCCCCAATCCAAGGGAGTGGGACCCAACTCGAAGCCAACAAAATGGAAAGTCCCAGTTTCTTTAAACCATCTCTCGATAAGCGCCAACACCAGATGTAGGTTCAGGCGGTTAGCTTGTAATCCTATGAAAACTTCGAATCCGATATCAGCAAGAAAGCATGGTATGATGGAGCAGCCCGTTGCATGGTCACAAAGACCTGATGAACAGCCCCTCTAAAAGTTGTGCGTACCCGTGGAGGGGGCAAATGCTGTCTAGAATATACACTGGGGTGATAAGCAAGATCCTCGAGCGGTGGGATGTCTGGTATCTCCAGGTCGCCCAAATCAGCATCTGTGTGTCTATGTTTGGAGGAGGCTCTCTCGTAACCGGTCACCTGATCCCCAAGACCTAGTACCTCCTCCTCAGCACCAATCTCCTCCGTAAAGGCCTACTCAACTGGAGGAAAGGGGTCGACAGGTGGCCTACTCCCCCATCTACTCTGACTAGACAACACCTGTCCAGTAGATCGCCGACTGCCTCTGGATCGACTAAAGCTTCTAACAAAATCTGTACGAGCTGCCTTCCCAGAGCGGCGTCTCCTCTCGGAACCATCATTAGTCACATCTGCTATCCTAAAAAAGGTAAGCAAAGGTGAGAGGTGTTAATGTACCGTAAATGCAGATAAAAAATAATGAATAAATAAATAATCAAAACAAACAAAAAATAATAAAACAACATGAAAAATCTTTTTCAAATTCTACGCCAAAATGAATTTTCTACACATTTTGATTTTAAATCCAATTCTAAGTCAAAATGAATATCCTACACATTTTGATTTAAATCCAATTCTAAGTCAAAATGAATTTCCTACACATTTTGATTTTAAAATTTCATTTCTAAGTCAAAATGAATTTCCTATACATTTTGATTTCAAAATTCCAAGTCAAAATGAATTTTCTACAAATTTTGATTTCAAAGGTCAAGTTTCGAGTCAAAATGAATTTTCTACACATTTTGATTTGTCAATTTTGAGTCAGAACAAGTTTTCTAAAATTTCTAGGGTTTTCTGTCTTTTTCTTTCAAAAAGATTTTATTCAAAACCTTCTCCAACCCTTTCTCTGAATTTCTAAAAATTTCGGTAGAGTTTCGCTTGAAAAACGGTCCCAACAACACCTACCATATCAGCACAAAACACAAACCGTGCACTTCACAACGTCATAATCACATAACATCAATACCTGCACATAATCTTCACAATTTTGAATTTTTCAGAACACATGTTTTCTTTTTCAATAAGTTAACGGTTTTTCAAAGATGTCCTAAAATTCTTCAGAATCGTCTCAAATGTTTTCTAAAATATTTCCTAATTTTTCTAAATTTTAAACTCTGAAATTTCATCAATTTCTTAAATTTTCTTAATTTTTTTCAAGTATTTTTCTTTTTTTCAAAAAAATCAAAATTTCACCGAGTTTTCAAAAAATCATGAGACTTCATACGACTGTTAAACACATTTTTCTAAGGCACACAGTATAAAACTCTAGCCGAAAAACTCAACACCCAAGCTTGTAGGAACGAATCCCCAATTCATGCAGAAACCCCCTTCACTTAATCACGCAAAATAACTCAAATTCAATCAAACAAACCTCAAACTGCAAAAATAACATCACCACAGTGTTCAAAATACATCAAAACATCAAGTTCCACTGTTCACACGACTTAAACGGAATTCTACACGTTCAAATCAACATAAGATAGAAAACTCACCTCCTGGAGTTCTCCGGCAAAAACTTCTCTCTTGGTGACTTTTCTGGCGACGGCATTCACTTTTGGCAATCCCCCGTGGTCTCCAAAAAGCGCTTCCTCAATGTCCAAGCCGGTTTTCTCGCAATGCATCTTGGTTTTGCAAAAAACCTTCAATACCCGCAACAGCGTCGAACCAGCAAATGCTGGTTTTGATCCCAGGCCTGGCGCCACTAGCAGTGGCACCAAGCCATTTCTTGCAAAGGCGCCACTGCTAGTGGCGCAAGTTTCCAATTCCGGGCAACTTTGGCCTTTTTTAGCCAAAACTCAATTTTAAAAGCCTTTTGGGCCCAATATCCGTTTCCACACTCTCGTCTACCAAAAATTTCATAGTTTGTCCCTCCGACTGCCTCATGGTCAACATGGGACCCTCACTCTATCGTTTTTTGTCTTTGACAAGCAAAGACAGAAAAAGAGGGGCAGCTGTAAGCACCCCATTTTTGCCCACTTGGAAGTCTCTAGTCCGTCCAGACTTGTATTCAAGTCAATATGGACATATTCTGAGTCAACTCAATTTTTCAAGTCTAATCTAGTCAATCCATCGCTTTGTGGGCCTACAAGGCCCAAATAGAGGTAAAATGACCGAAACGGCGTTGGGGGCATTGTTCGGTCCAATTCCAATAGGCACGTCTTTTCGAAGACGGTAAGTCCCCTTTTTCAAGTCCAATTCTAATTCAAATCCCTTCCTCGAGAAAGTTGATTCCTCGAGGCGGTAAGTTTATCTTGTTGGGCACATTTTTTAGAGAAAATTTCTTCGGAACGGTAAGTCCTTTCAAACTCGTCGGCCGAGACGAGACCCCAAGTCCCCGAGATGGTAGAACGGTCTACCTTTGGCACCTGCTAGCTCGCCAATGCAGAAATGTTCGTTTCGGTACGTCTTTTGAGAAAGTTGATTCCTCAGGCGCTAAGTCTATTTAACAGCTTCCCGAGATCAGGTAGTCTCGGGAATGGTCGCAAACCGTCAGAGTAGCGGAAGTACTCACAAATATCGCAATCAGAGTAGCAGAAGTGCTCGTAAACAGGTCGATATAGGGAATTGCCAACAAACCCCTATAACATGGGACCGCTATTAGAGTGGTGGAAACACTCAAAACCCAGGCCAACACCAGTGTCTGCTAGCCCACTTGGGTGAAAAATGACTAAACTGCCCCTAGGGTCATTTTTTGGCATGTTTCTGGAGATAGTGCTCAAGTCCTCAGAACGGGCCAATTTCAAGACTTTTTGGTTAAAATGACCGTTTTGCCCCTGGTGGGCCGGTGGCCTTTTCCGACCACACCAACTCTAGGTATTAAACCAATAACCTTTGGGAACATTCTAAATAATGTTTCCAAATCTTGAGTCTTCTTTCGGGACATTCCGAGTCCGTCCTGGCAGCTTTCCAGCCCAGATAACCATTTTGCCCCTAATAGCCCGGTTGACCCTTCTAACAAACCATGACATTCTTTTTCAAGTCCATTAGCCCCGAGACCCTATTCTAAGGGTTCCTGCCCTTTTCCGGCCTTCCGGGCCGTTCCCGATCCCTTAAATCCTTTCTGAACCTTTCGGAGCCATTCTGAATGAACCCAGGCTAAAAATTGCATGGTAGTCACTAGTACAGGCGCCCAAATCTTCTAAAGATATGTTGCTTGCCGACCTTAAAACTTTCTAAGTGCTGGCGCCACTAGTAGTGGTGCCAAGCCAAAATTTGGCCAGGCGCCACTCCTAGTGGTGCTAGAAGGATTATTGTTCTGGATTATTGGCCTAGCGCCACTACAACAGGCGTTAGGTCATTCTTCTCTCTATAAATACAGAGCCTCCTCCAGCGTGAAAGAGGTCCGCAAACTCAGTCTGAAAACCCTATTATTCGATATACAAAGCTCGTAGCCTCGCTAAACCCTAGTCTCCTTTAGGTTTTCCAAACTCTAGCCTCCATACATAAACCCTAACTCTCATATACTCCCATACACTCTTATACACTTATAAACTAGCCTTAAAGCCTCCATTGAAGACTTGAAGTGTTGCAACTTCGAAACTCCCGAAGATTGAAGACAAGTTCTTGAAGACTGAAGCGAAGCAAGGACTGAAGCAAGAAAAGCAAGCAAGAAAAACAAAGCGCGCAAAACAAAGCAAAATAAAGAAGATACAAGGTAGGCTTTCTATTTAAATTTACGCATCTTTCCCCTCTTTCTTCTCCCTCCGATCCCACTTGGGTTTTCTTCTATTTTAATCCCCCATCTTCTTCCCCCCCTTCTTGCATGCTTGAAACAACGGACTTCCCGGTCTATGTGTAGGATTAGGCTATTGGAGGTCACTGTGTTGGGGGCTTTCTTTTAGTCAAACCGGAGACCACGTGGGTTCGGCCCCCTTGATTATGTGGTGAAACCTTTAACCTTGTATGTTCACGACCCGGACTTGCATTGCGCATATTATGATCTTGCATTCTTCCAAAACTCATTTTCAAACTTGTTTTCAAAACTTGAATTAACATCGTTTTCAACTTGCATCAAAATGTTCTTTTTCCAAACTTGTTTTCAAAATCACAATCCTAAGGTGATTTTAGCCTTTCCATGGTTAAGGTTGATTTAGGAAAGTGTTAGATTTAATGTGACCAATATGGTCCATATTTTAAAAATCTTTGTTGTTTTCAAAACCGCTATCTTAAAGTGGTTCTAATCTTCTTATGGTTAGAATTGCTTTAAGGAAGTGAGATATTTTTATGAATTTTCTGAAAACTCTCTTTTCAAATCTCTCTTTCTAAAAAATCTCTTTTCCAACATTTCTAAAAACTCTCTCCAAACTCCTTTTTCAAAATTGCTTTCTAAAAACTCACTCCAAAAATTTATTTTCCAAAATGTCTTTTTAAACTCCTTTTCAAAAAGCTCTCTTCAAAATTCCTTTTCTAAAAACACTTTTTAAATTTCCTTTCTAAAAACTCTTTCCAACAATTTCTTTCAAAAAATTTCTTTCCTAGAAACTCTTTTCTAAAAGCTTCTTCCAAAATCTTCTTTCTAAACCTCCTCTCAAGTTCACTTTTCAAAAACTCATTTTTAGGATCTCGTTCCAAAAATTTTCGTTTTCAAAAACGAGTTTTCCAAAATTTCTTCCCGTAGAGTCCAAGTTAAACCCTAGAGCCAACGATTAGGAAACCCTAGTTTTCTTTCCTAAAACACGATTTTCAATCTTGTCTCAAAACCTAGGTTTCCAAAATCTCCCTTTCTACATTGAAATCGTAAATTTCCAAAAAACCTATTTTCTACATCAAAACTATAGTCTTCCAAATCTAGGGTTTCTAAAACATCATCCTTCCAAATCTATGTCAAATCCTATCTTTCCTTTAGGAAACCAAATCCATTCTCCCATTTAAGAAACTAGATCCTATCCTCCGTTTTTGAAAACAAAATCAAACCATCTCTTTTAGAAACAAAATCCAATCTTTCGTTTTAGGGAAATAGGAATCTCAATCCTTTCAAACCCAAATCTTTCCTAATCCACTCCTTCCTAATCTCATATTTTCCTAAACCATACGTTTCCAAAACTTAAACTTTTAAATATTTCCTTAAACTTTAAACTTCCCAAATCTTTACTAATCCCAACCTTTTCTAATTCCACACCTTTCCAAATTTAAATTTTCCAAATCTAAGTTTTCAAATATTTCTTAAACTTAAACCTTTCCTAATCTCAAGCATTTTCTAAAACTCAAATTTCAAATCTTTCCAAATCCTAAACTTTCTAAATTTCAAAACTTTCTAAATCCAAAACTTTCTAAAGTTAAAACTTTCTAAATCTAAAACTTTCTAAAGTTAAAACTTTCCAAAGTCAAAACTTTCTTAAATTCTAAACTTTCTAAATTCTAAAACTTTCCTATTTTCAAATCTTTCCTATTTCAATACTTTCCTAATTTAAAAACTTCCCTGATTCGAAAACTTTCCTAAACCAAAACTTTCCTAAAATGACACTTTCCTATTTTGAAACTTCCCTAATTTGAATCTTTTCTAAATCTAATCCTTCTTTAATCTTCCGAGTCCAATATTCAAGTCAAATCTTTTCTAAAACCTTTCCAAGTCGAGTAAAATCTTTCTTAGTCTCAAGTCTTTCTTGAATCCTGTGTTTACTAAGTCTAGGTTTTTCAAAACTCTATCTTTCCAAATCTAGTCCAAGTTCTCTTCCAAGGGTCAAATCCTTTTTCAAGTTCAATCCTAGGTCTTAGTTCAATCCTGATTTCCTAATCTTCCAATTCGAATTCCAAATCAAAATTTCATTCTTTTAATCAAAATCTTCTATTTTCAATCGGACTCTTGTCTGAAATATGATTGACCTGATTCCTCCAAAGGGATACATAGGCAACCCTCATGAGTGTGGTCACAACCTTTTTCGAACTTCCATTTCCATAACTTTTTTCCAACTTCCAATTTCAAAATCTATTTCAAGTTTCCAATTCAAAAAATCTATTTTCAAATCTCTATTCCCAATTTCTAAAACTTTCCATTTTCAAATCTATCTTTTCAAATCACTTTTCTAAGATCAAATTAAGTCTCTTCAAATCTATTTTCAAATATATTGTCCAAATCTCTTTTTCTTGCACTTGCATATCATACATCATGTCAATTTCTTTTCAAAAAATGCTTTTCTAAAGTGGATAGTTTTGGACATTTGTTAGTTGAAGAATCTTATAGGTGAATCTAGGGTGAATAGACATGTAGGTACCGCAAGGGCGGGGTAGGGTGATGGCTTAGGGCGTCTTTCCTACACGTAACCAACCTCCGAACTTAGGATCACTGTTTTCGAAAGACCAAAACCGAGTTATTTTTAAAAAAGGGCTTAATATTTTCTAAAGGTTACTAAATAACCTATTTTACTAAAAACCCTCTCTTGAGGAAGTATTTTCAAAATCGTTTTCCAAAACCCTAAGTAAAATCTTCGGATTGTGCTTAGTTTTTAGGTGACCTAACTCACTTTTATCAAGTTAGGTGGTGACTCCAAACTTTTTCCAAAAGCCCTTAATTCAAATCAATTTTCAATTCAAACCTAGTTGCACTCATTCTTCTAGGAGGGTGAGTTCTAACGAGAGAGTACAGTATTTTTTCTGCTTGTGTGTATTCCTTGAGTGCGAAAAATCTGGGCACGATAGCTGGCGACTCCGCTAGAGACACTTAGAGGGTTAGGCCATAGTCGTGTCTCTTTACCCTTCACCTATGTAGAGTCTTGAATTAACTAGTTCAATCCTATTCACTTTAAATTTTTAAAACCGAGTTTTCAAAATTGTTTAAAAAAAATACATTTATTTATATTATCTTGTATTGAGTTTGTCATCCACATACGAACTCTTGCATCTTTATTTTGTAAGTGCGGCTTTTGTTTAAATTTTATTAACTGTTATGCATGAATGTGATGAACAGGATGAATGGGAGTTGTTGGGCTCTTTCCTCTGCTTTCAAAAATCACACACACACTGCACGTGTACTTGCATATTGGTTGGTTGTGGGCAAGATGGTATATTGGTTATTGGCAAGATACTGTGTCAGTTTCTTCGCCTACGGCCTCTTGATGGTTCCCCTGCTCGAATCACCAACCGATCATGGCACCACCTCGGGGAGTGGGCCTAGTTTGAAGATTGGGGGACCGAACATTTTTAGGACGCATTAGTGAATCCTCAACCTCATGCTCATATAGACACCTTGCATTGCCGAACCTCTGCCGGATTTAAGACACGCGCACCGTTTTCAAAACCATGGAGGAAAGAGCGACTGCTCTTACTTTAATTTATACCTGTTTATTCCTATTGTTATGATGACTGTATTCTTACTGTTATAATGACTATCTAACTGCTCATGCATGCACGTTTACTTCAACCGTATTCTCTCTCTTTATACTCTATGCATCCATTTTCATGCATCCCGTCTTCCATGTCAAGACAAGAGTTCCAAGTAACTCAAGTCACTGCATTCTCATGCATATGATCAAACCTTTGAGAGTGACACCTAGTTCACCCTCCTTTGCATTAAACTTACCTAAACCTAAGGGTTCCCATGTAACCCTAAGGACTCATGGCATGCACATTAATTCATTCCATAAGAGGGGCCCCAATCCCTCTATGCTCATAGAAATAGGGTTGCCAAGAAGACAAGGGGCAATCAGTCAACAAGATTTCTCAGTGACTTCATCGACATCAAATCCAAAGAAGACGAATCCGAAGACCCAAGTAGTTTAGGATTTCGTATGTAAAATTAGATAGGCAAAAATCCCAAGGAAATGGTTCCATTTTCCCTTGTTAAGATGTATTTCGATTTTATTATATTTAGACTTTGAAAGTTCGATATGTCCCCTCATTTTTGAATGAATGCATGTCCCCACTCAGACGGTAAAGTATCTGCATACAGAGGCAAACCCTACATTTCCAAGAAGTGAGCCGAGTTCATCATGATTAGTCTTCCTCCTATATAGGGACATCTGAGGGTATGTATTGCATGAAATTTTGTCAAAATAAGACATTAACTTCTCTCGTTTGCTGATTTCAAGGGTTCTCTTTGCTACAGACCAAAATTAAGGAACACCCATGGAGTCAGTCACACTCGATGCCTTAACTCTGCTACTAGCAGAAGCGAGAGGAGTCAGACACAAGATGGCTAAAATGGAAGGCATACTCTCCTCACTCTTACCCTGTGCAACCCATGAGCAGGCAGAGTCCTCGCAAGCCCCGATCCATGAGGGACGAAAAAGGATGAAGAGGGAAGACTAAGATCACACCTCGACCATTGTTCACTGACAACCTCCACAGGCCATTTTCCGTATTCCTGCATTTCTCAGGCCAACCTTTAATCAAACCCCTGAATCATATAATCTATCGTATGAGTATCAGTCCCATCCGCTTGGCCTTAACAACGAAAATTGTCCCACGTTGAAACATAAAACCTGAAACTCCACCAATTCCACCAACCCAATTGCACCAGAACTGGATCCCCGCCCTTCTAGGCCATTTAGGACATCGAGACGAATGAGACCAAAAGATCGAGTTTTCACCAAACTCGCTTGTATGCAAACTGCAACTTACTTCGGTCTCCTAGCCGGGGGATATCTGAAACTTATACCCCCTCGACCTCGACCCCGACCCAATCCCCTGTCACATCATTTTAACCCAAAGGCGTACTGTGAGTACTATTCAGGCGACCAGTGACATGACACCGAAGAATGTTGGACCCTCAAACATAAGATTCAAGACTTGATAGATAATAAGATCATCGGCTTATGACCAATGAATCCTCCTCCGAAAGCCACTGCGAACTCCTCACCAGACCCCACTGTCAATGTCATTACAAAATTTGGTAACGACAAGGTTTGGTTTGCCTCATGCCAAGAGATATATTACAAGGACGGGGAGGAAATGGAATGCGAAGATGTAGAACACTGTCATGCCTAGTTGAGTTGCAACCTCGATAAGGAGCCAGTCCCTGAAAATGAATTCGTAGGTGAATCCGCCAAGAATGTTGACCAGCAGCTGTTCGAACTCTGATAAGAATCCGCCACTATGCGCATCTGAAGAATACCGAGAGACGACCAGACGCCAGAACAGAAAATCCCGAGCTCAATCTATTAAGTTGGAAGAAGGCAAGCTACCCAACTAGTTTATTGAAGAAACTAAAGAGCAAACAAAGGAATGCAAGACGGCCAAGAAAACTGACAATTACATCATCGCTGCCAATTCACTTGGAACTCCAAGAGAAGCATCTACCTGCCTTGCCTCAGCTGAAGATCTCAACCATGAATGGAATGTTGATACGGGCATTGTCCTAAGGCCTTACTGAAATAGGAATCCCTTCAAAAGTGTACAAGAGAGGGGTGTTTTCACCCACTTTCTTTCAATCGCTTTTATATTTTGTTCTTAAATTAATATTTGCACTTCTATTTCTTTACAATAAGACTATATGCTTTCTACTTACGTAATAAAATGATTAAGTCCTTTTATTCATTGTTGTTATCTTATATGTCTCTTGCGAATGGTGATAACTCCTTATACAAGGGGGCACGGTTTATCTTGGAGAACAATTTAACTTGAAGGGATGATAGCATGAATTAACCACTCGCCAAATGATCAGCTTTCAGAAGAAAGAGAATGTAAGGATGAGTAAGGAGATTACCCAAAGGCAACACTTGCAAGTCCCCGAAACTAAGTGATGTGTGGTCAGTTTATCAAAATGAAGAGGAGCCTTCTTTCACTTCCCCACATATAAAATAGTAAAATAATAATAATAATAAAATGCTTATATCCCCCTTGCTGAACCCCTAGTGCCTCGTAGAAAGCAAAAATTTTATTTGCCAACCTTGATCCACAATTGTCCTCCCTACACTGGGGCAGACAATAATCGAGAAACTCTAGGAATGGTATCCGCCTCTATCGTGCTAGGACAGTAGTGAAAGCTCTATAAATCAAGCAATCTAGTTCAAAATGAAGAGAGACCCTTATTTCATTTCCCATACAATCAGAAGCAACCCCTAGCCAAATTCGTTGAGCCATTTATCCTATTTCAAGAAAACCCCAACCTAGGGATCACCGTCCACATGGGGTTAGATTGGACTGCTAAAGAGAAGGTCTAGAGAAAGAAAGGGTTGTAGAACTACTTGTTTGATAAAAGAAAAGAAAAGAGATGAAAAAAAAAGAAAGAAAAAAAAACAAAGGAAAAGAGTTGCCAAGGGGCAAGATGCCAAAAAAAAAAAGAGAAGGAGAAGCGTATATCATATCTAAGAAAAGGCATGAAGAAAATCGTGCCATAGAAAGGCCGAAAGGGAAGGGAATCATGTGTATATAGCAAGGTTGAAAGACGAGAGGCATTTTCACCCTGAAAAGGGCATCGTAAGAGCAAAGAGGGAAGTTAAAGGTGATCCTAGGTTACAAAGAAGCCTAGTAGAAATAATAGATTTGAGCCTTTACCCTTTTCTTGCAAAATCCCGAAACCATAGCCTACATTACAACCCTACTAAAGTCCTCTTTGATTGAAAACAAATTGCTTGATCTAGTGGGCTAGACACGTTGCCAAAGCTAAGAAGGGATGCTAACTGGGAGAAAAATACTCAAGGATGGTATGAATCTAAACCCTGCTGAAAGTAACATCGAATTCGAGCCTATATATCCCGTTGTTTCGAAAACCTCATAACTTAGCCTACATTATGGTCCTAAAGAAAAGCCTCATCGGATTAAAAGATTGGCTACTTATCGCTCTGCTAAAGGTCAGGTAAGCTGTTGTTAAAACCCCAAGAGTTTAGAGTTTCAACCACACTAACCCCAAGGCAGAGAGTCGGAGGCGATCAAAAGGTTGGGAAAGGTATGAAATGCTATCATTCAATCAAGGTAAGGTCGAGCCAAAGGAGTGGTCAGGCCCCCTAAAAAGGAAGGAGTTACCATTCCGAAGATAACAAGTTCGACAACACCCCTTGTCGTTCTGTTAGCTAATATATTTCTAATATGTGTATACATTCTTAAAAAAAAAAAAAGAAAAAGAAAAAAAAAGAAAAAAATCGGCATGAGCTTTGCATACTGTGGACATAACTCCATGTAGAAACAGAAGTCACCAACACAGTTTAATACCAACTCATGTAATAAATACACAAAATCATCATCCATCACATGCATCTGATCATATGCTTAGTTGTAAAAATCATAAGAATCTCTGCCTGTCCGTGCCCTTAACTAGCTAGATCATAAATGTCTATCTCTATGCAAAATCTATAAGAATAAAGCTATCTAACATAAATACATCTTAGGGATAGGGGCAAAAGCAAATCAGGGCCTATGGTGAGGGGCATCGGTCAAAGATCAAAGTTAATATCCTCGGGATCGAAATCTCCAAAACCCGAATCCGGAAGAGGTGGATAACTACTAGAAGCACCAGCATCCTACAAAGAAGACAGGACCAAAATTAGCAGGGCAAAGGACTCACTAACCAATAGTAGAGTGAACAAAAGATGAAAAGGGAAAGGACAACATACCCCGCCACCTCCCATCTGGGCTAACCGAGCTGTCAAAGAAGCCACCTGTACCTGATACTGATCTCGCTTTGTTTGGTATCGATCCCTCTGGTCCCTCACAGCAGCAAATTCAGCCTGGGGCACGTATCCTCCGACATGGCATCACAAGTCAACCACCTCCTGGCCCACAGCGTATTTGCCGACTACTACCTCAAACCGGGTAAAGGTACCAACAGAATGAGCCCCAAAGTGGGCACCATAATCCGTATTTGGAGGAAGCAAGAACCCGTCACCTGGTTGGCACTCCTGATAGGGGATAGGCACTCCCGCCACCAAAGCTCCAAACATGTACTCCGGCAGAGCTCCTGCTAATCGAAACTCCTCATAAAACTGCCGCCAGTGCCGCTCTCCTAGATAGGACTCCCAAGTATCGTACTGAGAAAAACAGCCTTTGACAAGTACAACAGAAACAAGTACTGCACTGTCTTATAATGAACTGATCCAATGAAGGGCCGCCAAGTCACGACCCTCGCCTTAATCAACTCCAGGTTCACCCGTAGCATCACAAAGTCAGTAATCTCAAATTGCTGGGCCACCCAGTCACAAGCCCACCTCAAAGCACGAGGATAAAGGTCGTCCTCGATAACTGCAGGGCGACGAATAGGTAGGTACTCATAGCTCCACCAGACAAAAAAGGGCTAAAAACTAGTTATGTTGCCCCAACGGGAAGAAGTCCGGACCTACATCGATCGAAGGAAGCAGCCAAAGGAGAAGGACCCCCAATCTAGCTCAGATAAAGCCCCAAGATCAGCTACTATGCTCACCAACCGAAAAGGCATGAGCGACTTGTTGTTGTTGTAGAAGTAGCTGAAAATGATATACAGAACAAGTCACCGCCTCATGATGTCGCGCCGAGCAGGGGATGGCTCAACAGCAAAGGTACTGTCATCCCGACTGAGCCAGGAAATTGGGAAAACAGAATGCTCGGGAGGGGGCAAGTCCAATAGAATGCATGCATCGTCCCTACTGACCGGCTGCAAAGTGATCCGCTGACCAATGAAGGAAAGCCCCGTGATGATCGCCCAATCCAAGGGGGTGGGACCCAACTCGAAGCCAACAAAATATAAAGTCCTAGTCTTTCCAAACCATCTCTCGATAAGTGCAAGCACCAGATTTCGGTTCAGGCGGTTAGCCTGTAATCCCATGAAAGCTCCAAATCCGATCTCAGCCAAGAAAGCATAGTATGATGGAGTAGCCCGTTGCATGGTCATGAAGACCTGATGAATAGCCCTTCTAAAAGCTGTGTGTACCCCCAGAGGGGGCAAATGCTGTCTGGAATATACACTGGGGTGATAAGCAAGATCTCGAGCGGTGGGATGTCCGGTATCTCCAGGTCGCCCAAATCAGCATCTATGTGTCTATGTCTGGAGGAGGCTCTCCCGTAACTGGTCACCTGATCCCTAAGACCCAATACCTCCTCCTCAGCACCAATCTTCTCCGCAAAGGCCTACTCAACCGGAGGAAAGGGGTCGACAGGTGGCCTACTCCCTCATCTACTCTGACTAGACGACGCCTGTCCAATAGATGATTGACTGCCTCTGGACCGACTAAAGCTGCTAACAGAATCTGTACAGGCTGCCTTCCCGGAGCGGCGTCTCCTCTTGGAATCGTCATCACCGGCATCCGCCATATTGAAAAAGGCAAGCCAAGGTAAGAGGTGTTAATGTACCGTATATGCAGATAAAAAATAATGAATAAATAAATAATCAAAACAAACAAAAAATAATAAAATTACATGAAAAATATTTTTCAAATTCTACGTCAAAATGAATATCCAACACATTTTGATTTTAAAATTTCATTTCTAAGTCAAAATAAACTTCCTACACATTTTGATTTCAAAATTCCAAGTCAAAATGAATTTTCTACACATTTTGATTTAAAAGGTTAAGTTTCGAGTCAAAATGAATTTCCTACATATTTTGATATGTCAATTTCGAATCAAAACAAGTTTTCTAAAATTTCTAGGGTTTTCTCTTTTTTTTTTTTTCAAAAAGATTTTATTCAAAACCTTCTCCAACCCTTTATCTGAATTTTTAAAAATTTTGGTAGAGTTTCGCTTGAAAAACGGTCCAAACAACACCTACCATATCAGCAGAAAACACAAACCGTGCACTTCACAACGTTATAATCACATAACATCAACACCCGCGCATAATCTTCACATTTTCGAATTTTTCAGAACACATATTTTCTTTTTCAATAAGTTAACGGTTTTTCAAAGATGTCCTAAAATTCTTTAGAATCGTCTCAAATGTTTTCTAAAATATTTTCTAATTTTTCTAAATTTTAAACTCTAAAATTACATCAATTTCTTAAATTTTCTTAATTTTTTTCAAGTATTTTTCTATTTTTCAAAAAAATCAAAATTTCACTGAGTTTTCAAATAATCATGAAACTTCATACGGCTGTTAAACACATTTTTCTAAGACATACAGTATAAAACTCTAGCAAAAAAACTCAACACCCAAGCCTGTAGGAATAAACCCCCAATTCATGCAGAAAGCCTTTCACATAATCACGCAAATCACTCAAATTCATTCATACAATCATCAAAACGCAAAAATAACATCACCACAGTGTTCAAAATATATCAAAATATCAATTTACACTGTTCACACGACTTAAACAGAATTCTACACGTTCAAATCAACATAAGATAGAAAACTCAACTCTTGGAGTTCTCCGGCAAAAACTTCTTTTTTAGTGACTTTTTCGGCGACGGCGTTTAGTTCCGGCAATCCCCCGTGGTCTCCAAAAAGCCCTTCCTTAATGTCCAAGCCGGTTTTCTTGTAATGCCTCTCGGTTTTGCAAAAAACCTTCAATACCCGCAACAGCGTCGAACCAACCAGTTTCCAATTCCGGGCAACTTTGACCTTTTTCCCTCTAAAACTCGATTTCAAAGGCCTTTTGGGCCCAATATCCGTTTCCACACTCTCGTCTTCCAAAATTTTCAAAGTCTGTCCCTTTGACCGCCTTACGGTCAACATGGGACCCTTACTCTATCGTTTTCTGTCTTTGACAAGCAAAGATAGAAAAAGAGAGGCAGCTGTAAGCACCCCATTTTTGCCCGCTTAGCAGTCTCCAGTCCGTCCAGACTTGTATTCAAGTCAATATGGACATATTCTGAGTCAACTCAATTTTTCAAGTTTAATCTAGTTAATCCATCGCTTCGTGGGCCCGCAGGGCCCAAATAGACCAAAATGACCGAAACGCCCTTGGGGGCATTGTTTGGTCCAATTCCAATAGGCACGTATTCTCGAAGACGGTAAGTCCCCTTTTTCAAGTCCAATTCTAATTCTAATCCCTTCCTCGAGAAAGTTGATTCCTCGAGGCGGTAAGTTTATCTTATCGGGCACATTTTTCAAAAAAAATTTCTTCGGAACGGTAAGTCCCTTCAATCCCGTCGATCGGGACGAGACCCCAAGTCCCCGAGATGGTAGAACAGTCCACCTTTGGCGCCTGCTAGCCCGTCAATGCTGAAATGTCTGTTTCGGCACGCCTTTTGAGAAAGTTGATTCCTCAAGCGCTAAGTCCATTCAGCAGCTTCCCGAGATCAGGTAGTCTCGGGAATGATTGCAAACCGTCAGAGTAGCGGAAGTACTCGCAAACATCGCAAACGTTAGAGTAGTGGAAGTACTCGTAAACAGGCCGATATAGGGAATTGCCAATAAACCCCTATATCACGAGACCACCGTCAGAGTGGCGGAAACACTCAAAACCCAGGTCAACACTAGTGTCTGCTAGCCCACTCCGGTGAAAAATGACCAAACTGCCCCTATGGTTATTTTCTGGCATGTTTCTCGAGATAGTAACTAAGTCCTCAGAACGGTAAGTCCACCCTTACAAGATCATCCTAGAGACGATCCGGCATGATTAGGTGCCTTCTAGTTAGTTTCGGGCCAATTCCGAGATTTTTTGGTCAAAATGACCATTTTGCCCCTGGTGGGCCGATCGCCTTTTCCGACCACACCAGCTCTAGGTATAACACCGATAACCTTTGGGGACATTCTAAATAATGTTTGCAAATCTCGAGTCTTCTTTCGGGACATTCCGAGTCCGTCCTGACAGCTTTTCAGCCCATTTGACCGTTTTGCCCCTAATGACCTGGTTGACCCCTCTAACAAACCCTGACATTCTTTTTCAAGTCCATTACCCCTGAGACCCTATTCTAAGGGTTCCTGCCCTTTTTCGGCCTTTCGGGCCATTCCTGGTCCTTTAAATCCTTCCTGGACCTTTCGGAGCCACTCTGAATGAACCCAGGCTAAAAATTACATGGTAGTCGCTAGTACAGGCGCCCAAATCCTTTGAAGATACATTGCTTGCTGACCTTAAAACTTTCCTAAGTGGCTGGCGCCACTAGTAGTGGTGCCAAGCCAAAATTTGGCCTTACGCCACTCCTAGTGGCGCCAGAAGAATTTTTAGCCTAGCGCCACTGCAACAGGTGCTAGGTTATTCTTCTCTCTATCAATACAGAGCCTTCTTGAGCATGAAAGAGGACCGCAAACTCAGTCTAAAAACCCTATTATTCGATATACGGAGCTCGTAGGCTCTCTAAACCCTAATCACCTTTAGGTTTTCCAAACCCTAGCCTTCATACATAAACCCTAACTCTCATATACTCCCATACACTCTTATACACTTATAAACTAGCCTCAAAGCCTCCATTGAAGACTTGAAGTGCTGCAACTTCAAACCTCCCAAAGATCGAAGACAAGTTCTTAAAGACTGAAGTGGTGTAAGGACTGAAGCAAGAAAAGCAAGCAAGAAAAACAAAGCGCGCAAAACAAAGTAAAATAAAGAAGATCCAAGGTAGGCTCTCTATTTAAATTTACACATCTTCCCCCTCTCTTTTCTCCTTCCGAACCCACTTGGGTTTTCTTTTATTTTAATCTCCCATCTTCTTACCCCCCTTTCTTGCGTGCTTGAAACAATGGACTTCCCGGTCCATATGTAGGATTAGGCTAGTGGAGGTCACCGTGTCGGGGGATTTCTTTTAGTCTAACCGGAGACCATGTGGGTTCGGCCCCCTTGATTATGTGGTGAAGCCTTTAACCTTGTATGTTCACGACCCCAACTTGCATTGTGCATATCATGATCTTGTATTCTTCTAAAATTCATTTTCAAACTTGTTTTCAAAACTTGCATTAACATCGTTTTCAAACTTACATCAAAATCTTCTTTTTCCAAACTTGTTTTCAAAATCACAATCCTAAAGTGATTCTATCATTTCCATGGTTAGGGTTCCTTTAGGGAAGTGTTAGATTTAATGTGACCAATATGGTCCATATTTTCAAAATCCTTGTTATTTTCAAAACCGCTATTTTTAAAGTGGTTCTAACATTCTTATGGTTAGAATTGTTTTAGGGAAGTGAGATATTTTTATGAACTTTCTAAAAACTCTCTTTTCAAATCTCTCTTTCTAAAAAATCACTTTTCCAACATGCTTTCTAAAAACTCTCTCCAAGCCCCTTTTTCAAAATTGCTTTCTAAAAACTCTCTCTAAAAATCTATTTTTCAAAACGTCATTTTAAACTCCTTTCCAAAAAGCTCTCTTCAAAATTCCTTTTCCAAAAACACTCTTTAAATTTCCTTCCTAAAAAATCTTTTCAACAATCTCTTTCCAAAAATCTCTTTCGTAGAAACTCTTTCCTAAAATCTTCTTCCAAAATCTTCTTTCTAAAACTCCTCTTAAGTTCACTTTCCAAAAACTCCTTTTTAGGATCTCTTTCCTAAAATCTTCGTTTCCAAAAACGCGCTTTCCAAAATCTCTTCCCGTAGAGTCCAAGTTAAACCCTAGTGCCAACGATTAGGAAACCCTAGTTTTCTTTCCTAAAACACAATTTTCAATCTTGTCTCAAAACCTAGGTTTTCAAAATCTCCCTTTTTACATCGAAATCGTAAATTTCCAAAAAAACCTATTTTCTACATCAAAACTATAGTCTTCCAAATTTAGGGTTTCTAAAACATCATTCTTTCAAATCCATGTCAAATCCTATTTTTCCTTTAGGAAACCAAATCCAATCTCCCATTTAGGAAACTAGATCCTATCCTCCGTTTTTGAAAACAAAATCAAACCATCTCTTTTAGAAACAAAATCTAATCTTTCGTTTTAAGGAAATAGGAATCTCAATCCTTCCAAACCCAAATCCTTCCTAATTCACTCATTCCTAATCTCATATTTTCCTAACCATACGTTTCCAAAACCTAAACTTTTAAATATTTCCTTAAACTTTAAACTTCCCAAATCTTTACTAATCCCAACCTTTTCTAATTCCACACCTTTCCAAATTTAAACTTTCCAACTCTAAGTTTTCAAATCTTTCTTAAACTTAAACCTTTCCTAATCTCATGCATTTTCTAAAACTCAAATTTCAAATCTTTCCAAATCCTAAACTTTCTAAATTTCAAAACTTTCTAAATCCAAAACTTTCTTAAGTTAAAATTTTCTAAATCCAAAACTTTCTTAAGTTAAAACTTTCCAAAGTCGAAACTTTCTTAAATTCTAAACTTTCTAAATTCTAAAACTTTCCTACTTTCAAATCTTTCCTGTTTCAATAATTTTCTAATTTAAAAACTTCCCTGATTTGAAAATTTTCCTAAACCAAAACTTTCCTAAAACGACACTTTCCTATTTTGAAACTTCCCTAATTTGAATCTTTCCTAAATCTAATCATTCCTTAATCTTCCGAGTCCAATATTCGAGTCAAATCTTTCTAAAACCTTTCCAAGTCAAGTAAAATCTTTCTTAGTCTCAAGTCTTTCCTAAATCCCGTCTTCCCTAAGTCTAGGTTTTTCAAAACTCTATCTTTCCAAATCTAGTCCAAGTTCTCTTCCAAGGGTCAAATCCTTTTTCAAGTTCATTCCTAGGTCTTAGTTCAATCCTGATTTCCTAATCTTCCAATTCGAATTCCAAATCAAAATTTCTTTCTTCTAATCAAAATCTTTTATTTTTAATCGGACTCTTGTCCGAACTACGACTGACCTGATTTCTCTAAAGGGATACGTAGGCAACCCTCATGGGTGCGGTCACAACCTTTTTCAAACTTCTATTTCCATAACTTTTTTCCAACTTCGAATTTCATAATCTATTTCAAGTTTCCAATTCAAAAAATCTATTTTCAAATCTCTATTCCCAATTTCTAAAACTTTCCATTTTCAAATCTATCTTTTCAAATCTCTTTTCTAAGATCAAATTAGGTCTCTTCAAATCTATTTTCCAACTCTCTTTTGCTTGCACTTGCATATCATGCATCATGTCAATTTCTTTTCAAAAAATTCTTTTCTAAAGTGGATCGTTTTGGACATTTGTTAGTTGAAGAATCTCATAGGTGAATCTAGGGTGAATAGACATGTAGGTACCGCAAGGGCAGGGTAGGGTGATGGCTTAGTGCGTCTTACGTACACGTAACCAACCTTCGAACTTAGGATCACTGTTTTCGAAAGACCAAAACGGAGTTATTTTTAAAAAAGGGCTTAATATTTTCTAAAGGTTGCTAAATAACTTGTTTTCCTAAAAACCCTCTCTTGAGGAAGTATTTTCAAAATCATTTTCCAAAAACCATAAGTGTAATCGTCGGATTGTGCTTAGTTTTTAGGTGACTGAACTCACCTTAATCAAGTTAGGTGGCGACTCCAAACTTTTTCCAAAAGTCCTTTATTCAAATCAATTTTCAATTTAAACCTAGTCGCACTCATTTTTCTAGGAGGGTGAGTTCTAACGAGAGAGTACAGTATTTTTCCTGTTTGTGTGTGTATTCCTTGAGTGCGAACAATCTAGGTGCGACACCAGACACACACCATAGTCGTTCTGACCGACCAGCCATTGAGTAAGATCCTTGACAAACCCGGGACCTCGGGCAGACTTGTCAAATAGTCCATAGAACTCATCCAGTTCAACATTCAATATAGACCAAGACTAGCAATTAAAGGACAGGCTATGGCAGTTTTCATCGCGAAGTTCACCCACCCAACGACCCTCCCTGATGACGATTCTATAGACCCCCAATGGATCCTCAATGTTGACGGCTCCTCCACCGAAAAAGCAAGTGGCACTAGTGTCGTTCTTGTAACACCTGAAGGACATAAACTCCAATACGCAGTCAAATTTAAGTTTCTCGCCTCCAAAAATGAAGCTGAATACAAAGCCTTGTTAGCTAGCCTCAAAATGGCTTAGCGAATGGGGGCAGAACATATCCTGGTCCGCAGCAATTCTCAACTTGTGGTAGAATAGGTCCAAGGTGATTATGAGGCCAGAGAAGAAAAGATGCAAGAGTATTGCCAGATGGCCAAGAACTTGGCCAAGAGATTCTCCAAAGTATTATTAGAAAGAGTATTTAGACTACAGAACGAGGAGATAGATCGACTGGCCAAAATAGCCTCATCCTAGGAGGATGACCCAGGAGTCCCCATGGAAGTGATAGATTCGCCAAGCATTTAGAGCCCGAAAATACATCAGGTGGAGCAGGAAGTTGAGTGGGCAACCCCAATCAGAAACTACTTGGAGTAAGGGGTCTTAACAGAAGACAACGTTGAAGCCAGTAGGATTCAGTACAGAGTTAGCAGATACACCCTAATCGACGACATCGTATATAAAAAGGGGCACACCTTGCCTTGGCTCAGATGTGTAGAAAAAACAGACGCTGACTATATTATGAGAGAGGTGCACAAAGAGGTCTGTGGCAACCACTCAGGGGGAAGACCACTAGCTAAAATGATACTTAGAGCAGCCTACTATTGGCCCACAATGGAGAATGATGCCCAAGATTTTGTAAGAAAGTGTGACAAGTGTCAAAGGTTTTCTAACATCCTAAAGCAACTACCCCAGAAGTTGACACCCATCTAGAGCCCGTGGCCTTTTGCCCAATGGGGGATTGACATTGTGGGGCCCTTGCCTTTAGGAAAAGGCCAGACCAAATTCGCGATGGTGGAAGTAGACTGCTTTACCAAGTGGGCCGAGGCTGAGGCCGTCGCCACCATCACCGAACAAAGAACGAAAAATTTCCTATGGAAGAACATCATCTGTAGGTTTGGAATCCCCAAGGTGATTATCACGGACAACCAAAAACAATTCAAAGGTGGTCAGTTTGGATAGATGTGCTCAGACTTCCAAATCAGCCATAATTCTCTTCTCCAGAGCATCCCCAAGCCAACGACCAAGTAGAAGTCACTAACAGGATCCTATTCAACATCATCAAAGCCAAGTTGGAAAAAGCGAAGGGCTTATGGGCTAAAGAGCTTCCCAACATTCTGTGGGCCTACCGAACAACTGAAAGGGTAGCAACTGGGCACACCCCCTTCTCTTTAACGTTTAGAGCGGAAACACTCATCCTAGTAGAGATAGGTCTGCATAGCCCAGGGTTGAACACTACGAACCGGAGGCTAACAATGAGGCCCTGGAGGTAAGCCTAGACCTATTTGAAGAAAAAAGGTTGCAAACAGCCATAAAAGTAACAGCCTACTAGCAGAAGATGCACAGATACCATGATGCCAGAATGAAGCCCATGGCATTCAAGGTAGGAGATCTGGTCCTTAAAAAAGTTAATCAATCCACCAGGAAGTACTATGTATGATGTAATCCACCTTCATTAATAAAATTCTTACTCTTCAAAGCCCCAAATGATCTCACCTACTTGCATGGCTCATGAAGCAAAAGGTAGTAGCCCACCTGGTTAGTCCACGAGATTGGCCAGACAAGTCGAAAGGCCAAAAAGGCTAGTAAGCCCACCTGGTCAGTCCACGAGATTGACCAAAAAAGCGAAAAGATCAAAAAGGCTACTAAGCCCAACTGGTCAGTCCACGAGATTGATCAGACAAGCCGAAAGGCCAAAAAGGCTACTAAGTCCAATTGGTCATTCCACGAGACTGACTAGACAAGCAGAAAGGCCAAAAGGCTACTAAGTCCACTTGGTCAGTCCACAAGACTAACCAGACAAGCCAAAAGGCCAAAAAGGCTACTAAGCCCACTTGTTCAGCCCACGAGACTGACCAGAAAAGCTGAAAGGCCAAAAGGCAACCAAGCCCACCTAGTCAATCCATGAGACTGACTAAACAAGCCGAAAAGGCTAAAAAGGCTACTAGAGGTCCAACTGGTCGGCTCACGAGACTAACTAGATCAGCATAAAAGCCAAGAAGCCATTAAAGGCCCAAATAGTCAGCGCACGAAACTAATGGAATTATCCCCTAGATAAGTGCTGGTTAGCTAGAATTTATCTTCCTTAATGACAAAATCACGGAACAATTGATAGGAATAAAGGTCTTTTTATTGATGACAAAATGTTGAGTACCAACAAAAAAAAAAAAAGTTACAAAAGGCCCCTGTGGAGTTCATGACTGAGCATCGTCCTTAACCTCTCTAGTAGTGGTCTGGCCTTCCCCATCGATAGCCTGAGAGGTGGTGTCATCCACGGGTTTTAAGGCAAAAAAGTCCAAATCAGGGAAGAGTTTCTTGGTCGCAACCTTAGCATCGACGAAGCCCTCCATATAGGCTTCACTGACCTCGTCCTTAAAAGCGGACCCAGCCATGAACTCCTCCACAACTGTCTTCTGGGCTGTCTTTAGTTGCTCCTCCAACTCAGCCACTCTCATGGCAAGGGAAGCTTTAACAGCTTCAAAGGCATGAGCCTTAGAGGTCAGGTCTTCATTCTTCTATCTAAGCTCCTTCATTTCGTCCATCATTGTAGATTTCTCTACCTTTGCGGTCTCCAAGGCTTCCTCAGAGGTCTTCAGCCTTTTCTCCAGACTTTGTTTAGACTCGATTAGGGTCTCGATCACTTGACCCTTCTTGACGCTCTCGATTGTTTTAGCCTTCAGGCAGGTGGACATGCACAATGCCTTGACGTGCAACTGCGTAACACCTAGCGAACTGGTTAGCTCGGTAAATAAATTAGAGAATGATAACGAAAAGGAAAGCAATTAGAGGCCTTACCCTGAGAGCGTCATGATTCATACTCCTGGTCAGTTGGGCGTTGGTCCAGTCATTAAAAGGGACGACGTCGTCCATGCTAATAAACTGCTGTATCCTCTGCCAGATAGCTTGCATATCCTCCACCACTAAGGGTTCGCCCCCGTTGATCTGAATGGGTTTGGGCAGAGGGCTCCCCGGTAGTAGGAGGAGGCATGATGGCTCTGGAACCAGGGGTTTGGCTTGGCGCCTTAGAAGTAGGAGGGGCCAAGGCTCCCTTAGATGGGCCAACTGTTGAGGCAAGACCCTTGTTGGTTTGGGTTTCAACAGGTTTGTTCCCAGGGCTAATCGGGGCATTTACTGGGCTTCTTCCTCACAACCTTAGCCTTCTCCAAGTCTTCGAACTTCTTAGAGGCAGCTCTCATGTTCTGCCTATTGAAACCCATGGCAAAACCTCAATCTACACAGGAGAATATAGCAAGAGTAAGAACACATTTGATACAACAACAAAAATTAAAGCACCAGACTCACTCCTCTCTCCTTTAGCGTGGATGGCCTCGAAGGAAAGGTCTGGGCCTAAGAGGTATGCAGCCAAAGTCTCACTCGCCATAAGATGAGCCTAAAATGTAACCTGATGCTTCCTCACCCTCTCTACTCATGCCTTCCTTGCCTCGTCCTCCAACACAAGGAGACGTGTTGAGCGCAAAATAAGATTTGGTCAGACCATTACCAAAAATAAAACTTCAAAGTATAAAAGTATGAGGGGAGCATACCCTTCTTGCCTAGTCTCCCCCATTGTCTGGGTACACGAGGCGTCTGATCAGTCACCTCCTCCCAGTGGGCAATCTCCATGCCCTCGCCATACACAAAGAAGAATTTTTCCTTCCAGCGCTTGTGGGAGGCAGGAAGACCAGAAACCATGGCAAGCTGACCTTCCCTGGCCGAGAAGTAGTACTAACCTAAGCCTTTGCTTTCGGTCACCTTGTAGTAGGAGAAGAAGTCCTCGAGGGTCAGGTACTCCTCTCTTTTAGGAGCCGAGGGCCATAAAGCGGCACAACCTACCAGGATACGCCACAAATTGGGCAAGATCTACCCAGGGCTAGTCCACATCTGCTCAGAACCCCCCTAATGGGGGGAGCAATAGGAAACCTCAACCCTCATGATAAAGCACTCTCGTACATTGTTATTTCCTCAGGGTGAGGGAAACAGGCTCTGTCATCACCCCCAGGGATCGTAGGCTTATGGATGGTGGGAATTGACAGACAAACGAAAGCTTGCTTATCTTCGACCCATCTAAGATGGAGGCAATGTTCCTTGCCTCATACCTACACTCTAGGGCTAAGGGTATTGCCTCCTCAGTCTCATCCATGGGGACATCCTTGAAGGCATCCATTATGGCCATAGGGTTCTTTGCCCCCTCTGGTCTCTTTTCTAGGGTAACGTCCTCAATATCTTCCCTAGAATAATTGACAGAAGCATTAGAAGCCTCGTCTGGTCTCACCCTATCCAAATCGGCTGACATTGTGCGCTCTAAACCAATCGAAAGATCAATAGGATGGGGGTTCATGATCCTAGGGTCTTCAATCTGACGAAGAGTCTCAAAAGCCATTCTCGATGCCTCTAGAACACCCCAGTATATTTACTTAACAAGGGAAGGATTATCTACAAACGTTAAGGGGTACAAAGCCTTAATCCTCCACTCGTAGTACCAAATGGCCTTTTGCAAGAGCCAAAACATAAAACCCTACTCAACAAACATAACACCTTACCAAAGTTGGGATGACCAAGAGAAAAGAGCTTGGAATCGCCTTGATCGTGGTCCCAATAACAAAGGATGAAGAAGTTTCAGAGAGAATGGGGAAGGCAGTTGCTAGGAGTTCGAAGAGTGTAGAGTGAAGGGTTTTTGGCAAACCTCCAAGTCTTAAAACCCCTTGTTTCGAAAGCAACGGACAAGATTGCCTCCGTGATTCAAGATCAACGGCCAGCCTTTAGAGCATCCCATCATGGACTGAGAACCAACCCGGAAAGGCCATGTGACAGACACCCCAAGGGTCACATCGATTCGACAGCTACCATAATCATTACAGATTACGGTGCTATAAATGTGATTCGAAGGTGGCGTTCGAATTCCCTTTGGCAGACCAGAGTTGCCCTAGAGAAGTGGGGGCATCTGATAGGGGTAAAGCTGAGCAGCCGGTCTGTCCTTCTTGGGCAGCCTAGAGGCGTTCAGTCCACGGCCCCATCATTGGAACGGTTACTCCTATGATTAGAAGCACGATCTATGTCTTTTATCCACTATGCTTAACTGGGGGCACAATTGATGCCCACAATCCAAGTCTCCATGTTCCAAGGCACACTCCTTGCTAACATCACCGTATACATGGCAGTCACCATCTCCAAAAGATGGTACGAAAAAACACCAACCTTTAAGCATTGTTACTTTGCCTGTTTATCTCTAGCCTAACTTTGGCATCGAAGTGTCTTTGGCAAGCACCATACCGGTGTCCACAATTGAAGGTTTCTTCTAGTCATTCACACCAGAACTCGGAGAGATTACGCAAATTTACTGTATCATCAAGCAAGATAATAAAGTAATTTCTAACAAAGAAATCATTTGAGTAAGCCAGTAAGCTCATCTAACCTACGAACTTCAAGTATTTAAACCTTAAATGGTTACTGAAGTCAAATATAAAGTCAGATCATTAAAATCGATATATACTTGGACAACGAATTCTCCATCTTGAAGCTTTTGAATGCCTCCAACACTTATAAGATCCGCAACATTAAAGCAGATATTCAATTTAACAGTTATCCAAATGTCCCGGTACCTTAGTATCTGCAAGACCATAAAGAGTAAAGGTAGCATTTTGTTATAGAGATCCATTTTTTGAATCAAGAAGCTTCATTAATTGCATTATAGCACCACTATGAGCAATCCCAGCTTGGTTGTGAGAATCCTAAAAATGAAAGCATCTCAGCAAAACCAGGGAAACACATTACCATAACATAATTAGTAAACTGAGTAATTGTGTGCGTGTGTGTGTGGGTTGGGCGTGGACTATCAAGATTATCAAGGAGCAATATTAACTCTTTCATTAATTCATTTTAATAGAAATAACATCTTCCCAATAAACGAGTTGACACCAAGAGAAAAATAAATAACAAATGAGAAATTAACACCACCAAACTCAAAGCATTTTGTTTAATGACCTTTATGATAAACGCAAAAGGCAAGGAAATTTATACCAAGAAATGAGGTGTAAGCCTCAAACGGGATAAGCCTACAATTTCTTTATTCTTTTTCTCAAAATCACTAAATTTACCAAATATTGCATACAAGTAGAGAGAGAGAGAGAGAGAGAGAGAGAGAGAGAGATGTTTCTATAACATTTTGCATTGCTAAATAGAGATCATTGTTCACATTCTACTGCAGTTTATCTTAAAAAAATATACATTAACGTACGAAAGAAGCCAAGACAATACTTGACATCACTGCATACCTAACGGGGCGGTGGCGATGGCTGAAGGAGGCGGTGACGGTGGCTGAAGGCGGCGGTGGCAGTGGCTAAAGGCAGTGGTGGCGGAGGTGAAGGAGCTGGTGGCGGGGCCTGAAGGCAGTGGTGGTAGATCAGCCACTGTTCGAGGCAGTGGTGGCTGAAGATCCCCTTGTTCGCGCGCGCGCAAGAGAGAGAGAGAATATGGCCAGCCCTAGGGCTTCTCAAATCGATAGAGAAAGAAAAGTGAGAAATGTTGAGATCATTAGCTGTCGCGCCTAGATTTTTCACACTCGAGGAATACTCACACAAGTGGGAAAAGTGCTGTACTTTCTCGTTAGAACTCACCCTCCTAAAAGAATGAGTGCGACTAGGTTTGAATTGAAAAATTAGTTTGAAATAAGGGCTTTTGAAAAAGATTTGGAGTCGCCACCTAACTTGATTAAGGTGAGTTAGGTCACCTAAAAACTAAGAATAATCCGAAGACTACACTTAGGGTTTTGGAAAACAATTTTTGAAAATATCTCCTCGACAGAGGATTTTTAAGAAAAACAGGTTGTTTGGCAACCTTTGGAAAATATTTAGCCCTTTTTAGAAAAATAACTCCTTTTTGGTCTTTGAAATCAGTGATCTAGGTTTGGAGGTTGGTTACGTGTAGGGAAGACGCACTAAGCTATCACCCTACCCCGCCCTTTCGGTACCTACATGTCAATCTACCTTAGATTCACCTATGAGAGTCTTTAATTAACATGTGTTCAATCCCATTCACTTTAGTAAAATAATATTTGAAAACTAACATGATGCATGATATGCAAGTGCAAAATAAGAGAGAATTGAAAAATAGATTTGGAAATGAATTTAAAAAGAATTTGATTTGAAAATAGATTTGAAGAGATAGAATTTGAAATTGGAAAGTTTGAAAACTTGGAAATAGGGATTTGAAAATAGAAAAATTTTGAAATTGGAACTTTGAAAATAGATTGGAATTTGAAACTTGAAAATATGGAGACCACACCCATGAGGGTGGAATTGAAAGTTTGAAAAGTGTTGTGACCGCACCTATGAAGGTTGCCTACGTATCCCTTTGGGGGAATCAGGTCAGTCGTAGTTCGGACCGGAGTCCGTTTGAAAAGAGATTGATTTGAAGAGAGAGATTGGATTGGAAGAAAGAGATTGAATTGAAAATTGGATTTGATTTGAGATTAGAAGAGGAGATTGGAAATTGAAATTGAGAAGATTGGACTTGATTTTGGAAAAACTTGGTTTTGGAAAGATGGAGGTTTAGGAAACCTAGACTTAAGAAAGATGGGAGACCTAGGAAAGACTTGAGATTAAGAAAGATTGGATTGGAATGTTGGATTTGGAAAGATCTTGGAAGATTTGGAAACTTGGAATTTAGGAAAGATTTAGTTTAGGAAAGTTTTGAATTAGGAAAGTATCATTTTTGGAAAGTTTTGAAATTAGAAAAGTTTCGATTTCAGGAAATTTTTGAAATTAGAAAGTTTCGAGTTTAGAAAGTTTTCGAAAAAGGAAAGGTTTTTAGATTAGGAAAGTTTCCAAATTAGGAAAGTTTTGAAATTAGGAAAGTTTTGTTTCAAGAAAGGTTTTGAAATAGGAAAGTGTTGAATTTAGAAATGTTTTGAATTAAGAAAGTTTCAACTTAAGAAAGTCTTGAATTAAGAAAGTTTTGAATTTAGAAAGATTTGAGATTTAGAAAGTTTAAGATTTAGAAAGTTTTAGGGTTTTAGAAAATCTTGAAATTAGGAAAAGTTTGAGTTTAAGAAAGGTTTGAAAGCATAGATTTGAAAAGTTAAGATTTAGAAAGTTAAGATTTGGAAAGGGTTGAATTAGGAAAGATTTGAATTTTAAAATTTAGGAAAGATTTTTATGTTCAAGTTTTGGAAACTTAAGATTTAGGAAAGTGGAAGTTTAGGAAGGATTTGAATTAGGAAAGATTTGGATTTTGAAATTCAAGGAAAGGTTTAAAGTTTAGGTTTAGGAAACTTATGGTTTAGGAAGGAATTGAATTAAGAAGGGTTTGGATTAGGAAGGGATTGGATTTGGTTTCTAAAAGTAAAGGTTTGATTTTGTTTCCAAAAACGGAAGATTGGATCTAGTTTCCTAAATGGGAGGATTGGATTTGGTGTCCTAAAAGGAAGATTGGATTTGGCATGGATTTGGGAAGGGAAGTTTTTAGAAACCCTAGATTTGGAAAACTATAGTTTTGACGTAGAAAATAGATTTTGGAAACGCGTATAGTTTGGATGTGAAAACAAGAGGTTTTAAAAACCTAGGTTTGGGGCAAAGTTTGAAAACCACGTTTTTGGAAAGAAAATTAGGGTTTCCTAATTGCGAGTTCTAGGGCTTGACTTGAGCACCAAGAGAAAGGACTTTTGGAAAGTGCATTTTTGGAAACACGTTTTTGGAAGGAAATCCTAGAGAGGAGTTTCTAGAGGGAAGAATTTTTGGAAAGTAAATTCGAAGAGAGAGTTTTTGGAAAGAGATTTTTAAAGAGAAGGAGTTTTTGGAAAAAGTGTTTTTAGAAACAAAGATTTTAGAAGGAAAATCCTATAGGAGAGTTTCTAGAAGGAAGGTTTTGGAAAGAGAGTTTTTTAGAAAGATTTTTGGGAGGAGATTGTTGGAGAGAGTTTTTGTAGGAAAGAGATCCAGGGAAAGTTTTTAGAAAGTGGACTTCGAAGAGAGCGTTTTGGAATGGAATTGCAAAAGGAAAGTTTTGAAAGGAGTTTTTAGAAAACAATTTTTGAAAGAAAAGTTTTTGAGAAGTATGTTGAAAAAGAAGATTTTTAGGAAGAGATTTTTTTTTGAAGAGAGAGTTTTTTTTGAAAAGTATGAAAATGTCTCACTTTCCTAAAACGATTCTAGCCATAAGAGGGCTAGAACCACTTTAAGAAAGTGGTTTTGAAAACAATAAGGGTTGAAAATATGGACCATGTTGGTCACTTTAAATATAACACTTTCCTAAAGCAACCCTAGCCATGGAAAGGCTAGAATCACCCTAGGATTGTGGTTTTGAAAACAAGTTTTTGAAAAAGAGATTTTGATGCAATTTTGAAAACAAGTTTGAAAACGATTTTTAAAACAACTTTGAAAACGACTTTTGGAAGATACAAGACCATGATATGCACAATACAATTTTGGGGTCGTGAACATACAAGGTTAAGGCTTCACCACATAATCAAGGGGGCCGGACCCATGTGGTCTCTGGTTAGACTAGAAGAAAGCCCCTGACACGGTGACTCTCCAATAGCCCAATCCTATACATGGACTAGGAATCCCCTTGTTTCAAGCATGCAAAGAAAGTGGGGGAAAGAGATGGGGGATGAAAATAGAGAAAACCCAAGTGGGTTGGGAGAGAGAAGAGAGAGGGGGAAGTGCGAAAATTTAAATAGGGAGCCTACCGTATGTCTTCTTATTTTGCGTGCTGTCTTCGGTCTTCGGTCTTCGGTCTTCGTCTTGATCTTCACCTTCAGTCTTCAAGAGTTGTCTTCAAGCTTTGTATTGCAGCTCTTCAAGTCTTCAAAGGATGGTTGAAGGCTAGTGTATGAGTGTATGAGGATGTGTATAAGTGTATAGGAGGCTAGGGTTTGTGTATAGTGGCTAGGGTTTGGAGAACCTAAGGAGGCTAGGGTTTAGAGAGTGCTCGAGCTCTGTATATCAAAGTATAGGTTTTTTAGGTTAAGTTTGCAGACCATTTTCACGCTGAATGAGGCTCTGTATTTATAGAGGGAGGAATACACTAGCGCCAGGCCAAATTTTATACTGGCTCCACTAGGAGTGGCGCCAGGCCATTTTTTGGCTTGGCACCACTACTAGTGGCGCCAGCCAATTAGGAAATGTTTAAGGTCGGCAAGCAACTTATCTTTGACTAGATTTGGGCGCCTGTACTAGTGACTACCATGCAATTTTTAGCCTGGATTCACTAGGAATGACTCCGGAAAGTCCGAGAATGATTTGAAGGAGCCGGGAGTGACCCGGAAGGTCAGAAATGAGCAGGAACACTTAAATAGTGTCCTGGAGGTGTTTGACTTAAAAAGTGAGGATAAGATGTGTCGGAAAGGTTGACTAGGTCTTTAGGGGCAAAACGGTCAATCGGATCGGGAAACTGCCGGGACAGACTCAGACTGTCCCGGAAGAATACTTGGGATTTGGAAACATTATTTAGAATGTTCCGAAAGGTTTCCGGTTTGATACCCAGAGCTGGTGTGGTCGAAAAAGGTGACCGACCCACTAGGGGCAAAATGGTCATTTTGTATCAGGCTTGCCGGAACTGACTCGGAATGATCCGGAAAGGTAGAGGAAGGTTGAGAACACTATAAAAAGTATTCTCGGGAAGTTACCGGTTTCATACCCAGAGCCGGTGTGGTCGAAAAAGGAGACCGGCCCACCAAGGCCAAAACGGTCATTTAGCTTCAAGTGGGCCCTACGGGCCCAAAAAGTGACTGGTGGACTAAATTCAAGTTTAAAAGGCGGGCTTAGAGTCTAAATATGCATGTGATGTGTGAACGTGAGCTTGGTCAGTTCGAAGATTGCCGAGCGGGCAAAAATGGGGTGCTTACATTAGCAAAATGACTTCATTTCGTAAGTTATTTGTGACAAGAATGAGCTGTCACAAAAAGCTCATCGCAAAAGGTACTCATTTGCGACAGGCACTTGGCCGTCGCATAAAATCCTCTGCAAAAAGGTACTCTTTTGAGACGGGATCTTAATCATCACAAAAGTAAATTTTTACGACGATTTCTCGTCATAAATACTACTTTTTACCACAACAAATAGTTATCACAAATACTTCTGTCGCAAAAAGTTTATTTTTTGTAGTGAGAGAGCCAAGTAATGACATGGCCCAAATGTAAAAGAGGATTTGCTGGCAAGCTGATTTCGGAAGCCACCAGGCTTCAAATCTGACCGGGCAAAGGGTAAGTACTTCTGTGGGGGGTTGTATGGATGACAGTTGGAGCATAGGAAAAGGACAATTTTTTTTAAAAAAATGTACAAAAAATTCTATCAAAATGATATGATAATGACATTTGTTATAATTAAAAGTTATTATAATAATATTTTGTTTTAAAGTTAATAACTACCATTCTTTTTTGTCTTTTTTTTTTTTTTTTTTATGATCAAAAATTCGTGCCAACTTATACATATCATGACTTATCTTGAGATTTGTATAGATCCCTTGTCTTACATAAATCGAGTAATTATCAGGCCAAAAATTTTGAAAGTGGCCTTAAGGCATTGATAGTACGTAAAAGAGATTTTAAATATGAGATCTTAAAAAGAGCGGGAGCGGAGTCCAAACCCCAAGTTTTGACCATCAAGCCAATCCTAAGATTGAATAACTTTCATTTAACTATATTATTTTAATAATAAATTATGTATAAATTTTTTAATTGTATAACATTATACGATTAAAATGCGCGAGATACAATCAGCTCTTTGCCGATTATTTGTTCAGAGTATAGCAGGTCCTTGATTACGGAGGTCAATAGAGACCATAATAGTCCGAAAAATTGAAAATAGGGGAGGTGAATGTCATTTAAAAATTCGAAAGAATCGCATGTTGTTGTCAGGTATTCCAAGAGAGCTCAGTAATTCATCCTTCCGTTTTTCTAATCTAACCGAAAGAGCTCAGTGAAAAATTGTTTATTCTCTTTTATTATCATTTGATATTTGTAGCCTTCCAAATGCACCCACATATGATACACGAGAGAGAGAGAGAGAGAGAGACAGAGAGAGTACTGGGACAAGGGACAGCGGAGCTAATCTTCAGATGCAGAAAAGAAAGAGATTCTTGGGGTTGAGAACAAAGACAGAGAGAGGGCTTTATAACAACTGAAAGAAGACAAATCATCTTTTCTCCCTTTCACCAAACCCACCACCACCGCCCTTCTCTATTCACAGAGAAGTTTGGCGTCACTTTTATGCATCCTTGTCATGCTTACCTTGTCCAAGTGGCATGGCTACTACTGCATATACATATACCGATATACATATTCATGTAATAATATCTCTATCTCGTGTATGTTGACAATACGTTTGTCACCGTTCCATTTTATATTCCCCGAAATCCATTCGGTTACATGCTCATCTTCTGTTTTCTTGTGAGAAGAATTCTAGTGAAAAAAGAAGAAGTTTTTTGTTTGGATTTTGGAAAGGAAATATTTTTCATCACCATGGGAGGAGTTAATGCATAAACTAAGTAAAAGGAGTGGAAACGTTACCTTCGGGTTGTAGTTGTTGAGCCTAAGATATATTTCAGATTCTGACTCGGATAGCCAGTAATCAACGTCCTGCTCGTCTTGAAGGTTAATATACACATATCTTCAAGTTCAATTTCTACTCCAAATGGTGATCTAGCAAAATTCACAATATCTGCTCAACGAGGTTTCATTATATAATATTCTACTTGGCCAAACGTTGTTCATCATGTGTACATATAATTTCAATCAAAACTGCGTATATAGACGGGCGAAACTAGAGTTTAAAACCGACAGGGGGAAAGCTAAACCATACAAAACTATGAAACCCATCTGAGATATAAGAGAAGTGAACTTTCACTGAATGCGGAGCTATATATATATATATATGTATACATATTAAATAGTATTAAGATGAAGCAGAGTTGGTTTGGCCACCTCCCCCAGAGCTTATCGGTGGCCTTGGTGGCCTTCTGGAAACTATAGACCTTGTAGACTTGTTTGCAAAGTCTTCCTGCACAATACACAGAGATCGTATTAAACAAACATAATATATGAGAGAGAGAGAGAGAGAGAGAGAGAGAGAGTGATTACAGTGGTCTTCGTTCCTCTTTCTGTTTTGGAACAAGTACTACTAGGTCTTGCTGACTCCAAACGAAAGCACTTCAGGAAAACTTTGGTTACTCGATGAAAAAAACAGCGGCGATTATAAGAACGATTCGTTACTTCTTCTCTTCTCAGCACCTCAGCTGAAGCCTCCATCGCCTGTCCTTGTGGTGGTTCCGTGCTATTACTTCACCAGCAATTAAATATATATATATATATATGCCATATACTATATATACACACCGTCATTTGTATATTCATACATCAGTGTTCATGCTCACTTGTGTTGTACATACATATAATATGAGCGAAGAGGGAGACTCGGTTGTCAGATCCGATGTACGTCGGGAACACAAATTGCTAGGTAATTGATATTATTCTTATAGGGCTTGTTTGGTTGTTTTAAATTTGGTCATTTAGAGTTAGATCATTCACAAATTAGATAATTTATGTAATTGATTGCCAAAAAAGAAACACAAATACGTCAAACTTTTATACAATTAACTTTCATTGTAGAAATTTAAATTGTTAATTTCTTTTTTAATATAAATTTATGTAACCTAAAACTTATAAATTTGAAATCAATTATCTTATATGCCGGGATATATTTTGAATAAGAGTGAATCACATTTTGCCTCTTTACATTTTATCTCGAATTTTATTTTAACTCTTGACCGTCAAAACCTCACATTTTTAGACAAATTTTAATATTAACCCTAGTTAACTTTAATTTAGAAGATGGACGGAAATTGAACATGCATGTGACTATCACATTAAGTGAAAATTAGCTTATTAAATCAAGTCTCAACAATTAAAGTGAAAATTGAGAGAAACGTGAAGTGTTAAAGTACTGTAAAATTAAGTCAGGTGATAGCCACATGTCTACTTCCTGTCAAGCCGGGCCGACCGAGCCTCTCCCTGAACTAAGCCTTTCTTTTTTGCACCCCTATTACCATATAGTCCGTTAGCTTGGAAATCCCAGTTTTATGAAATTCAAACTAACAACAATGTTCCGTTAAAAAAAGGATAGACGTCAACTTTAAAGTCGGTGTGTTTCGCAGGTTTTCTTTTACGTTGTCAAAGACACCCACGGTAAGAACTTGAACATACCTGTACTGCTATATCTTGGTCCATGTTTGGCTCGTTGAAATTCAATGTTCAAATAATTAGAATTACCACTGCCATAATCTACGGTTTAGAAATGCTTAGAACATTTTTACTGCGAGCAAAATTTTGGGGTAGAAAAATACAGTAGCTCAAACAAAAATGTTTAACATCATAAACCCAAAAAAAAAGCCGGCGAATTCTGTTTGATTAGGATTACCACATTTTGTCAAAGTGTAGCTTAATTTTAAAGCGGTTTGAAAAATGGCAACACGCATGAGAAGATCAATCAATGTATTCAACAAATATAAAATTCTTACATGAAGAGATTTTTTTTTTTTTTTTTTTGAAAACTAACAAAAATAGAGGAAAAGAAGACCTACATTATGGTTTCTTAGATGTCATTATGAAACTAATCAACTTCGTGATGCATGCCTAATGTCTAAACCCACCATTTATATGAGGATTTTAACGGAACAGGTTATAAGTAGGGGAACACGAAAGAAGAAAGGGACAATCCCCTCGTCCCTAATTTTGGTTATACTGTGTTTAGCAGCATGGAATTCATTGCTTGGATTTCAATTGGAGGCCACTTTCGTTAAAAGTGTTTAATTTGTACTAGAAATGCCTCCGATTCCAATTTTAAGGTGCATGTGAATTCTTAGTTGTTTAACACACTCTTAGCCTCTTGAAGTTATAAATACGTGTTGTTTGTCGTTACAAGTCACAAAATTGAATTTACCATGGTCAAGAATGGTTTTACCGGCAAAAATATTTGCTACATTTGTGCAAAATTAAATTTGAAAGATTTGAAAATCCACAACACAAAAGGTTGTAGCCAAGCTAAGAAGACTGCTAAGCATCCTCCTCTAGGCTGTGACTTTGGCAATCTTCTTAGATTTGTTGATGTCGTTGACATTTCTTTGTTTCTTTTTCTTTTTGTTTTTAATTTGAAATTGGAATACTATGCACCTGTATAATTTAAGGACGTGTGATTAGATCACAACTCATGAGCGTTTACTCCTTGTCTGGATCTCTTTTTGCTTACCTAATCTCAAAAAAAAAAAAAAAAAAAAAATATTGAAGTAGTTAATCTAACTTTTATTCTTTTTTTAATTTCCGCATATATATAAATTGATGATGAGCTAAAATGAAAGAGACTTTCGTCAAGATAAGGTTAATGCATAAATATATGGCTGGAGAACTGCCCCCTTAAAGTTTAAAACAGAACTCTGCTGCACCCCCTCTATGCATGGTTTCTATTATGTTATTCATCAATCTTTAGGCATTAATACATACATACATACATACATACATTTATATGTACACATCCATTATCTTGCACGTTGACTCTGAACGACAGTTTTTTGATCTATTTACCATGTAACTGTAGGCCAGTATATTCTTTCTTCCTTATTTCATTATTATGGTTGGTTTTTTTTTTTTTTTGTTTTTGGTGTCTGCGAAGAGTAAATTATATCTTGAAAAATCAAAACTTCATCACCAACATTCTGATTGACATTTGGGAGATGTTATAGGCAAGGCTTTAGAAAGCCGCAGGAGCAAGTAAAACCCCAGACCTGCAGCAAAGTCTTGAATGCAGTAAAAAAAAAAGCTGACACACCCATATATATATATATATACACACACAATAAATGCATATCCGCAACATATTTACTCTTTCTCTCTCTCATTTTGCGCGGTGCTGAAACGAGATCTGAGAAAATTCTTTGATTATTAATAAGCTCTAGAAACATGTTTCAATTGGTTTGACCACCTCCTCCTGGGTTTATCGGTGGCCTTGGGGGCGTTTCTGCAGAATCCAACTCGGCTTTTTTTTCCGAGACATCTTCCTGTTTAACACCACAACCAATTTGAAGCAAATTTTCTATCAAGCACAACTTACACAATTCATACACATATCAAATATGTATACATGTAAGTGATGTAACATGAGAAAGAGGGGGACGGACACAGAGAGAGAGAGAGAGAGAGAGAGAGAGACTTACAAGGGTTTTGATTCCTGGTTCAATGGATGATGTAGGGTTCTGAGAGCTGACTTGGTTGATCTTTAGCTCTCTTTGATCTGAAGAAGCCTCAGACTCATTTTCAAGCCCCAAGCATCGAAGTACAACCCTACTAACAAGCTGAAGACAGTAGCAGGGACTATATGTACAATTAGCCATGATATTTCTTGTTCAAATTACAAATCTCTCTCTCTCTCTCTCTCTCTCTCTCTCTCTCGTGTTTGTCGTACGTTTCAACTGTTATGTTGCTCTCGTGCAGTCATGCTTTATAGTAGCAATTCTCTTTTAGCTCACCTACGAGTCTACAAATCACACGAGGACCGACAAACACATCAGGTGCAATCGGGATTACCATGAGTCACCAAGCTGCCAACAAGTGTCTGCCATGTCAGCAATGGATACCACCTTTAGACCACGTATCAAGGAACATAAAAGTGGTGAAGAGTGATAGATAATACCTAATGTAATGAGAGATTACTCTTATTACGTTTGGTTAAGATGAGATTATGATATAAATAAGAAATATTATTTTATCAAAATATCACATTAAAAATAAAAAAATTAATAAAAAGATTAATTTAAATTATAATATATCTATTTAATATTATATTAATTTATTATAATAATAAAAGAAGGATAAAAATGTTATTTTAGAGTTTATTCCATGGGAGATGATAAGTAATACTATCCCTCCATGATATTACTTATCTCCCATTGTGGGGGATTAATAGTCTAGAAAGATGATTAATTCCATACAATTTTTTCTTTACTAAACATAAATTTTGTGAGATTCACGGAATAACTAATCCAATCCCCCACCTTTCTCCCTGAACCAAACATGCCCATAGAGAAGAAAGAAACTATTGATTGAAAATCCCTTGCTGGATGGAGTAGGCTAAAGGGTGCGCCAGCACTTCAACAGAAGGAGATTGCCACTATTAATCCGAGCTCAGGGCTCTATATGCAGAAATTATCCGGAGAGATTATGACACCACATCATCGCGCTTACAAAGTGTAACGGTTTATTCAAGTAATATCATGTATCTATTTAAACTTAATTTTCCCGCTATGAGAAAAAGATCACAATTATTGCAATTTAAATCCAATATCACACCATACAGACATGATAATTTAGTGTGACTGCCCACCCTCGATAATTTCTCCTCTTTAAGAGTAAAAATTATTTAAATGCTCATGGAGCACCATGTCACTTGCGCTTTTTCTTACAATGCAATGGATCTCCTACTAATTGGGTCTCAAATATACTGAACCCACTGTTGAGTCAATGCCTTGATTTTGATGATAACAAAACATAGTTTAATGATCTAATAATTCTACTTAGTGTGCAGAGTAGTTATTAAATAGATCTTGACTTGAAGCTTATCAAAATAGAGGATTCATGATGCAAAGATTAGAATGAAGAATGAAAAGCTTGATGAGATGACACATTCAACAATGGTGATCTTATAAGAGAATGAAGATATTTCAAGATAATGGATATCAAGGAAGAATAATGAAAATGCTAAAAGTCTCGATTAAAAAGATTGGAGACTTTAAAGACTTGAAGATATCTTGCAAGAATAGAAGAAGAAGAGACCAACTCAAAGACATAGAAGAAGAAGAGACCAACTCAAAGACATAGAAGCTCTCTTGAAAGATTTAATGATGTCTTGAAAGTATGGAAGAAATCATAAGACTTGGAAAGTTTTCTTGGAAGAATTGTTGAAGTCTATGAAGAATTTATATTGATTGAAGAATTCTAGAAGAAATCTAGAAATGAAGATGTTCAAAGAAGAATAGAAAATCAGTTGAAGAAATGAAGATCTTAAGTCTTGGAAGCTCTGTTGAAGATTTTGAAGAAGACTTGGATCAATGGATGAAGCAATGATGATGGAAGAGCTCTACAAGTGATTAAAATGAAGTTAATTAATCTAGAATGGATTGAAGATATTCTTGGAGTCATCAAGCCTTGAAGAAATGTTTGCAAGCTTTAAAAAGCTTATTTGGATGATCCATGAAAAGATTGGAGACTTTGGAGAAGAATGAAGAAAAATTGCAAAAACATGTTTTCTGCTTAAAAGAGTCGACCCCTGCTGTAAAAAGAGTCAACTCTTTCGAACAGAGCCTTGGAAATCTGCTGGAGACTCAAAAGAGTCGACTCCTGCTGTAAAAAGAGTCGACTCATTTCAACAGAGAACAAAAATTCTGGAGACTGCTTAAAAGAGTCGACTCATTTGGACAAAGCCTTGAAAAATCTGCTGAAATGCAAAAAAAGGCGACTCATTGTAAAAAGAGTCGACCCCCCGACAGTAACGGCTAATTTTCTGACAAATGGTATGGGGCAATATGCAACCAAAATTTTTTCCATACTTCTCCAACGGCTAGAATCAATCCATATCTTTAAATACAAGATACTTACAGTTTCTATAATGGTGATTAGAGTGATTATATCATTGGTATCAAGAGCTTGAAGCTGAAAATCTCCTGTGCCATAACTGCCACATATTTTTGCTAAGCGTTTAAGGTTATTCATTGAGTTGTATTTGTTCATATTCTTATTAGGAGAGTTACCCATTGTATAACCTTTATTCATTTCACTTGGGTGGGTTTGTAAACCTGTAAGTTTGAGTATTCTTGGATAAAAACACTTGTAAGTTTGAGTGAAGCTTGGACAAAATTACTTGTAAGTTTGAGAGAAGCTTGGACAAAATCCTTGGGTTTTGAAAGCTTGAGAAGAAGCTTTTGTAAGAGTGAGCTGGGCACTTGTGGCAAAACCAACAGTTGTGTAAAGAGTGTTATATAGTGGAATCCCTTCGAAAGGATCAAAGAAGAGAGGACGTAGGCAAGGTTGGCCGAACCTCTATAAATCTAGTGCTCTTCTCTTTTGCCTCTGTTTTACTTATTTGCTCACTATTCATGCTTGCATAAATATATACATTGATATATACTTCACCTGCTTGATATATATACTTTGATTAATTGTTGTTGAAATACATAAACTGTTTTTAGTTGCAATTCTTGATATAAATTCTATAAAACCCAATTCACCCCCTCTCTTGGGTTGCCTTCTTGGGCCAACACCCACTACTGGACTCACCTAATAAGACCCTTTACATTGTAGGAGTAGGTGGCATGGTGCTCTAAAAATTATTTTTTGAGAGATCCTAGAAGAAATTTACTCGTGCATTAATCAAAGAGGTGACTTTGAAACTAAAAATCTTTGGAAAGAAGAGAAATTCAGGGCTTGAGGTGAAATTTGAAGTGGTTAAAATGGGGAACACAAAAACCAAGTACTTCCAAGAGATTGTGGCGCAAAGGAAAGCACAGAGAAACAAATTTTGAGCCTTAAACACTCTGAAGGTCCGATGAATTCATATAGAACAAATACCTGAATTAATTAGATTCTTTTATATGAATGCATTCCTGTTTAAACTGAGGAAGTCAAAGACTCCATTTTTAACTATTAAAGCACCAGGTCTAGATGGGTTATTAGGATCACTCTATCAAACCAATGGAACATTATCAAAGGCAATTTGGAGACAATGTAACAAATTTTATTTCCAAACAAGGTATTTAATTATAAAGCAAATGCTAACATGTGCACTTAAGGCATAGGTTAGGCATGCATAAACATAGTTGTTCAATGTGAAAAAGTGTAGGTCCCACAACTTGTACATTTACAACTCAATAATGCATGTTTAATTTGCGTTGTACAAATTTAATAAAGCCACAATTCAAAAACTCAATTTTCAGAAGACATCTCACATCACAATTCAAACTATTACGGCCGAGCGCTTGCTATCCAACCCAAAAGTTTAAACTAGCAGAGTACGTAGCGTTCCCAACGAAACCGTCTTAAGTGAACTGGTCTATTCTTGCCCCAAATAGGCCTCACCACCTAAGCAGTCAACCAGTATACGTAGACCATCCATATGGAGAATTGTTACCCTCTCTCCACAAGCCTAAGCTATTAGGTGGTATTACCTAACCCCTTTTATATGGCTCAATACTTCCCTCCTCTTATCCGATATGGGATCTTGTCACGGGCCGAGCGCTTATTTGACTCTAAAGTTTAAGCAATTAAGTGGTGCTACCTAACCGCTTATATGGCCCAAGACCTCCCTCTTCCTATCTGATATAGGATCATAACATACTCTCTCACCTGAATCTGTGACGCCCTTGTTGCGAGTTGAACCACCCTGCGTACTTCACCTGAGCGCTTGGTGTAGAATCAGATCAGGAGTTGGGTTGCTCTAATACCACTTGTCACGGGCCAGACGCTTGCCATCCGACTCTAAAGTTTAAGCCATTAAGTGGTGCTACCTACCTCTCTTATATAGCCCAAGACCTCCCTCCTCCTATCTGACGTGGGATCGTGACAAGACCCATATAATTTTGTAACTTTTCTTACAGTGACAAATATCTTATATCATCATAAAACCTAGTCTTCAGCCTTTACCGCTTGTTTGGAACTTGGGAGAGAAAAGAAAAAATAATTAAATTATTCTTTTTCCCTGTTTGATTCTACCTCGGAGGGAAACATAAGGAAAATTGAGGGAAAGGGAAGAAAAAGTAAGGGAGAAAAAAATAATCACTCTCTCTCTCTTTCTCTCTTTTCTTTCCTTCCATTTCTAGGGAAGGGCAAATAATTTTTCTTCCTTTTCGATCTCCTTCCCTTCCCTTCCCTTCCCCTCCCTCCTCCAAGTACCAAACATGCTGTTAGTATATATGAGGATCTGAGTTGCTTTTATTGCAGGGAGATTGATCGATCTAGGAGAATATCAATATTGCTCAGGAGCTTTCAATTTTCTACCCAAACATAGCATAGATGGATGAATTGTTATTTAGGTAGCACTAGAACTTGACATGAATGAAAACCTATGATGGGCATTAGTGAGATTTCCTTATGGGGTTATTGAGCACTTGGTAGGAGCACTTCATAAAAAAAATTAATTTTTTTGCGATGGCAAAAAATCGTCATTAAAAGTATATTTGTCGTTGCTAAAATTTTACAAGGGCTAATTGTTTGCTGATAGTTGTACTTTTCTTCGTATGAGTTACAAAAAGATCAAATGCTTTACTCTAATGGCCATAAGTGCATTGACAAAGCTTGCATTGTGTTAAGAAAATTGATTAACATCAAAGGTTTAGAGTTTTACTTAGTGCAAGAGCAGTTCTAAGGAGAGGGAGTAGAGATGCTTGAACCGGTGCATTTGGATTAATTTGGGATAAATAAAACATAGGTATTTTGGTTTTTTGTTTATAAGAGTTGATGTCTTTACACTAGCTTTGACTGAGCTACTAATGTAGGATGAAAATTGTAACGTTCTAACTCAGAATTATATGAAACTTGGTGGTCTGATTAAAAATATAATGGAGATAAAAAATTCATAGTAAATTATGGACCCTATCAATTTTGGGACAGATTCTATCGGTTAGGCCTTGAGAAGGGCGATTTGGTTCTTTTTTAAAAAGATTTGATTGCTTAATATTTTGGTCTATACGAATCTGATTTAGTCTAAGTTTTTTTTTGATATTTTTATTTATGTTTCTAGTTTCCCAATTTGAGCCTTACTCGAATATTACTATTTTTGATAATTTTCTTATTTTCTTTATTTTTGCCTTAATTTCAGTAATTATGGTTAGGGTTTGTTTCACTCTTTAAATACGATGTAAGGGCTTCTGTCTCAACTCAGGTTTTTGATTAATAATATTTCAGATAGTGACCTCTTTGATTCTTATTGTTCTTGTGTTTTTGTTGAAGAATCACATTTAATAGTTGCCTACTTTCTATCATCTTCTTGATGAAGTTCAACATATTGTGGAAGGTGTTTAATCTTATGATTTTCTATCACCACTTGCTGCATCAGCTACTCATAAATAGAGCTCCCAAATTACAGGTTTACTCAGCCATTACATGACCTTTTAGCATGTGTGGTTTTCTATCACCACTTGCTGCACCAACTACTTTCTAGCATCGTATTTTTTAGATTCTATCCTTTCAATAGCTCTATTACTCTTGAATTGATTCAATTGTTAAAATTAGGAAGGATATTGATACTTTTGAAATCTTCTATAAATAGAGTTTTTGTATAGTTGGAGATGAATCTAAGCCATTTTTTTTTTGAAACGGTAAAGATAATAATATAGATGGATAGGCAGTACAGAGGGGGGATAGGCTTATGCCTATGAGAAAAACCCAACAGCAAGGAGCTATCGCGCTCAGATTTTTTGCACTCGAGGAATACACACACAAGCAGAAAAAATACTATGCTCTCTCATTAGAACTCACCCTCCTAGAAGAATGAGTGCGACTAGGTTTGAATTGAAAATTGATTTGAATAAAGGGCTTTTGAAAAAAGATTTAGAGTCGCCACCTAACTTGATTAAGGTGAGTTAGGTCACCTAAAAACTAAGCATAATCCGAAAACTACACTTAGGGTTTTGAAAAACGATTTTGAAAATATTTCCTCAAGAGAGGGTTTTTAAGAAAACAAGTTATTTAGCAACCTTTAGAAAATATTAAGCCCTTTTTAGAAAAATAACTCCTTTTGGTATTTCAAAAACAGTGATCTAGGTTCGAAGGTTGGTTACGTATATGGAAGACGCACTAAGCCATCATCCTACCTCGCCCTTGCGGTACCTACATGTCTATTTACCCTATATTCACCTTTGAGAGTCTTCAACTAACTAATGACCATACCTATCCACTTTAGAAAAAAGGAATGTTTAAAAAGAAATTTAACATGATGCATGATATGCAAGTGCAAGAAAAGAAAATTGAGAAATAGAATTGGAAAGAAATTGATTTGTTTTGAAAAGGAAGAGATAGAAGTTTAAATTTGAAAAGAAGGTTTTGGAAATTGAAAATAGAGATTTGGAAATAGCAATTTGGAATTGGAAGTTTGAAAATATATTGAAGATTTAGAAAGATTTTGTAGAAATAGAAACTTGAAAAATGTTGTGACCGCACCCATGAGGGTTGTCTATGTATCATTTTAGAGGAATCAGGTCAGTTGTAGTTCGGACAAGAGTTCGATAGAAGATAGAAGGTTGGATTGGAAGAAAGAGATTTTGATTGGAAAAAAGATTTGATTTGAATTTAGAATAGAAGATTGGAAATTGGAATTTGAAATTTTGGAATTGAAAAGATTAGATTTTGACTTGGGAAGATAGAACTTGGAAGAACGATTTAGACTTGTTTTGGAAAGATTGAGATTTAGGAAACCTAGACTTAGAAAAGATTTGACTGTTGGACTTAGAAGATTTAGAAAAAGATTGGATTTAGGAAAGATGCGAATTAGGGAAGCTTCAAAATAGGAAAGCTTCGTTTTAGGAAAGTTCCGTTTTAGGAAAGTTTTGGTTTAGAAAAGGTTTCGAATTACGAAAGTTTCATTTTAGGAAAGTTTTGACTTAGGAAAGTTTTCATTTTAAGAAAGTTTTGAAATTGGAATGTTTTTGTAATAGGGAAGTTTTGAAAGTAAGAAAGCTTTGAGTTTAGAAAGTTTTAGATTTGGAAAGATTTTAAGTTTAGGAAAGTTAGGATTTTAGAAAGATTTGGGTTTACAAAGTTTTAACCTAAGAAAGTTTTGAATTTAGAAAACTTTGAATTTGGAAAGATTTAAAATTTAGAAAGTTTAAGATTCAGAAAATTTTAGAGTTTTAGAAGATCTTGAGATTAAGAAAGGTTTGAAAACCTAGATTTGGAAAGTTAAGATTTGAAAATGGATAGAATTAGGAAAGGGTTGAATTAGGAAAGATGTGGAAGTTGAGTTTTAAAATTTAGGGAAGATTTTTATGTTCAAGTTTTGGAAACTTGAGATTTAGAAAAATAGAAGATTAGGAAGGATTTGAATTAAGAAAGATTTAGACTAGGAAGGGTTAAGATTCCTATTTCATAAAACAAGGGATTGGATTTCTTTTCTTAAAAGAGAAGGTTTGATTTTGTTTCCAAAAATGGAGGATTGGATCTTGTTTCCTAAACGGGAGATTGGATTTGGTTTCCTAAAGGGAAGATTTGATTTGACGAGGATTTGGAAGAGAAAGTTTTAGAAACCCTAGATTTGGAAGACTATAGTTTTGACGTAGAAAATAGGTTTTGGAAATATGTATAGTTTTGATGTAGAAAACAAGAGGTTTTGTAAACCTAGGTTTTAAGGCAAGATTGAAAATTATATTTTTGGGAAGGAAAATTAGGGTTTCCTAATTGTTGGCTCTAAGGCTTAACCTGGACTTTAAGAAAAGGGATTTTTGGAAAGTGAGTTTTTGGAAAGAAGGTTTTAAGAAGGAAATCCTAGGGAGGAATTTCTAGAAGGTGAGTTTTGAAGAGAGAGTTTTTAGAAAGATTTTTAGAAGGAGATTGTTGGAAAGAGTTTTTAGGAAAGAGATTTAGGGAGCGTTTTTAGAAAGTGGATTTTGAGGAGAGTGTTTTGGAAAGGAGTTTAAAAAGGAGTTTTGAAAAATATAAATTTTTGGAGGAAACTTTTAGAAAACAATTTTGGAAAGAAGAGCTTTTAGAAAGCATGTTGAAAAGGAGGGTTTTAGAAAGAGAGACTTTTGAAAAGAGAGTTTTTTGGAAAGTATAAAAACGTCTCACTTTCCTAAAGCGATTCTAACCATAAGAAGGTTAGAACCACTTTAAGAAAGTGGTTTTGAAAACAAAAAGAAGTTGAAAATATAGACCATATCGGTCACTTTAAATGTAACACTTTCCTAAAGCAATCCTAGCCATGGCAAGGCTAGAATCACTCTAGGACTGTGATTTTGAAAACAAGTTTTGAAAAAGGAGATTTTGATGCAATTTTGAAAACAAGTTTAATGCAAGCTTTGAAAACAAGTTTGAAAACGATTTTTGGAATAATGCATGATAATGATATGCACAATGCAAATTGGGGTTGTGAACATACAAGGTTAAGGCTTCACCACATAATCAAGGGGGCCAAACCCACGTGGTCTCCGGTTAGACTAAAAGAAAGCCCCCGACAAGGTGACTCTCCAATAGTCTAATTCTACACATGGACTGGGAATCCCCTTATTTCAAGCATGCAAATAAAGGGGGAAAGAAAATAGGGGATTAAAATAGAGAAAATCCAAGTGGGTTAGGAGGGAGAAGAGAGACGGGGAAGTGCAGAAACTTAAAGAGAAAACTTATCGTATATCTTGTTTATTTCGCTTGGCTTTGCGCGCCTTGCTTTTCTTCGGTTTTCGCTTCACTTTAGTCTTCGAGGGCTTGTCTTTGATCTTCAAAGCTTGCAGTTGTAGCAATCCAAGCCTTCAAGGGAAGGTTGGAGGCTAGTGTATAAGTATATAGGAGTGTGTATGAGTGTATAGGAGGCTAGGGTTTGGTGTATGGTGGCTAAGGCTTGGAAAACCTAAATAAGCTAGGGTTTAGGGAGGCTACGAGCTCTATATATCGAATATTAGGGTTTTCAGACTGAGTTTGCAGACCTTTCTCACGCTGGAAGAGGCTTTGTATTTATAGAGAGAGGAATGCACTGTCGCCTGTTGCAGTGGCGCGGAGCCAAAAATTACACTGGTGCCACTAGGAGTGGCTCCAGGCCATTTTTTGGCCTAGTGGTGCCAGCCATTCAGGAAATGTTTAAGGTCGGCAAACAACGTATCTTTAGAAGATTTAGGCGCCTGTACTAGTGACTGCCATGTAATTTTTAGCCTGGCTTCACTAGGAGTGACTCCGGAAGGTTTGGGGATGAATTGAAGGGGCCGGGAATGACCCGGAGAGCTAAAAAGGGACAGGAACCCTTAGAATAATGTCTCGGGGACAAAAGACTTGAAAAATGATGACAAGATTTGTTAGAAGGGTTGATCGAGCCACTATGGGCAAAACGGTCAACTGGATGGAAGCTACTGGGATGAACTCAGAATGTCCCGGGAGAAGACTTAAGTTTTGAAAACATTATTTAGAATATTCCCAAAAGCTACTGGTTTGATACCCAGAGCCGGTGTGGTCGGAAAAGGTGATCGACCCACCAAGGGCAAAACGGTCATTTTGCACCGGGTTTGCCGGAATTGACTCGGAATGATACGGAAAGATAAAGGAAGGCCAGGAATACTATAAAGAGCATTCCCGAGAGGCTACCAGTTTGATACCCAGAGCCGGTGTGGTTCCCGGGGCACTCAGATGCCTAGGGGCAGAATGGTCATTTAGCTTCAAGTGGGCCTTACGGGCTTGGGAAGCGACTGGTGGACTAAATTGGAGTTTAGAAATCGGGTTAAAGTCTGAATATGCATGTGATGTGTGAAAGTGTGCCCAGTCGGGTCAAAGATTGCCGAGTGGGCAAAAATGGGGTGCTTACAAGAGCCACCCCACAACTACAATAACTAAAAATAAAAATACATCCACCTTGTATACTCCTAGCTACTGATAAGTTACCAGCATGCCACCATAAAGAACAATCTCAAAAGCCATAAAACCAAGAGGCAACTACAAAAACTACAATAAGAACAACACCTAGGAGAAGCAACAAATGCAAAACATGATAACCACCAAAATTTGAGAAGTTCCTGTACCAAGCAGAGCACCATTGCAAATTCATTAAGATTACTTGAGATTTTTATAATGTAGAACCGCCACCTCTTCTTCAACTATGCCATCAATCTATGATTCTTATGAGAATCACAAACGAATACTACTCACCCCTTGAAGAGAATAAAGTAAATAATTAATAGTGAATGGGGCTTTAGGCTTGCTTGCTTTGACCCATAGCCCTGCTTGAGTCTTCAAAGGGTCAATTATCACCTCCCACCTGGCCTCCACTCCAGATAACATCATTCCTAGCTTTCCAAATTTGCCAATCATAGATAAGAATAAAGCATCCCACAACCATCTTTCCAAATTTTTGAACTTGCTGCACTACCATCACATAAAATGTTGCATTAGACTATTTGGGCACACTGAAACCATCCCCCACCATTTCAAAATTGAATACCATAACTTCCACGAGACTTGACAATTGAGCAACAAGTTTTTGACACAGGCTACAAATTACTGAAGTTGCCTGGGGAAGGCTTCTTCTTTTTGACAACATCAGCTTAGACTTAATCTTCCCCTAAAGGGCTAACCAACCACAAATTTTTGCCTTCGTAAGAGCCAGCATCTTCCAAACCTTGTGTTTTTTTTAATAGATTATCCTTCACAAGTCACTTTGAGCCTAATTAACCATTTTATTTTGAATTAACCACATTGTACCTTTGATTATGAACACGTAATGCTTACATGTTGAGATGCAAAGGAAAAGGTAATGATGAAAGTTGGTGTTCTTTTCATACCATTGTTATACTTTAAGATGATAAGTTGTTCCTATTGTTGCAATGAAAAGAAAAAAAGAGGAAAAATAAAAGTGGCTAAGTGTGGTTTAAGTAAAAGTGGAGCAATGATGGAAGAAAGAAAAAAAAAGGTTGCAAAAAGAAGAAAAGAGTTGATGAGAAAGTTGATTATGTGATAGAATGAAAACAAAAAGTTTGGGGAATGTGAAAAAAATCTCAACACAATTGTCTAAACTACACCTTATGTTCATGATCAACTATGAAGATTTTGATCCTTATTCCTTTTCTTGTCAAACCCCTACCCATGGCCAAAATACAACCTTAACAAGTCCTAGGGGATCCAAAGAGTACACATAGCTTGGATGATTTTTGCATTGAATATGTTTTCATCGAGCTATGTCAATTCACTTACATCACTATATATGCATTCTTCATGATTTAGTTATCCAATTTGCTCATTACACTTACTTTATGTATTTACAACTTTTGTGAAAAAATAGTGTATTCAGTTCTTTAGAAGTGAGAATTTGAAATCAAAGCTTAGTGAATATGATTGCTTGTATAATGTTGAGTTGAGCTATAATTCATGATTAGTGCATGGTAATTGAATATTGATTATGTTATCCAATATTTTGTTCGCTGTTATATTTAGATACTAAAATTGTTAACTTCATGTATTGATTTTGATAATAACAAAACAATATGTAAAAGATCTAATAAATTTACTTAGTGTGCATATCATATTATGCATTAATCTCTATTAGGATGATGATTTGAAACTTGATATAATGAAGATATTGAAGATCTTGCACATTGAAAGCTTATCAAGCATGTTGAAGGTTGTTGAACTATGATGGTTGATTGATGGAGAACCTTTAAACAAGATTATGTTCATAATCTCATGTCGAAGAGATTGAAGGTGTTCAAGATGATGAAGACTAGTTGAAAAGAAGATCACAAGACTTGGAAGCCTTAGTTGAAGATTTGAAGATGTCTTGGAGCTATGGAATACTAGATGTTGATTGAAGAACTTTACAAGTGATTAAAATGGATTGATTCTGTGAAACTTTATCTTGCTTAGCATTACATTTAGCTTAAATGCATATGTTGTAGCGCATAATTACCCTAATAAAGGAGCTTGTTTGGCATATTTTAATGGGAGCATGTCATGAGGGGAGTATTTTATTTTTAAGCATGATTAATTAGCTTAATCTATGGTTAATTAACTTAATTAATCTTCATGCTTAGCTTAATATTAATGATGATTAATTATCATAAGCATGCTCAATTATACCAATGATGTGGATTAGTGGTATGTGGTGAAGCAAGGAGGTGCTAAGTATGCTTGTGTGTGAAAGCCACCAAGATGCGTGCATGAGGTGTGTGCTTTATCCTTCTTGTGTGTGTGTGTTTGGCATGTGGAAGATTAGATATAAGTTATATCTATTATTTGCATCAAGTCAAGGAAGGAGAGACGATAAAAGTGCTTGTGTAGTACCTTGTGTTTGGCAGAGAGAAAGTGAGAGAGAAAAATTTGAAAGAAAAGAAGATAAGAAGAGAAAATTAAAGAAAAAAGTTGTGCATCCATTGTTTGAGGCGAGAAATCTCAAGTTCATACTTGTTTGTATGCATTCCTGTGGATTGTTGTATGTAAAAGACTTTTCATGTTTTAGAATTGAGAATTGAAGTTCAAGAGATTGGAGTTCAAGGTGGAAACCTAGAATCCTGCATGGTGTTCATGTTCTAATGTTTTGAAGCCTTTGTGTTGGGGTAGCAAGTGGGGAGCTTAAAACTATGTTTTAAAAACATCAATTTCGAACCAAGGGCAGAGGGGGGGCATTGGCACGCTTGGAGGGCGCCTAGTGGCGCACCCTTCTAGAGAAGGGCGCTAGGAGGTTGCCTAGTGGCACAGTCCTCTGGCCAGGGGAGCCGGGGAGTGCTAGAAGGGCACACTGGCACAATCTCTTGAGTTGGTTTGACCTTTGTTTTTCATTTTATCTTCTTACATCGCATCGGGAAGGGGTTGACACTACTTATTGAGTTTCTAATGTGTCATTGATGTATCATTTGTTACATTTATGCATTATAAGTCATAAACATGCACTGATTATGCATATTTTTCATAAGTTTGACATGGTGGTGTGTGATAGGTTCGGAAGCGGCTAAAGACACACTAATTTCACTGAAAGAGTGAATCAACTTTACTTTATATAGCGGATTGAGGTGGGAGTTTAAGATATTCTTACTCCTATTGGATTGAATGTCTTATTATCAATGTTGGTGTTAATTGTTGGATTATGAGGTGACATTGCATACAACATATATTGTGTGCATAATTTACATTGCATTGGTGGAGGTTAAGTCGATATGGGATTTACCTAAGGTTTAGTCGATGTGGGACTAACCTAAAGAGTGTCAATATGGGACATTTTAGATAACATACCAGCCATGAATTGGGCAATGTTATCAAAGCAATGCATACATATGTGGTGACATCAAACATTGCATCATGAAGAGACATTACATTATATGAAACATTTTTCATGGATGATGGTGGATTATCTGTTGGTGATTGATTTGATGTTGATTGAACTCTAAAAATGCAATCTACATACCCTAATTAGTTGATTGTTAGCCTTAGAATAGGTTTAATTATGTTGTTTTAGTCTTAACTCATTACTAACTTGTTTTATTATGATGAAACAAGAATCCAAGCCTAAAAAGGACAAATTTGGATAACAATTGTAAATAGTGTTTGAACGAGTAGACCAAGCGTTCGAACGCATGACATCATTTGTTTGGATGGTGGATCAATCGTTCGAACGGTGGTGAGAGGCGTTCGAACACTATGTTAGATGTAGGCCCCATGTCAAAAACTTCAGAGAGCTATTTTTAGCATGAGAATAAGGTTTGAAGCACGTTAAAAAAATTAGAGAGCTATCCTTCTTGTCTAAAGTGCATTTGACATAGTGTTTGAACGGTGATGCAAAATTTGCAGTTTTCAAATTCTCTAAAGTCTATAAAAGCATGAATTGTTATGGTTTTTACGGTTAGCTTTTCATTATTTGTTGTAGGATAGTTTAATAGCAGCTTTAGAATAGTTTTCCTTAGGAGTAGTTCATAGTTATATTGTTTTCTTCAATTCCTGTAATCAGATCTTCAGTATTTTAATATTTTTCAATAAGGTTCAATAAATTTTTGTGACGCCCCATTACCTGGCCTATACGGATTTAGGGTACTTGACCGGCCAGTAGCAAGGCTACCTAAGGCCGCATTACATAAACTGATTGATCACCTCTGCATAATCATTTAGAATGACACATAATTGCAAAAAATAGAATTTTTGATAACTTGAAAACATAATCCGTGTCATGCATGGTAGAGCTGTACCTAATCCAAAACATAACATGTATAAGGACCAAATCAAGGTCCACCAAAGTTATAGTAATATATCATTACAATACATTGGGTCCAGCCCTCAAACATTATACAAAACATAGGCCCGTGGGCCATAGCTTAAAATCCACATGTGGCCTTGCTATAGGGCCTCCCGGATTGACTACCTGAAAATCATTTGAGAAACGTAAGTTAATGCTTAGTGAATAACAATGATGCATGAGCGAGGAAATATCATGGACTAGCAATTATATCCAATGTACATGGATAGATAATCATTTATGCATAGAGAAATGAGCTTTTGAACGTTTAAAGCGTAGGCTTGGAACTCATAGGTAACGTAAACATCATTTAAAACGTTTCAACATTTCAAAACATAGTATCATAAGAAGAGATGCAACATAACATTATTCTTAATATTGCATTTCGTAACTTGTCGTAAAACATGTGAACATATCATAGTTCTCCGTTCAAAACATAAGTGTGCTACAACTCGACATTTGAGCTAGGCTCCATAGTAACCATATAGGTCACGCTAAGGTTTTTTAGGCCAGGGACGTCTGTAAGCACCCCATTTTTGCCCGTTCGGCAATCTCCGGCCCAACTGGGCTCATTTTCACACATCATACGCATATTCAGACTCTAACCCGACTTCTAAACTCCAATTTAGTCCACCGGTTGCTTCCCGGGCCTGTAAGGCCCACTTAAAGCTAAATGACCATTTTGCCCCTAGGCATCTAAGCGCCCTGGGGACCACACCGGCTGTGGGTATTAAACCGGTAATCTCTCGAGAATGCTTTTTATAATATTCTAGACCTTCCTTTATTTTTTCGAAGCATTCCAAGTCAATTCCGACAAACCCAGTGCAAAATGACCGTTTTGCCCCTGGCGGGCCGGTCGTCTTTTCTAACCATATCGGCTCTGGGCATCAAACCGGTAACCTTTGGAAACATTCTAAATAATGTTTCCATACCGCGAGTCTTCTTCCGGGACATTCTGAGTCCGTCCCGGCAGCTTTCCGGCCCTGTTGACCATTTTGCCCCTTATGGCCCGGTCAACCCTTCTAACAAATCTTGTCATCATTTTTCAAGTCCTTTGTCCCCAATGTTGGGGACTGCGGAATTTCCCACGACCTGGCTATAGTGTATATGCATACTACCAAAAAATCTGATCTGATTAGCATAGCCTAATCTACGTGATTAGAATCGTACTTTCGAGATCTCTCTAGTTTAATCCCGAAAACAAGAATCAGCACCAAGCACGAATCAGCAAGCTCGAACTCAACCTTCGGACTTCTGCTGTATTCCTCGTACACGCCTTGCTCTATAGAGAGTGGGCTCGCTGCTGCTAGGGTTTCTCTTCCTCACAAAATCGTGTATCTCTCAATTATGTGTAGAGTGTGTAACCCTAACAGCTCTTAGAGCGCGTATATATATAGGCTACAACAGGGACCATAGGATTAGTATAATTAGGGCTTCCTACGCAAATAAGGATTCCTAATCCAACCAGGATTTAATCTTTATTTACGTAAATTATAATTCATACCACTAAGGAATTATAATTGCACTCCCTGTTATACTAGAAATTATATTTCGAGCTCCATATTATTAAATGCTTATTTATCTCCCCACGTTAAGATTACAGATACCCGTCTATTAAATTAAATTACTGACAATTAAATTTAATAGACTTATTTAATTCCTTGAGACCTTCCACTTAACTTATTTGATATGTCGGATTCATAATCCACCTGCAGGGTTTGACATAATCAAAACTTATAAGCATCCTCAAGGGGGTATCATCAATCCCTATACGGGGACGTAGATTCCATCAATAATAAATATTCACCATACACGTAATGTCATTGTCCAACTCACTGAGTTTATTGACCCTTAAAGAATCTCACTCTTCTATGAATCAAAACAATAAATACTACATGCACGTGTCTATTTATTACATTAGGATTAAGAGCATAAGCACTCATAATAATCATGAGGTATTAATTGTTTTATATAGTCAGTATAAAAACAATTACCCCAACACGGTCCTGTTCAATACACACAAAGTGTACTAGTGCAAGGAGTTGGAACTATACCATTCCCCACAGTCAAGACAGACCTATTAAAACCTTGTACTACAGTCCTACTGATGGTGTGTCCATTTCCATCTAAGACTGCGAACGATTAACTTATATTCCATAAGAACCGATGATCTGATCTTCCGTGTGTAAGTCGTACTCTACACACCAAATCATCTACTATATAGAATAAGAGACACACATGCATAATCATTAAATAAATAACGCAATGCAAACATTTCTCACACAGATTCTCATTAAAATGGAATAACTAATTTATTAAGAAATACTAAAGTCACTTCACAAAGCATGTCTTTTAGTATAAATTCCCAACACCCAAGACATTATTCTAAGGGTTCCTGTCCCTTTTCGGCTCTTCGGGTCATTCCTGACCCCTTTAATTCAGCCCCGAACCTTCCGAAGTCACTCTTAGTGAAGCTAGGCTAAAAATTGCATGGTAGTCACTAGTACAGGCATCCAAATCTTCTAAAGATACGTTGCTTGCCAACCTTAAACATTTCCTAAATGACTAGTGCCAAGCCAAAAAATAGCCTGGCGCCATGACTAGTCGCTCCAGTGTAATTTTTGGCTTGGCGCCACTGCAACAGGCACCAGTGCATTCTTCTCTCTATAAATACAGGTCCTCTTCCAGCTTGAAGGAGGTCCGCAAACTCAGTCTGAAAACCCTAATATTCGATATACAGAGCTCTTAGCCTCCCTAAACCCTAGCTTCTCTAGGTTTTCCAAACCCTAGCCACCATACACCAAACCCTAGCCTCCTATACACTCATTCACACTCCTATACACTTATACAATAGCCTCCAACCCTCAATTGAAGACTTGGATTGCTGCAACTACAAGCTTTGAAGATCAAAGACAAACCCTCAAAGACTGAAGTGAAGTGAAGACCGAAGAAAAGCAAGGCGAGCAAAGCCAAGTGAAATAAAGAAGACATACGGTAGGTTTTCTCTTTAAGTTCCTACACTTCCCCCCTTTCTCTTCTCCCTCCTAACCCACTTGGGTTTTCTTTATTTTAATCTCCCATCTTCTTCCCCCATTTCTTTGCATGCTTGAAATAAGGGGATTCCCGGTCCATGTGTAGGATTAGACTATTGGAGGGTCACCGTGTCGGGGGCTTTCTTTTAGTCTAATTGGAGACCACGTGAGTTCGGCCCCCTTGATTACGTGGTGAAGCCTTAACCTTGTATGTTCACGACCCCAATTTGCATTGTGCATGTCATTATCTTGCATTCTTCCAAAAATCGTTTTTGAATTCGTTTTCAAAACTTGCATTAAACTTGTTTTCAAAATTGCATCAAAACCTTCTTTTCTAAAACTTATTTTCAAAATCACAATCTTAGGGTGATTCTAACCTTTCCATGGCTAGGGTTGTTTTAGGAAAGTGTTACATTTAAAGTGACCAATATGGTCCATATTTTCTAATCCTTCTTGTTTTCAAAACCACTATCCTAAAGTGGTTCTAACCTTCTTATGGTTAGAATCGTTTTAGGAAAGTGAGACATTTTCCTCCAAAAATCTATTTTTCAAAAACTCTCTTTTTAACTCTTTCTCAAAACGCTCTCTTCAAAATCCACTTTCTAAAAACATTCCCTAGGTTTCCTTCTTAGAAAACACTCCCTAAATCTCTTTCCTAAAAACTCTTTTTAACAATGTCCTTCCAAAATCTTGTTTCCAAAACTCTCTCAAAAGTTTTACTTTCCAAAACACTTTCTTCCTAAAATTCTTTTCAAAACACACTTTCTAAAAACTCTTTCTCTAGATCTCCTTCTAAAATTCTTCCTTCCTAAAACACACTTTCCAAAAATTTCTTTTCTTGGTGCCCAAGTCAAGCCCCAGAACTCCCGATTAGAAAATCCTAGTTTTCTTTCCAAAAACATGGTTTTTTGAACTTGCCTTAAAACCTAGGTTTCCAAAACCTCCCTTTTCACATCCAAACTATATATATTTTCAAAACCTATTTTCTACGTTAAAACTATAGTCTTCCAAATCCAGGGTTTCTAAAACTTCCTCTTCCAAATCCAATCTCTCGTTTAGGAAACTGGATCCAATCCTCCGTTTTTGGACACAAAATCAAACCTTCTCTTTTATAAACAAAATCTAATCCCTTGTTTTAGGAAATAGGAATCTTAACTCTTCCTAGTCTAAATCTTTCCTAATTCAAATCCTTCCTAATCTTCTACTTTCCTAAATCTTAAGTTTCCAAAACTTGAACATAAAACTCTTTCCTAAATTTTAAAACTCAACTTCCACATCTTTCCTAATTCTATCCATTTTCAAATCTTAACTTTCCAAATCTAGGTTTTCAAATCTTTCTTAAACTCAAACCTTTCTTAATCTCAAGATCTTTCCTAAGTCTAAGTTTCCTAAACCTCAATCTTTCTAAAAGAAGTCTAAATCTTTCTTCCAAATTCTACCTTCCCAAGTCAAAGTCTAATATTTTCAATTCTAAAATTTCAAATTCCAATTTCCAATCTTCTATTCTAAATTCAAATCAAATCCTTTTTCCAATCAAAATCTCTTTTTTCCAATTCAACCTTCTATCTTCTATCGAACTCTTGTTCGAATTACGACTGACCTGATTCCTCCAAAAGGATACATAGGCAACCCTCATGGGTGCGGTCACAACATTTTTCAAGTTTCTATTTCTACAAAATCTTTCCAAATCTTCAATCTATTTTCAAACTTCCAATTCCAAATTGCTATTTCCAAATCTCTATTTTCAATTTTCAAAATCTTCTTTCTAAATTCAAACTTCTATTCTTCTTTTTCAAATCAAATCAATTTCTTTCTAAATCTATTTTTCAATTCTCTTTTCTTGCACTTGCATATCATGCATTATGTTAAATTTCTTTTTAAACATTTCTTTTTCAAAGTGGATAGGATTGAACATTGGTTAGTTGAAGACTCTCATGGGTGAGCCTAGGGTAAATAGACATGTAGGTACCGCAAGGGCGGGGTAGGGTCATGGCTTAGTGCATCTTCCCTACATGTAACCAACCTCCGAACCTAGATCACTGTTTTCAAAAGACCAAAAAGAGTTATTTTTTTAAAAAGGGCTTAATATTTTCTAAAGGTTGCTAAATAACTTGTTTTCTTAAGAACCTTCTCTTGAGGAGATATTTTCAAAATCGTTTTCCAAAACCCTAAGTGTAGTTTTCGGATTATGCTTAGTTTTTAGGTGACCTAACTCACCTTAATCAAGTTAGGTGGCGACTCTAAATGTTTTCCAAAAGCCCTTTATTCAAACCATTTTCAATTCAAACATAGTCGCACTCATTCTTCTAGGAGGGTGAGTTCTAACGAGATAGTATAGTATTTTTCCCGCTTGTGTGTGTATTCCTCGAGTGCGAAAAATCTAGGCGCGACAACGTCTCCCAACATAGATAGTTTATTTCCCGTCCTCTATCGTAGGACTATCGAGCTAGATTAAGGTCTTGCCACAAGAAGACCTGAGTTGGCACCATACATTGGAAACTTAGCATCTCTTTCATTTAAACATTACAGTCCATGCTTTTCATTCATAACATAAATATAACTTGCATGCATTTGAAATATGACATTTGTAATTGAACGTAGCATTTATGCCTTGAAATGTATGGAAAATATTTATGATATAGAGGTGAGCTTAAAACATTTAGAAAATACTAGAGTTTTGCTCATGGCATATCGTTACTCTCCTCTCTCCGATAGAATGGGTGCTAAACAAGGTGTTCCTACACAAATACACATAGAAGTATAGAAACATCAATAGAAGACTCTAAGGCAAAGCAATAACACGTAAATTGAGACTAAACACATAAGTCCCTCAATCCTGACTCAACCATACCCCATTCTCACAATGGGAGAACGAGGCTAAACTCTAGGACAAGGCTTCAATGTAAAACAAAAATATAAAGTTGGGGTCCGAACATGAAAGCCGGGATGTCGACTCCTTCATCATGTCCCAACCACCTCTCAAGGATGTGTTCACACTTTAGGTTAGTTTCATTTGAAAATAGGCTTAAAAGCCTTTGTTTTGATAGGTCATGGGCGAAAAACACATTTCGGGTGAAGAAGTTATGCCCCACGGAAGGTGGACTAAAATTTTAGAAAACAATGTTGTTGGCATGGGTTTTGGGTCAACTTTAAACTTCCATAAAACTCAATCTATAAGAAATTATAGAACAAACTTTATATGGTTAAAAAGCTCTATGAGTATACTTTCTAATGCTTCAAACGGTGCATCAATTCTGAGTTTTGAAGAGAAAGTTATGTCCATTTTACTAAACAGTGTTAAAACTGGCAAACGGTTCGAACGCCCAACCGGGCCATTCAAACGCTAGGCCAAAATGACCAGGCCGTTCGAATGCCCAAAATGGCGTTCGAACACCAGGAAAAGTGGAAAAACACCCTCTTGGGCTGTTTAAATGCCAGGCAAATGGAAAACTCTGCTGTCGGGCTGTTCAAACGGTCCTATCGGGCGTTCAAATGGCCCCACATGCGCAGCAACGATTTTCAACCCAAAACTCTCCCAAAATCCCTCCAAACACAACCAAACCTTCCCAACACTCTTAGGGCTCAAAGATTAGCCCACAAGGATGACAATAACCCAAAATGGGGGAGAAAGAACAGTCAAAACAAAGGGATCTAAAGAAGAAATCAAAACCCCTAACATTTTACATATTTGGGGGTTTTAACTCTCAACTCTCCAATCCTTTAATATTGAGCTACAAGCTCTCAAATTTAAAGTAATTGGGACTCAAGGAGTCCCCCAAGACATGCCCAAACACCCCAATCCATATAGATGCATATATACCATTTCGTAACACAAGATAGATACATATACATATAACATTGTAGAGAGAGAATGGGATCTTACCTTCTTCAAGCTTGTTCAAGTATTCACATGACTTCTCTTGGCTTGGGTTGAGGCTCTCCAAGCTTCCCCTCTTCTTCTTCTTCCTCTTCTTCTTCTCCCTCTCTCTCTCTAATGGTTGTGGGTGTGTGTGTTATGTGTGAGTGTGTGTATACATGGGTGTGTATAAGAGTGATACACATGGGAATAATCTCATGTGTCTCACCCCATGGACTTAAGTTACAACATACACTCTTATTGGTCATATTTGACCCAAAAGATGAAATAATTAACTTTAAACATTGCATACACTAGAAATTTTCATTAATATAATTAAATAGAGGTTTGGGATATCACAATTTTTGTGCACTAGTTATGTCTTTGAGTAGCTAAATCTCATCTTGGGATCAATTGTGAAAATCAGTTGAAGATCCTGGATGAACAGTAGAGGTAAACTAGTTTTCAATGTTTAAATCATCTTCTCCTCAATTCTTTGGGATCAAACCCTAGATATTTATGAAAACTTAGATGCTTGATTATGCTTTGCAACAAATCGATGGTATGCGTCTATGATTCTAAACCTGATTTATTCTAGGTTTGATTGTTAAAGGACAATTATTTTTATCGCTAAATCTTCAAAATTAAAGACTCACAACGTGGTCAATGATTTGAGTTATACAAAGCCTCCATTGGAATTCTAGCTGAAGCAATTGGTTGGATCAATTGGTCTCGAGACTTTATTTTATTACATTAAATCAGTTTTCATAGAATAGTTTAGATTAAATAAACCCAATCTCAAATCTATAATTTTCGGTTTCTTTTTCTGAAGTAATTGGTGAGATTTTGTGTAATTGAGAGGAGTATTCCACATTCTTCTTCAACTTATCAATTGTTCTCTGTTGTTCGATCTCGAACTTCACCTAGTATTATCACGGCATCACAACTACACACTGGCAGATATCAATCACACTATTGTGGAGTGATAAGATGTTTATCTTATATTTGTTCTTTATGAGTTTGATTATCTTAGTAAGTACGTTGATCTATAACTCACACCCACACATGTTGTTTTGCAAGAATAGGAGTTGAGGTCTAGTTCACTACTATTGGTGTCGAGTTGATGAGCTGTAGAGAGCTCTTCTAGTTTAAGTTTTAGCTTTTGTCTATGTTGTACACTTGAGTGAGGATGTTTTGAAGTTTGTTTACATTTTCACCTTGTAACAATTTAAAAGTTTGTTTTGATAGCTCTCTTATGTATGTATGGTGATTATTAGATGGTTATATATAATAATAATAATAACAATAATTTTGTTTATTCTTTATATGATTCTTATCTTTGGAATTGTTATGAGGTATCGTTCGCAAGTAGGTAACTTGTGTGATCACACTTACTCTAGGATGGTGTTAATAACATATGATTAGGAGTGAGTGTGACAGATTGGTATCAAAACCAAGGTTTAAGACGCGAGGCTATGTTATTGAGTTAGTGTTTAGAATTGCAGTGGACTATAGGGTGTTGTTGAGTCAGTTTAAGTTGATAATAATATGTGGGTCATATAAATTGTGTGCTAACTCTAAATTGATGCAGAAACAATGGCACGTAGAAATCCAACTAGGAAAGTGGAGGAAGAAGCGTCATCAGTTCCAGTTAGGGGGTAAGGACATTAGGAACAGGGGGAAAGAAACATTTTGGCTAGTGTTTAGACTGTACCAGATGTAGCAGACAGAGTGGCCAATGTTTTGGCACAATATATAGAGTACCAGTTAACAAGACTTACGCCATGAGCTAGTATTTTGCATGGACAGTTCATGAAGCTCAATCCACCAAAGTTTACTGGGGCAATAAATACATTGGTAGTAGAGGAATGGCTAAAGAAGTTAGAATCAATTTTTGAGGTTATGACTGTGATTGACAAATAGAAATTGGTTGTATTTGTGTTGAGAGGGGAAACCAAAAATTGGTGGGAAATTGCCAGGCGATTGTTAGATTCTCAGGCAACTGGGGTACCCAGCACTTAACAGGAATTTGATAAGGCATTCAATGAACAAAAATTTCCTCTCAGCTATAAATACCAGAAGGAACAAGAGTTCATCTCTTTAAAGCAAGGAAAAAGATGTCAATATCTAAGTATGAGGAGCAGTTCATGGCGTTATCTCCATTTGCACCTGATCTAGTACGTACTAAGGAAGCTAAGTGTAAGAGATTTCAACAAGGATTGGAATTGAGTATTCGATCTCGAGTCTCAGCTTTTGAAAAGACAAGGTATACAGATCTAGTAAACAAAGCAAAAAGTATGGAACAAGATGTGAAAGAATTGTCAAAAAGAAGGGAGCAATTCAAAAAGGGAAGGTTTGAGGTAGTGGGTGAAACTTCAAGGAAAACACCATCAGAATCTGTAGTAACTGGTGGACAAAGCGGAGCACAATCTAGCCAAAGATCAAAAAGTCCAAGATCAGGAAGTCCAAGAGGTCGATGGCCTTGGAGACCTCCAGTAAGACCTTTTGGTTCTGGATTTTCTAGTGACGTAAGTGGAGGAATTGTCTGTTATTGATGTGGGGCAATGGGACATGTGATAAGAGACTGTCCAATACCGTGGTGTGATAAATGTTATCAATGTGAAGAGTCGGGGCATATGGCCAAGAATTGTACTCAGTGCTCTATATTGGCTTCTTCTATGGGTAGTGTTGCCTGTAAGCACCCCATTTTTGCCTACTCGGCAATCTCCGGTCCACATCATTCTTCCAGTAAAATGTCACAACACTACCAAGCCCAAATCGGCTTTTCAAACTCCAGTCCAGTCAATTAGTCGCTTCTCGGGCTTATGGGGCTCAATTGAATCCAAATGACCAAGATACCCCTAGGCACTCCAAGAAGCTTCCCGGGATTGTTAGATCTTCAAAACTAATGCCAACACCGTCAGAGTGGCGGAAGCACTCACAAACTATCACACGGTTAGAGTGGCGGAAGCACTCACAACTTTAAAAGGTTCACTTCTGGCGCCTGCTAGCTCGCCAACGTAAAATGTCCATTATACCCCTCAACATTAGGTGGCTTCTCGAGATCAGGCAGTCGCTGAAACCAACACCACACTGCTAGAGTGGCGGAAGCACTCACAATTATCGTAACTATTGGAGTGGCAGAAACACTCATAAACAGGTCGACCAGAGAAACCTCACTGTCACAGGACCGAACACGCCTCTTGGTTGTGTCATGTTGACCAGAGAAAGGAAACACCTTTGGAAACCAACTCGTCACAACCCTTGGAGTGACAGAAACACTCACAAATCCAGGTCAACACCGGCACCTGCTAGCCTGACTCAGTGAAAAATGACCAAACCTACTCCTTGGGGGTTTAGGCACGTCTTTGAGAAAGTTCAAAATCTCTTAAGATGATAAGTCCACCCTTCTAGGATTGTCTCAAAAACAATCTAACATCTTCCAGCACCTTCTAGTCGCTTTCAGATCGGTTCTGGGAGTATCCAGTCAAAATGACCATTTTACCCTCAATGGCCCAAGTGTATCTCAAAATCACACCGACTCTGGGTACCAAACCGGCATTCCCCTGGATACCTTGTTGTACACCCGTGTCCAATCCCAAGTGAACCACGTGGCTCTAAATATATTCAAGTCAACAAAAGTCACCTAGAGCGTCTCGCAGACGCTTCACTAGGGTTGTCTTTTCTTCCGATTCTCTGATAATAACGCATCATCAAATGACTTGAGAAATGCAAAAATTAGGAACTTCCTGAAAGTATTTCTAAAGCACTTTTCGTTGGTACGATCTGATCAGAGAGATCATCTCCTAAAGGCCCTGATCACGATGCCCAAAGACTACTACTTTTAAACATCCACGAAGCATATCACAGACGCTCTGAGAAAGTGTGTTTTTATACATGCTTTCCGAGATGATATCTCATTTTTTTGAACACCTTTGAAGCTCCCTAAAAATTCTCGATTCTTGAGAAAACTTAGAAAAACATCGTGAATGTAATCGATTTCCCTGAACCTTTTTAGATTTACACAATTATCAAGGCAAAGTTAACACAAAAGTTTCCTGCGGCAGAGCGTATACTACATGCACCCAGATTGTGATCAGATCGATCAAAATTTTACTTGCTCCCTAAGTTAAGTCAGTACAGAGGGTGCCGTGTGGCATTCTATCAATGAAATAGTACTGGTGCACGTGGTACATGAGCCAGGGCAAAAATTGCCTAGGCACATGTAGCATATGCGCCAAATTCCCAGAACATTGCCTATAAATACCAGGCCACCCCCTTGATATTTTAGAATAAAAAACAGTAGCGAAGCTCTGCAAAAATAACCTTGGAACTCTGAAATTTTCTATACACCTCACCCTCCAGGCACCTAAGTTAGATTCAATTTCTCTCTAGCCTATACACTCTATATACAAAGTTTTCAATGCTATAGAAAAGCCATTTCCAGTCCTTTCAAGCCTCTCCAAGACCATTCAAGTTCAAGACAAATCATCCATGGAAGCTTGAAAGTGGTTTGAAGACAAATGTTGTATTGATTTATGTCTCTCTTACTTCTCTCTTCTCCCTTATAGTCCACTTCGACTACTCTTCTCTTTTAACCCCCATATTCTACCCCACTTTCTTGCATGTGAGCTCCTAAGTCATACGTAGAGAAAAGCTTGTGAGAGTCACTGTGTAAGGGGATCTCTCACAAGTCTACTTTAAGATGGTATGGCCTTGGAGCACCTTGCAATTTGGTATGGCCTCTAGCTTTGTATGATTTCATGACTCCTCTTTTGCATATAGTTACCACGTTTATGTTTTGTATGCTTGGCTCTATTTTCGTGTTCATCATCATTTTTCAAAAACCTTCACTATCTCTATTTTTATATTATTTTCAAACTCTATATTCAAGTGTTTTCCTAAAAATGGTTCTAAGAGTTGGTTCCTTGAAACCTAAGTCAAACTCTCAATTTTCACATCCTAGAGAACCCTCCTTAAGTCCCTTGACCTCATTTTGCATTATTGCATTTTACTACCTTCAAGTTATAGTAAAATAATTTTTAAACCTTGTATTTCACTTTGATTTTTAAAGTTTTGCTCTCTTGAGTTTTGTAGTTGAAATGATCCTCATGGAACCCTCTCTTGAGTGGTCTCCTCATTTATTGACCATAGGAACCTAGCTCATTAGAGTGATTTTCTATACTCTAAAATTGGTTTTCGAAATAACCCCCTTTCAAGAAGGGTTTTCAAAAGTTCATTCTCTTTTATTTGTATAAAAATGATTTTTCAAAACTATCATTTTTATCTTGATTTTTTTAAAAGTTTTGCTCTCTTGAATATTGTGGTTGTAATGGTCCCATAGAATCCTCTTTGAAGTGATTTTCCTCAAATCAACCATGCGATCCCTTATTCTTTAGAATGATTTTCGACATCTTAAAAGTAATTTTGCAAAACCTCTTTTCTAAAAATAATTTTCAAAGGTTCATTCTCTTTAGTTTTCAATCAAAGAAGTTTTCAAAACTACCTTGTATATATTGATTTTTAAAAGTTTCATTCTCTTGAGTTAGTGGTTATAATGGTTCCAAGGCAACTCTCTCTTGAGTGGTTTCCAAATACCAACCATATGAACCTAACACTCACTTGAGTGATTTTTATAAAATAGTTTTCAAAATACCCTTTCAAGTTTCATGCATAAAACTATTTTTCTAAAATTACTAGGGCCAAACCCTAGATCAAAACCACTTTTCTAAAACTACTAGGGCTAAACCCTAGTTCCAAAACCATCTTTCAAAACCACTTTCAAACCTTAGGTTAAATTAACCCTAGTTATCCAACTTTAGGTTAACCTAACTCAAGTTAGTTAACCCTAGGTTAACCTAACCCAATCCAACCCTAGTCTAACCTAACCCTGGTTGTCTAATCCTAGGTTAACCTAACTCAAGTTAGTTAACCTCAGGTCACCTTAACCCTAGGTTAATCTAACTCTAGTTAGTTAACCCTAGGTCAATCCAACCCTAGTCCAACTTTAGGTTAACCTAATTCAAGTTAGTTAACCCTAGGTCAACCCAACCAAAGTTAGTAAGCTTCAAGGCTCCAATTCGAAGACACCTTTTCAAATGATCTTTCAATACAAAACTGTCGTGTCCTGCTTTTTGACCAAGTCTTTTCGGCTCGAGAAAAAGCATGGTACTCTCTCGTGAGAACTCATTCTCCTAAAAGGACGAGTACGACTAGGTTTGAACTGAAAAATATGATTTGAGTTAAGGGCTTTTAGAAAAATTTTGGAGTCCCCACCTAACATAGTTAAAGATGTGTTAGATCATCTAAAACTAAGTGTAGTCCGAAGACTAAACTTACGTTTTTCGAAATCATTTTGAAAATGTCCTTCCTAAGAAGGTTTTTAGAAAAGAGTTTTTTTAGCATCCTTTTGAAATGTTTTAAAGCCCTTTTGAAAACGTGAGTCTGATTTTGGTCTTCGAAATAGAAATCTATGGTCTGGGGGCTAGTTACGTGTAGGGAAGATATCCTAAGATCATCACCCTACCTTGCCCTTTTAGTACCTACATGTTTAATTACACTTAATTCACTCATTAGAATAACCGGTTACTATTACCCACTTAATATCCACTTTAGAATTCTAAAAAATAGACTTAGTCATCACTTTTTAGAGGAATGATGTGTGATGCAAGTTTTGGAAAAAATGTTTGAAAATATGGAAGCTTTAAAGGGATTTGAAATAGAAATCTTGAATCGATAGAAAATTTTGAAAAGGGAACTTGGGTTAAAATAAAGGTTATGACTGCACTATTTTAGGTTGCCTACATATCTTATATGGTGATAATCAAGTCATTCGTAGTTCAGGCAAGGGCCCGATAGAAAAGAGATACATTAGAGCCTTTGGAATACTTTAAAGACACATTGAGGACTTTGGAAAGGTTTAAAGATGCTTTGAGGTTTTTGGAAAAAGAAAACTTGAGAGTTTAGAAAATGCCTTTGAAATAGGATTTGGGATGTTTGAAGTGTTTTTGAAATCGGGATGGAAGATGATTTTAACCATTTTTTGAATTAACTCGAGAGAGTTTTGAAATGTTTGGAAGTTTTGTTTTGGAAATTTTGGTGGTAGAATTTGGATTGAAAATGCTCTTGTAAACTTGTCTTCAAAAAGCTTGTGAAAGTAGTTTTTGTATACCTTATGAAAGGCATGCTTGATGTTTCATCACCTTTAGGAGTTTAGTCATTGAGGAGCTAAACTCCTTTAAGGCTATGAGTTTTGAAAACATGTTTTGAAAAGGGGGCCAAAAACTTCTCTTTGGTTTTTAAAACTTTAGGGTTATAGAACCCTTCTTGAATATCTCACTTACACTTGAACAATCGTAACCGCGGAAGGATTATGATTTTTTCAAGAATGTGACATTTGGGAATCTTTTTTGAAAAGAGATTTTGAAAACATTTAGGGATTTGGAACCCTAATATGGACAACCTTGAAGGTTGTACTTAATGTATCACCTTCCTTTGGAATCTCTAACCATAAGAAAGGTAGGGACACCTTAGGGTTGTGAGTTCTTGAAAATATTTTGAAAATAGTTTTAGGAAAAAGAGAACTTCTTGGAAGCATTTTTGAAGATGGAATATAGGAATATTTAAAAAGGTGTTGAAGTTGATTTTTAAAATCTCAAGAGAGTAGGAGGTTTTTGAAAATATGTTATGAAGATAGTTTTGATTTGAAAGATTTTTTTGAAAAGGGGTCCTTGAATTGGAACCTTGAAGTTTACTAACCTAGGTTGGCTTGGCCTAGGGTTTGACTAACTAAGGTTAGATTGAGCTAGGATTGGGTTGACCAAGGGTTAACGAACTATGGTTAGGATAACCTATGGTTAAGGTGACCTAGGGTTAACTAATTAAGGTTAAGTTAACATATGCTTAAGGTGACCTAGGGTTAACTAACTATAGTTAGGTCAACCTAGGGTTTGGTTGAACTAAGGTTGGACAACTAGGGTCAAGTTAACCTAGGGTTCGAAGGTGATTTTGAACTAGGGTTTGGACTTAGTGGTTTTGGAAAGATGGTTTTATGTATGAAACTTGACAGTGCATTTTGAAAATCATTTTGTGAAAACCACTCTAGTGAGTATTGGATTCATATGGGTGGTATTTGGAAGCCACTCAAGAAAAGGTTGCCTTGAAACCATTTCAACCACTAACTCAAGATAGTAAAACTTGTGAAAATCAATATTGAATAAATATTTTGAAGACTTGAAAATTAAAGAGAATGATTCTTTAAAAATCAATTTTGAAAAAGAGGGGGGGGGGGGGGGGGGGGGGGGGGGGTTGGAAAACCAACTTTTGAGATTTTAAAAATCACTCTAATGAATAAAGGTTCATATGGTTGATTTGAAGAAAATCACTCCTAGGAGGACTCCATGGAACTATTCTAACCATAATATTCAAGAAAGCAAAACTTCTAAAAAATAAAGATGAAAATGGTAGTTTTTGGAAAACCATTTTTGTACAAATTTTAAGGGAATGAACTTTTGTCAACCTTTTTTGAAGAGGTTTGTTTTGAAAAACAATGTTGAAGTGAATAGAATCAACTCTAATGAATTAGGATTCATATGGTCAAGATAATGGAAAAACCACTCAAGAGAAGGTTCCAAGAGACCTAACCACAAAGTTTAAGAGAGTAAAATTCTTGAAAATCAATATAGAAGAAGAGGGTTTGAAAGCCATTTTAGTGCAATTTTGAAAAGTAATGAAATATAGGATTGCATAATAAAGTCAAGGGACTTAAATAAGGTTTTCTAAGGTGTAAAAATGAAGGGTTTGACCAAGGTTTCAAGGAACCAACTTTAGAACTAATTTTAGGAAATCATTTGAATATGAGGCTTTGTGAATGATATAGAAAAGAGATAGTAAAAGTTTTAGAAAAATGGTTGTAAACATGAAAACCAAGCCAAGCATAGGAAACATGAACAAGATAACCATATGCAAAAGGGACCATGGAATCAAACAAGGCAAGAGGGTTCACCAAATTGCAATGTGCTCCAAGGCCATACCATCTTAAAGTACATTTGTGAGAGATCCCCTATATTGGCCCAAGAAGGCAATCCAAGAGGGGGGATGAATTGGGTTTTAAAGAATTTATATCGAATAATGCAACTAAAAACAGTTTATGTATTTTAAAAATAATTAATCAAAATATATTTCAAGCAAGTAAAGTATATCTCAAAGTATATATCTATGCAAGCATGTATAGTGAGCAAATAAGCAAAACAGAGCAAGAAAAGAATAGCACCAGATTATAGAGGTTCGGCTACCTTGCCTATGTCCTCTCTTCTTCGATCCTCATGAAGGTATTGCACTATGTAACATCTCTTACACAACTGCTGGTTTTGTTACAAGTGCCCAACTCACTCTTACAAGAGCTCTTTCCCAAGCTGTCACAACCCAAGAGATTTTGTCCAAGCTTCACTCAAACTTACAAGTGTTTTACCCAAGAACACTCAAACTTATAGATTTACAAACCCACCCAAGTGAAATGAATAAAGGTTATACAATGGGTAACTCTCCTAATAAGCAAATGAACAAGCATATCTCAATGAACAACCTCAAACACTTAACAAAAGGATGTAGCAGTTATGGCACCGAAAATTACTAGCTTCAAGCACTCGTTACCAATGGTATAATCACTCTATCTTATATATAGAAGTTGTAGGTATCTTGTATTTAAAGCTATGGATCGATTCTAATCGTCGAAGAAGTATGGGAGAGGTTTTGTTTGCAGATCGCACCATTACACCTGTCAGAAATATAGTCGTTGCTGTCGAAAGTTGACTCTTTTTACAATGAGTCGACTCTTTTTAGAATCTGCTTTAGTGTTTTGCCTTGAGGGGTCAATCATAACTTGTAGGAGTCGATTCTTTTGGTCAGAATCTACAGACTCAACTCTTTATCCCACTGAGTCGACTATTTTAAAGTGAAGAGTCGACTCTTTTAAGCAGTCTTCAAAATTTTAGGCTTTGTTTGAATGAGTCGACTCCTGAATGATGAGAGGTCAACTTTTTTGAGTCCCCAACAGATTTTCAAGGCTCTGTCTGAATGAGTCAACTCTTGAAACTTGTGGGGTTGACTCTTTTCACTAGAAAACTTATTTTTGCAGGTTTTATCTTTTCTTCTCCAAAGTCTCCAATCTTTTCAAGGATCATCCAAATAAGCTTTTTGAGGCTTGCAAATACTTCTTCAAAGCTTGATGACTTCAAGAACATCTTTAATCCATTCTCAATGAATTAACTCCATTTTGATTGCTTATATAGCTATTCAATCATCATTGCTTTATCCATTTATCCAAGTCTTCTTCAAGATCTTCAAGAGAGCTTCTAAGACTTAAAATCTTTATATTTCAACTGATCTTTAAAGAGTTTTCAACAAATATGGTTTCATCTTTTCAATTAAGACTTTGAGTATTTTCATTCTTCTTCGTTGACATCCATTATCTTTGAAATTTCTTTATTCTCTATAAGATCACAATTGTTGAATTTACCATTCCTTCATGCTTATCAATTTTCAATCCAAGATTTTCAACATCTTGAAATTTCTTCATTCTCTTATAATATCAGCTTTGTTGAAAACGTCATCTCATCATGGTTTTCATTCTTCATTTTAATCTTTGCATCTCTTCATTCTAATTCGTTGCATCACAAATCCTCCATTATGATAAGCTTTAAGTCAAGATCTAATTAATAATTAATTTGCACACTAAATAGAATTATTAGATCATTAAATCATGTTTTGTTATCATCAAAATCAAGGCATTGAGTCAACATCCTACACGGTGGCTCTCACAAACTAAGAGCTTGCTTGTTTCAAGTATGCAAGAAAGGAGGGCAGAAGATGGGAGTATAGAGAATAACCTAAGTAGGCTAGGAGGGAGAAGAGAGGAGTGGGGATTGCAAAAATGTAAAGAGAATACTAACTTTTATTTTCAAAACAACTTCAAGCTTCTATGGATGACTTCTTTTGAACTTGAAGGGCCTTAAGGAGGCTTGAAGGGGCTGGAAGTGGTTTTTCTAGGGTATTAGGGGCTTTGTAGAGAGAGTGTATAGGCTGGAGAAAGGTAGAATCCAATCTAAGTGTTTGGAGGGTGAGGTGTCTATAGGATTTTGGATTTTTGGAGCAGTTTCTGCAGAGTTTCGCTATCAATTTTGATCCTGGAATATGCAAAGGAGGGGGTCTATATTTATAGGCAAAATCCCTAAGGGCTGGCGCATGTAGCACATGCCCATGGAAAAATTTTGCCTTGGGGCATGTAACACATGCGCCTAACACATGCGCCAATACTGTTCCTCTTTTTGAATGCCATGTGGCACACTCTATACTAGCTCAACTTAGGGAGTAAGCAAAATTTTGATCAATTTGATTAAAATCTAGGCGCATGTAGCATATGCTCCGCCACCAGGAATGTTTGTTTAAACTTTGTCTTGATAATTGAGCCATCTGGGAAGAATTTGGGGAAATTGGTGACGTCCACGATGTTTTTCTAGTGTTTCTCAAGAACCTGGCATTTTTGAAAAGCTTGAAAGGTGTTTGAAAGAATGAGATATCATCTCGAAAAGTGTGCACGAAAACACACTTTTGTGGAGCGTTTGTGATACGCTCTGCGGATGTTCAAAAGTAGCCATTTTTTAGCTCCGTGATCATGGCCTTCGGGAAACAATATATTCAATTGAGCTGTATCGATGGAAAGACCTATGTTCAAGCTTTCAGGAATTTCCTAGTTTACTAATTTCTCAAGTCGTTTGACAGTGTATTATAAAGAGGGAATCGGGAGAAAAGACAACCCTGGTGGAGCGTTTGCGAGACGCTCCAGGGGGCTTTTGTTGAGTTGGAAGTGTTTAGAGTCATGAGACCTACCTTGAGTTTAACAGGGGTGTATGATAAGATTCGCCTTTCGATACTCAGAGCCGATATGGTTTCGGGGTGCATTTTGTCCACTAGGGTTAAAATGGTCATTTTGACTTAAATTGGTCGAAAAGAGCCTAGATGGGTTAGAATGGCCTGTTAAGCATGCCGGACCACTCAGGGATAATCTTAGAAGGTGTGTTTACTGTCTGGAGGGATTTGTGCTGTGTTGGAAGTTAATCGGAATGGGACCGAAATTGGACAGGATGGCATGTTGAGTACGCCTGATTGTCTAGGAACACTTTGGAAGGGTGGACTTACTGTCTCGAGGGATTTTAAACTTTTTCAAGATGTGCCTAGAGGCCCAAGGGGCAGGTTTGGTCATTTTTTACCGAGTCAGGCTAGCAGAAGCTGGTGTTGACCTAAGTGTTGGTTCTTGAGACCGCCTGATTTCGGAATGCTACCTGTGCGGTGTTGGTCTCTAAGATCGCCTGGTCTCATAGAGCTACCTGGAGGAAGGTGTTGGTTTCTGAGAATGCCTGGTTTGAAAAAGTTACCTATAAGGTGGTGTTGGTCCTCGAGGACGCCTGGTCTCAGAGAACTACCAAATGATGGACATTCAACATTGGCGGGCTAGCAGGCGCCAGAAGTGAACTATTTGGAATTTGAAAAAGGTGTTGGTCCCTGAGATCACCTGATCTTAGGAAGCTACCTGGAGGGTGTTGGTTCTCGAGACTGCCCGGTCTCAGAAAGCTGCTTTGATGGCATTGGTTCCTTAGATCGCCCGCTCTTAGAAAGCTGTCTGGAGTGCCTAAAGGTAATATGGCCTTTTTAGCTTCAATTAGGCTTTCTAGGCCCGGGAAGTGACCAGTTGATTGGATTGGAGTTTGGAAAAAACCGATTTGGGCTATTAAGTGTTATGATGTTCAAAATTGGATCTAGTTGGGTAGGAAATTGTCGAGCAGGCAAAAATAGGGTGCTTACAGCAAGACCATTTTCATAACCTACTTTCAAAAATGTCCTACTCTTTTGAGATTTCAAACATCAATTCCAAAATCTTTTCAAATACTCTCATACTCTATATTCAAAAATGCTTCCAAAAAGTTCTCTTAAACTTGTCTTAACAAAAGTGGCTAGACACTTACCATTCCCACAAGCTATTTTTAAAATTGATTTCACAACTCACAACTCTAAGGTGATCCTAACCCCTCTCATGGTTAAGGTTTCCTTAGAAGAAGTGACACATCAAGTGTGGCCTCCTAAAGTCCATATAGGGTGCCGAACCCTAAATGTTTTTCAAAAACCTTTTTCAATGGTCTTTTTCAAAGATCACACTCTTGAAGCAACCCTAATCCTTCCTTAGTTAGGATTGTTAAAGTATAAGTGAGATATTTAAGAAGGGTTCTGTAACCCAAAAGTTTTAAAAACCAAAGGGAAGTCTCTAGCCTCTTTTGCAAACACGTTTTTAAAATTCATAGCCCTAAAAGGGTTTAGTTTTTCAATGACTAACCTCTTAAAGGTCATGAAACATTAAATATTCATAAGTTATTCAAAAACTACTTTCAAAAGTTTTTTGAAGACAAGTTCACAAGAACATTTCTAATCCAAACTCTAACTCCAAAATTTTCAAAACAAGACTTCAAAACATTTTTAAAACTCCCTTGAGTTACTTCAAAACATTTCCAAAACTTCCTTGAGTTATTTTAAAACCTTTCCAAAACTCCTTTGAGTTGTTTCAAAGCACTTCCAAAACTCCCGTGAGTTGTTTAAAAAACATTTCAAAACTCCCTTGAGTTAATTTTAAAAACATTTAAAATCATCTTCGAATTCGATTTCAAAAACATTTCAAACATCTCAAGTCCTACTTCAAAGACATCTTTCTAAACTCTCAAGTTCTCTTTTTTCAAAGATCTCAAAGTGTCTTCAAAACGTTCTAAAGACCTCAATGCGTCTTTAAAGTTCCCAAAGGCCTTAATGCGCCTATTTTTTTTAAAAATTGGAACCCAATGTGTCTTCAAATGGCTTAATGAGACTCTTTTCTATCGGGCCCTTGCCCGAACTATGAATGACCTAATTTTTGCTAAATGAGATATGTAGGCAACCTCAAATGGTTCGGTCATAACCTTTATTTCAACCCGAGTTCCCTTTTCAAAAGTTTCTATCAATTTAAGATTTCTATCTCAAATCCTCTCAACACTTCCATATTTTCAAACGTCTTTTTCAAAACATACATCATGCATCATTCATTCAAAAAGCAATAACCAAACCTATTTTTTAAAATACTAAAGTAGATATTAAATGAATATTAGTAACTAGTTATTTAAGCGAGTGAATGAAGAGTGATTAGACATGTAGGTACCAAAAAGGCAGGGTAGGGTGATGATCTTAAGATGTCTTCCCTACACGTTAGCAACCCCCGCGTCATAGATTTCTAGTTTTAAAGACCAATCCAAAATCATGTTTTCAAAAAGGCTTTAAAACATTTTAAAAGATTGCTAAAAATCTCTTTTTCAAAAAACCTTCTTATAAAGGACATTTTCAAAATAATTTCAAAAAACCTAAGTTTAGTCTTAAATTATACTTAGTTTTAGGTGACCTAATACATTTTTAACTATGTTAGGTGGCGACTCCAAACTTTTTCCAAAAGCCTTTGTTCAAATCAATTTTAAGGTCAAACCTAGTCGCACTCACCCTTCTAAGAGGATGAGTTCTAACTAGAGAATACAGTGTTTTTCCTGAGCTATGAGAGCTTGGTTAAAAATTGGGCTTAACATTGCCAATAGTGGAAGAGAAGCATCTGGAAGTATTCGACAGGGATGAAGGATTACTTCTGAACCACAAACCCAAGCACGGGTGTATGCTGTGACATAGAGGGATGCTTAGGCAACTCCTACAGTGGTGAGAGGTATAATGTCTGTGGCTGGTAGAGATGCCTATGTATTGTTAGACCCTAGATCTACTCATTCATTTGTATTTATTACATTTAGTGTACATGTGCATTTAGGTAGGCCACGCACTTTAATAGCACATCATTTACTTGTATCAATACTGGTGGGAGATTTAGTATTGGTAGATGTGGTGTATAAGGAATGGGTACTGAAAATTAGAAAAAAAGAGTTGACTGTAAACTTGATTCCTTTGGCAATCCATGACTTCAATTTGATATTGGGTATGGATTGGTTGCCATCTTATCATGCTTCGATATATTGTTTTAAGAAAGAGGTTGTCTTTCGAATGTTGAATGAATTAGAGTTTAGATTTCACGAAGAGCAAGATATGGTCCTTACTTGCTTAATATTAGCCTTAGAAGCTAGAAAGTTGTTACAAAAAGGGTGTGAAAGGTATTTGGGTCATGCGATTGATATTACGAAGTCAGAATTGAAATTTTTAGATATTCCAATGGCGCAAGACTTTGTAGATGTATTTCTGGATGAATTTTCAAGAATTGTTCTAGACATGGAAGTTGAGTTTTCTATTGAGTTGTTGCCAGGGACTTCTCCAATTTCTATTACTTCTTACAGAATGGCACAAACAGAATTAAGAGAATTAAAAACTTAGTTGCAATATTTGCTAGATCGAGGGTGTATACAACCAAGTGTGTCACCGTGGGGAGCTCCTATGTTATTTGATGAGACAATGAGACTTTGTATAGATTACCAACAATTAAATCAAGTTACAGTAAATAATAAGTATCCTTTGCCACATGTTGATGATTGGTTTGACCAATTGTAAGGAGCCAAAGTGTTTTCATAGATTGATCTGAGATCAGGATATCATCAGCTAAAGATGTAGGATAATGATGTTTCAAAGACTACTTTCCATACTCGGTATAGGCACTAAGAGTTTTTGGTGAAGCCTTTTGGAGTGACTAATGCTCCAGCTATTTTTATGGACTTAATGAATTGGGTATTGTAGTATTTTCTCAATTTTTTTGTTTGTCAAGTATGGACTAATGGGAAGGAATCTGACATGTGGCTAAGTAATTAGCTATATTAGTGTACCATGGAGTGCTAATGTGAGAAACAATGCCTCCAAAAAATAGGTGCTCATCCAAAATGCTTATCCAAAAAGTGTTCATTAATTGGGGGGTCATTAAGTGCGGTCTCGTGGCTCGAAAGATGGGACAAATGATTAGCTATCATGTTTTCTACTCCCTTTTTATCTTGAATCTCAAGGTTAAACTCTTGGTGTAGGAGAATCCATCGGATTAAGCGTGGCTTAGCATATTGCTTTGTGAGCAAATATTTTAATGGCGCATGATTAATGAAAACAATAACAAGGGACCCAACCAAATAAGACCTGAATTTATCCAACACAAGGACCACGGCTAGCAATTCTTTTTCAGTGGTAATATAGTTCAATTGGGCTTCATTCAAGGTCTTGTTAGAACAGTAAATGACATAAGGCTTTTTGTCTTTTCTTTGCCCCAAAATAGCTCCTACAGCGAAATCACTAGCGTCACACATGAATTTGAATGGTAAAGACCAATCAGGAGTTTGCATGATCGGTGCGGTGGTCAACAAACCCTTAAGCTTTTCAAAGGCTTCTTGACATTTCGATGTCCACTCAAATTAGACATCTTGTGACAATAAATTGCAGAAGGATTTGGCAATGCACTAAAAGAGTGAATGAATCTTCAGTACAAATTGGTGTGCCCTAAAAAGGATCTCACATCTTTGATAGTCCTTAGGGTAGACAATTTTTGGATGAGTTTAACTTTTGACCTATCTACCTCTATTTGTTTGGAAGAGACAATGTGACTTAAGACGATGTCGTGTGTCACCATAAAGTAACACTTCTGCCAATTGAGTATAAGATTGCTCTCCTTATACCTTTCAAACCTTTCAAGCACTTTTTCTAAATGTACTAGACATAAATCATAAGAATCCCCATAGACCGAGAAATCATCCATGAAAATTTCTAAGAATCTTTTCACCATGTCACTAAAGATACTCATCATGCACCTTTAAAACGTGGTCGGTGCATTGCATAAGCCAAAAGGCATTCTCCTATATGCATAGGTACCAAAAGGACAAGTGAAAGTGGTTTTCTCTTGGTTTTCTAAGAAAATCTCAATTTAGTTATATTTTGAGTAACCATTAAGAAAGTAATAGAAAGCTCTCCCTGCCACTCTCTCAAGAACTTGATCTAGAAATGGGAGTGGGAAATGATCCTTCCTAGTCATAGTGTTCAATCTACGATAATCGATGCACATGCGCCACCTGGTTTGGATCCTAGTGGGCACTAGTTCATTGTTCTCATTCTTCACCATCGTGACTCTGGATGTTTTTTGGACAACTTGAGTTGGACTAACCCATTTGGAATCAGCAATAGGGTAGATGATACCCGCATCAAGCAACTTAAGCACTTCACATCTCACTACTTCCTTCATGTTTGGGTTCAATCGCCTTTACTTTTGCCTCACAGATTTAGCCTCTTCCTCAAGATAGATTCCATGTCTACATAAAAGGGGGCTAATTCCTTTCAAGTCAGTGATTGTCCACCCAATTGCTTTCTTGTGTTTTCTCAATACTCTAAATAATTTTTGTTCTTGCTCCAAAGTAAGTTTAGATGAAATTACAACAGGATATGATTCATCTTCCCCTAGAAAGGCATATTTAAGATCATTAGGTAAAGCTTTTCTTTCTAGTTTAGGGGGTTTGACAAGGGATGACTTAGCCTTAGCTTGGGATGAATCCAAAGGCTCAAATGATGGGGTCCATTGACCCACTGACATAATAGGCATCGGCTCTAGACAAGCCATGAGTTCCCTTACTTCCTTATCAACACACTCCAAAGGATCAAATCCCTCATTATGAATCAAAACTCCCCTTAACAAATCTTCTATCCATTCTCTCTCAAAGTGCTCTTAACAAAATTTTTAGATCAAATCTACCTCTCTAATGTCCTCATACTCACTAATTTGCTAGGAGACATTGAAAATGTTCATCTCCACAATTATATTCCTAAAAGACAATTTCATCACCCCATTCCTACAATTAATCAAAGCATTGGATGTAGCTAGGAAGGGTCTACCTAAGGTGACTGGGATGGGAGCACTAGGACCTTATATAGGTTGGGTGTCCAACACTGTAAAGTCAATAGGGAAATAAAATTTATTCAGTTGGACCAACACATCCTCCACAATACCTCAAGGAATCTTAACTAACCTGTTAGCTAATTGATGGTCCAACACATCCTCCACAATACCTCAAGGAATCTTAACTAACCAGTCAGCTAATTGAAGGGTGACTCGAGCGGGCTTGAGCTCTCCTAAGCCCAACTGTTCATAAACAATGTAGGGTAGCAAATTCATGCTCGCTCCTAAATCCAACAAGGCTTGGTCTATCTTATGATTCCAAATGATGCATGAAATTATGGGATAACTGGGGTCCTTGTATTTAGGAGGGGTCTTAAATTGGATAATGGCATTAGTTCGTTCCGTTAGGAAGGCTTTCTCGTTCACATTCAATCCCCTCTTAACCATGCACAAGTCCTTAAGGAACTTAGCATAAGATGGGACTTGTTTAATTGCGTCAAGGAGTGGAATATTTACTTTCACTTGTCTGAACAATTCATATATTTCGGAGTTCATGAGCTCGTGTTTGGATTTTGCTAACCTTTGCAGGAATGGTGGTCGGGGAATGAATTTTATATCACTCACTTCCACTCCAATTTTTTTTTGAATCCTCTCCTTTCTCACACATCCCTTTCTTATTTTTGTCACCTTTTTCACCACTCGATCTCTCAATTCACAATTATGTTTTACTTCCCTCTTCACTCTCCCTAGACTTCTCCTCCTCAATAGCCCTAGGGATCCTAGAAACTATAGTTTTGTCAACAATCATTACACTTCTAAAGATGGTGATTTGTTGGACTTGTTCATTGTTAGAATGCTCACCGAATGAAGATTCACTCATGTTTACTTGGCCTCTAGGAGTTGGCATTGGTTGAGCCAGAAGCTTTCCTCTCTGTTGAACACTCAATGATTGAGTCAACTAGGTTAGTTGACTTATCATCTAAAGCCCTATTGGTTTGTTCCTGAAATTTGTTAGCTTGAATGTTGATTCCACCTTGAGTTTGCATGAACTGTTGGAGAATATCCTCTAAGGATCTCTTGTGAGGTGGTTGGTATGTGTTGTGTGTGGGAGCATGAAATGGTTGGGGTGGAGGTTGAAATGCCTGAGGTAACGAAGGGCCCTCATTTCTCCATCCAAAATTTGAGTGGTTCCTCCATTCAGGATTGTAGGTATTGGAGTAGGGATTGCTTACTTGGCCTTGGTTTAGGAAGGGCTTTCTGAAATTACTTGAATCAAAAGTTTAGCCGTATAGCGCTTCTTTAAAAGATGGAATTGTTGGATAATCGATTGTCCTATGCCTTTTGTTGTCACACACTCCATAATTTTCCTCTTCTTGCTCACTCACAACATGCACTTTTTTTTTTTTAAGCTTAAGAGACTCTACTTTCCTAGCCAATGAGGCTAGTTTAGCGTTAAGGTCATAGGTCTCTTTCAATTGGAACTTCCCACTTGATTGGGATATGGTCTTTTTAAACTGAACATGAGGTGGGAGAGAGGTCTCCCATTGCTTTGTGTTCTTGGCCAATTGATAAAAAAAAAAAATCAAAGGCCTCATCTGGTTCTTTGTCATAGAACTCACCGTTACACATGGTAAGTGAGTTATAAAAGAAACTTACTAATCTCCATATTTCAAAACCATGGTGGGGGCAAGCATTTAAAAAATCCTTAAACTTTTCCTAAGTTTGGTGAAATGATTCACTTGGACTACAAGAAAAATTTGTCATTTGATGTTGTAAAGCCGCAGTCCTATGAGTAAAGAAATATTTCTTCAAAAACTCAGTTTGCATTTTCCTCAATGTGCCTATGGATCTAGGAAGCAAGAAGTTTAACCAACGCTTGGCTTTATCTTTGAGAGAGAATGAGAACAATTTAAGCCGAATAGTATCATCAATGCAAGACCTATCAACAAAAGTGCCCACATATCTCCTCAAAGTCTTTAATGTGCAAGTATAGATTTTCGGAATCCATACTATGAAATGTCGGAAAAAGTTGAATCATGCTCGGTTTAAATTGCAGGCTTGTTGATTGAGGGGCATGATAATACACGAAGGTGTACTTCATCTTGCTAGATGAAGATACTCCCTAAGAGTTTGGAAATTAGGTTGGCTATGGACTGGTGGAGGTCCATCACCATGAACACTCCCTTCTCCCTCCATATCTCCAACACTAGCTATGATGAAGCACTGATACAATGACTACAAGAAAAAAAAAAAAGTTAGGCCAAAGATAAACTAGTAACTAAAAATAAATTAGGCAATCGACACTCCAACAAATAATCCAGAATCCTCATCCACTAATTCATCACTGTACTTCCAACTAGTGAGCAATATATATTTTTTTCAACAATTTTTTTTCTCTGCTAGCCAAGTGTTGTAACAGTAAACGTTAGGAAATAATTACAACTGACATATACAGAAGGCAGTAGAACTGGCCGTAATAGAAAAGAAAAGAAGAGTAATTGCCTCCTCTAAAGATAAAGACAAGAAAAATAAATAATCAAAAGGCGGTAACATTGGCCGTAATAAAAGAAATAGAAAAATAAAAAAGAAAGGATTAACCTTCACAATCAGATGTTAGAAGTTAGTAATTACGTCCTCTACAAAGTCCAAAAGGCGGTAAAACCGGCCATAGTCTAACAATCAACAATCCAGTCCACAATCCTTTGTTCGCAAGGCTGAGTCCAAAGTTCTTTACATATATATAATCTAAAGTATTAAAGAAAGATTAAATTACAAACAAGAAGTTCATCACCATTGCTTGCTAGCTCCCTAGCAATGGTGCCAAAATTGCTTGACCACTCTTTCTTATTGGCTTGTTTTAACTCATAAGTGCACAAGTGTGCGATGTAGCAATTAACTCGATGAGACCGAGGTCATACCACAAGAAGTTATATTTAGAAAATAAGTTCGGTGACAAAAATGTAAGAGAAATTTATTTGGAAAGAATTTGGTTCACAATGAATGTGAAATTTTCTTTGAAAGATGAATGGTTGTGAATGAAATTTCAATGACAATGCTTAAAATTACAAGAGGAATAAAAGTCTTAGCCCAAATCAATTCCGATGGTGGTATGTTGGTGGTTCCTTCAAGTTATTTATGATAACTCAACCCAACATCAACAATGGTGATATCAGATCAGAAAATGTTATAACAAAGTTCAAAGAAGTGAAAGATTGATTCTTACTTATAAATGAAAAAATAGTTTCAAACTAGACAAGAAATTAAATCAAGTAATCTCTATACCAAAACTAAGGTTTGTGTATAGAAATTCAAGATTATAAAATTACCTAAATGATTTTTGAAAATTCTTAACAATAATTAATCATTCACGTATAAAGTGAGAAGATAAAGCATTGAGATGCATTAATATCTTAAAAAGATCACCTTAACCACCATCATCCTTGATTTTAAACCAAGAAAGAGATTAACCAATAACCATTATGAAGAAGAACAATTGCATCAACACAAAATAAGAGGTTTTTAACAATAAAGAACCAAAATCAACAAAAAGAGAGCACAATACAAGCTGCCTAGATTTTTGCACAAATCTCCTTTCTAAATTTGGACGAAATTTTGACCCTCTTCCCTTCTGTTTTTAGAGATGGCTGTTCGATACTTATTTATAGAGTGTTTTGCCTACTTTCCAACCTCACAAAGAACAGCTCATTTGGATATATAAGTCAAAAGTTATAGCCCAAATACTAGAGGTGTGTCCAGTATATGGAGGGAAATTTCAGATTCTGCCAGACTTTTGAGATGGCTAGTGGATTTTTTTGTTTAATCTTTTGGCCTACTTTTGTCCTTCACTTCTTTTTAGCCATGTGCATGCTCTCTTTTTCTCTGTAAACTTACTACAAATGAGCTGAAATGGGCCTTCAAACTTTTGGTTGAAGTTTGCACACAATATGGAGCAAGTTTGGGCTTGAAGTGGATCATCTTTTAGCCTCTTCTTGGATTGAAATAGGACAGATTTGAGGCACTTCTTTGAACCAAAATTTGCTTCAATCTTTGACTCAATTTCACTTCAATTCTTTGCTCTAAATCCCAGCCTTAGATATCTCCAAAATACTTTATTTAAGCTCCAGAAATCTATGAAAACATTAAACCAAAAACTATTACCAAAAGGCACACCAAACTATTATGTGAAACAAAATATAAATGAATAAATATATACATGAAAAACTAGGGATTTAATTACACTTTTGATGCACAATCACACTTCACCATGAGGCTCACGAGAATGCTAAAATATCTAAAACAAAGATGAAGGCCCATCATGACCAACACATTAGATGCTAGTCCTTTCATGTAGGACAAAAGGCGTTAATCTACAACTCCCGATTATATTTGTTTCCAGGTAAGTTGAAAAGTAAATAGGTGGGGCCATACTTGGTGAAGGAGGTCATTCCATATGGAGCAATAGATGTGCAAAGGATGGACAATGCTTCCTCCTTCAAAGTGAATGGGCAACGCTCAGAGCCTTATTTTGAGCCCTATTCGAAGGTGATCAATTGTGTGGATTTTATTGATTCACCAATTCTTGAATGAGTGTGGTGCAACTTTAAAATGTAGGAGTAGTGTGCTTGATCTACGTAATACACCTAAGAGTAGGTGTGGCGAAGTAGTACATAATAAAAATAACTCAATAAGACTAGGGTCGAACCACAGAGAATGGATGTAGTAATTAAAACTGGATAACAAACTTAACCAAAAAAAAAATAAAATCGTTTTTTTTTTTTTTTTTTTACTTTTGAGATGGAGGTTGCTACTAGACATTAAAATGGCAACAACGCCAAAAATGCTTGGCAAGAATAATAAAATAAAACAGCCTTGGATTCAATTAATTCAATCACTTGATTTACTTGAGAATGATCAATACAAATTTGCCAACTGCTGATCGTTTAGCCCACTCGGATCTCATAAATTAGTAGATGGGTATATTCAAAATAATTAATTACTAAAATATAATATTAAAATCATGAACCCTCACCATCGACTCATAAACACTAGGCAATGCTTTGCCAGAGCATAAGTTTAACAAACATAATTAAAGATACATGTTTTCAAAAGTTCTAACCTATGAACTTATTCAATTAAAATCGACGACTCTCATCATTGATTTGCATATGCCGTGCTATGCTTTGTCAGGGCATAGAGTATTACAAACATAATTAAAAGTCTAATTTTCCTAAAGGAACTAAAAGTCAATTATCATAAATATAACTTGATCCATTCCAGATTAGGATTAAGAGTCTTAGGTTCCTACCAGAGGTTTGGACATAAAAACATATTAGATAGAGGACCTGCATCCAAAAAGTGTAAAACAAATCAGCATCTACTTTACTCTTTGTAAACACCCCATTTTTGCCCGCTCGGCAATCTCCTGCCTGACCGGATCCAGTTTTCAAACATCACAACGCATGCAACCCAAGACGGGTCTTTCAAACTCCAATCCAGTCAATTAGTCGCTTCCCAGACCCACAAGGCCCAATTGAAGCCATAAACATCATCATGCCCCTAGGCATTCTAGGTAGCTTTCCGAGGCCGGGCGGTCTTGGGAACCAATGCCATCTAGGTAGCTTCCTAAGATCGAGCAATCTCGGGGACCAAAACCTTATCAAATTCTAGATGGTTCACTTTTGGGGCCTGCTAGCCCGCCTGAATTGGGCCAAATGGCATGCAGAGTATGCCTAAAGATTCTCCCGGGATCATCCCTGAATGACCCTGAACGCTTAACATAAACTACGATCCATTCCTGACCATTTCCAACCAAACCCAGTCAAAATGACCATTTTGCCTACGATAACTTGAATGCACCCCAAAACAACACCGGTCTTAGGATATTGAACAACGGGTCTTGTCCACACCCCTGTTTAACCTAAGAAGGACCTTACAATGCTAAACACCCACGACTTGATAAAAGTTCCCCGCAGCGTCTCGCAGACGCTCTGCCAAAATTACATTTTTTCTCGATTCCCTGGTTATATCGCGCCGTCAAATGACTTGAGAAATGCGTAAATTAGGGAATTCCCGAAAGTATTTCCAGAGTACTTTTCATTAGTACAGTCTGATCGGAGAGATCGCTTCTCGAAGGGCTCGATCATGCGACACAAAAACAGCTACTTTCGAACCCCCGTGAAGCGTATCACAGATGCTCCGCAGAGAGGCAATTTTATGCACATTTCCCGAGATGATATCCCACACTTTCGAACACCATTCCAACGTCTCGAAAATATAAAAGTGTAAGCACCCCATTTTTGACCGCCCGGCAGTCTAGACTCCGTCCAAACTTGTACTCAAGTCAATATGGACGTATTCCAATTGAAACCAACTCTTTAAGTCTCAATCCCGTCTGTCCATCACTTCGCGGGCCCACCAGGCCCAAATAGAGGCAAAATGACCAAAATGCCCTTAGGGGCATTGTTGTTTCCAATTCTAACTCCAACCCCTCTCTCGAGACAGTTGATTCCTTGAGACGGTAAATCTGTTCCAAACCAGGTGCGTCTTTTCGAAGACGGTAAGTCCCCTTTCTAATTCCAAATTAGGCACATCTTTCCGAAGACGATAAGACCCCTTTCCAATTCCAACCCCTCTCTCGAGATAGTTGATTCCTCGAGACGGTAAATCTATTCCAAACCAGGCACGTCTTTCCGAAGACGGTAAGTCCCCTTTCTAATTCCAAATTAGGCACGTCTTTTCAAAGACGATAAGACTCCTTTCCAATTCTAAACCCTCTCTCAAGACAGTTGATTCCTCGAGATGGTAAATCTATTCTAAACCAGGCACGTCTTTCCGAAGACGGTAAGTCCCCTTTCTAATTCCAAATTAGGCACGTCTTTCCGAAGATGATAAGACCCTTTTCCAATTCCAACCCCTCTCTCGAGACAATTGATTCCTTGAGACGGTAAATCTATTCCAAACTAGGCACGTCTTTTCGAAGATGATAAAACCCTTTTCCAGTTCCAATCCCTCTCTCGAGACAATTTATTCCTCGAGACAGTTCCAAATCAGGCACGTTTTTCCAAAGACGATAAGACCCTTTTCCAATTTCAATCCCTTTCTCGAGACAGTTTATTCCTTGAGACGGTTCCAAATTAGGCACGTCTTTCCGAAAACGATAAGAACCTTTCCAATCCCAATCCCTCTCTCGAGACAATTTATTCCTCAAGACAGTTCCAAATTAGGCACGTCTTTCCGAAGACGATAAGACCCCTTTCCAATTCCAATCCCTCTCTCGAGACAATTTATTCCTTGAGACTATTCCAAATCAGGCACGTCTTTCCGAAGACGATAAGACCCCTTTCCAATTCCAATCCCTCTCTTGAGACAGTTTATTCCTTGAGATGGCCCGGCACGTTTTCTGAAGAAAGTCTCTTCGGAACGGTAAGTCCCTTTAAACCTGCCAACTGGGACTGGACCCCAAGTCCCTTAGATGGTAGAACGGTCCACCTTTGGTGCCTGCTAGCCCGCCAATGCAGAAATGTCCGTTTAGGCACACCTTCCGAGAAAATTGACTTCTCAGGTGCTAAGTCCCTTTAGCAGCTTCCCGAGATCAAGTAATCTCGAGAATGATCGCGAACCGTCAGAGTAGCTGAAATACTCGCAAACAAGTTAGTATAGGGAATTGCCAACAAACCCCTATATCACACGATCGCCGTCAAAGTGGTGGAAACATTTAAAACCCAGGTCAACACCAGTGCCTGCTAGCCCACTTCGGTGAAAAATGACCAAACTGTCCCTTGGGCCTTTTCTAACACGTTTCTCGAGACCATACCTGAGCCTTTAGAATAGTAAGTCTAACCTTCCAAGATTGTTTTAAAAGCAATCTCGCATGATTAGGTGCCTTCTAGTCAATTTCGGGCCAATTCCGAGACTTTCCGGTCAAGATGACCATTTTGTCCCTAGGTATTCGAACGCCCCGGGGACCACACCGGCTCTGGGTATCAAACCGGTAACCTCCCGAAAATACTTCCTATAGTATTTCCGACCTTCCTTTACCTTTTCAGATCATTCCGAGTCAGTTCCGGCAAACTCGGTACAAAATGACCATTTTGCCCCTAGGGGGCCGGTCTCCTTTTCCGACCACACCGGCTCTGGGTATCAAACCAAAAACCTTTGGGAACATTCTGAATAGTGTTTTCAAATCACGAGTCTTCTTCTAGGACAGTCCGAGTCCATCCCAGTAGCTTTCCGATCCGATTGACCGTTTTGCCCCTAAAGGCCCGGTCAACCCTTCTGACACATCCTGTCCTCATTTTTCAAGTCAAAAACCTCCGGAACACTATTTTAAGTGTTCTTGCTCTTTTTTAGCCTTTCGGGTCATTCCCGGCCTCTTCAAAACATTCCCGGACTTTCTGAAGTCACTCCTAGTAAACCTAGGCTGAAAATTACATGGTAGTCACTAGTACAGGTGCCCAAATCTAGTCAAAGATACATTGCTTGCCGACTTATAAACTTTCCTAACTGGCTGGCGCCACTCCTAGTGGTGCCAAGAGGAAAATTGGCTTGGCGCCACTGCAACAGGTGCCAGGTCTATCCCATCTTTATAAATACAGAGCCTCCTCCAGCGTGAAAGAGGTCTGCAAACTCAATCTTAAAACGCTAAAATTTAATATACAGAGCTCGAACACTTCAAAAACTCTATCTTCTCTAGGTTTTCCAAACCCTAGCCACCATACACTAAACCCTAGCCTCATATACACTCCTATACACCCCTTACACACTTATACACTAGCCTCTAACCCTCCATTGAAGACTTAGAGTTCTGCAACTACGAAGATTTGAAGACTGAAGACGAGCCCTCGAAAATCAAGACTGAAGTGAAGCGAAGACCGAAGAAAGCAAGGCGCACAAAATAAACAAGACACAAGGTAGGCTTTCGTTTTACGTTTCTGCACTTCCCCCCTCTCTCTTCTCCCTCCTAACCCACTTGGGTTTTCTCTATTTTAATCCTCTATCTCTTTCCCCCTCTTTCTTTGCATGCTTGAAAAAAGGGGACTCCCGGTCCATGTGTAGGATTAGACTATTGGAGGGTCATCGTGTTGGGGGCTTTCCTTTAGGCTAACCAGAGACCACGTGGGTCCAACCCCCTTGATTATGCGGTGAAGCCTTAACCTTGTATGTTCATGACCCCAAACTTGCATTGTGCATATCGTGATCTTGCATCTTCCAAAAAAATCATTTTCAAACTCGTTTTCAAAATTTGCATTAAACTTGTTTTCAAAATTGCATCAAAATCTCCTTTTTCAAAATTTGTTTTCAAAATCACAATCCTAGAGTGATTCTAGCCTTTCTATGACTAGGGTTGCTTTAGGAAAGTGTTACATTTAAAGGGACCGATACGGTCCTTATTTTCAAAACCACTTTCTTAAAGTGGTTCTAGCCAATATGGTTAGAATCGCTTTAGGAAAGTGAGATATTTTTATACCTTCTAAAAACTCTCTTTTCAAAAGTCTCTCTTCCTAAAAATCTCTTTCTCAACATACTTTCCTAAAACTCTCCTTTCCAAAGTTGTTTTCAAAAACTCCCTCCAAAAATCTATTTTTCAAAACTCCTTTTTAATCTCCTTTCCAAAATCTTCTCCCCAAAATCCACTTTCTAAAAAACGCTCCCTAAAAATCTTTCCAAAAACTCTCTCCAACAATCTTCTACCAAAAATCTTTCTAAAAACTCTTTTCCCAAAATCTTTCTTCTAGAAACTCCCCTCTAAGATTTTCCTTCTAAAATTTTTGTTTCCAAAAACACACTTTCCAAAAACTCCTTTTTTTAAAAATCTTTTTCCAAAAACTCTATTTCCAAATTCATTTTCCAAAAACTCCTCTCTAGGATTTTCCTCCTAAAATCTTTGTTTCCAAAAAAAGCACTTTCTAAAAAACTCTTTCCTTAGAGCTCAAGTCAAGCCTTAGAGCTAACAATTAGGAAACTCTAATTTTCTTCCCAAAAATATGGTTTTCAAACTTGCTTTAAACCTAGATTCCCAAAACCTCCTATTGTCAACGTCAAAACTATACACTTCCAAATCTAGGGTTTCTAGAAACTTCCTTTTCCAAATCCTTGCCAAATCTTACTTTCCCTTTAGAAAACCAAATCCAATCTCCCGTTTAGGAAACTAGATCCAATCCTCCGTTTTCGGAAACAAAATCAAACCTTCTCTTTTAGAAACAAAATCCAATCCCTTCCTAATCCATATCTTTCCTAATTCAACTCCTTTCTAATCTTCTCCTTTCCTAAATCTTAAGTTTCCAAAACTTGAACATAAAAATCTTTCCTAAAATTCTAAAATTCAAATATTTTCTGATTCTATCTCTTTCCAAATCTTAACTTTTCAAATCTAAGTTTTCAAACCTTTCCTAAACTTAACCTTTCCTGATCTCAAGATTTTCTAAAACTAAAACTCTGAAACTTTCTAAATCTTAAACTTTCTAAATTTCAAATCTTTGTAAATTCAACACTTTCTTAACTTGAAACTTTCCAAATTCTAAACCTTTCTTAATCTAAACTTTTCCTAATTCAAAACATTTCTAAATTCAATACTTACCTATTTCAAAACTTTCTTAAAACGAACTGTTTCCTATTTCAAAACTTTCTTAATCTAACACTTTCTTAATTCGAAAACTTTTCCAATCCAAAATCTTTCCTAAAATGACATTTTCCTAATTCAAAACTTTCCTAAAACAAAACTTTCCTAAAATGAAACTTTCCAAATTCGAACCCTTCCTAAATCCAAGCTTTCCTAGTCTTCCAAGTCCAATATTCAAGTCAATTCTTTTCCAAAATCTTTTCAAGTCAAATCCAATCCTTCTTTTCTAAGTTCCTAAGTCTAGGTTTCCTAAAACCACGTCTTTCAAAATCAAAACTTCCAAATCTTCCAATCAAAGTTCAATCTCTCAATCTTCCAATCCAATTTCCAATTCAATCTCTTTCTTCCAAATCAACTCTTCTATTTTCAATCGGACTCTTGTCCGAACTACGATTGACCTGATTCCTCCAAAATGATACGTAGGCAACCCTCATGAGTGTGGTCTCTACATTTTTCAAATTTCTAATTCCACAACATTTTTCAAATCTCAAATTCCACAACATTTTTTAAAATTCCAATTCCACAATCTTTTTAAAATCTCCAATCCCACAACATTTTTCAAGTTTCCAATTTCATAACTCTTTTCAAATTTCTTTTCAATTCCAATTTCAAATCTCTTCTAAAATCAAATCAAATTCTTTTCCAATCTATTTCCAAATCAATTCTCTTTTTCTTGCATTTGCATATTATGCATCATGTTAATTTCTTTTCAAAATTCCTTTTTCAAAAGTGTATAGGATTGAACATTAGTTAGTTAAAGACTCTCATAGGTGAATCTAGGATAGATTGACATGTAGGTATCGAAAGGGCGGGGTAAGGTGATGGCTTAGTGCGTCTTTCCTACACGTAACCAACCTTCGAACCTAGATCACTGTTTTCAAAGACCAAACGGAGTTTTTTTTCAAAAAAGGGCTAAATGTTTTCCAAAGGTTGCCAAACAACCTATTTTTCTTAAAAACCCTATCTTGAGGAGATATTTTCAAAATCGTTTTCTAAAAAACCCTAAGTGTAGTCTTTGGATTATTCTTAGTTTTTAGGTGACCTAACTCACCTTAATCAAGTTAGGTGGTGACTCCAAATCTTTTCTAAAAGCCCTTTATTTAAATCTATTTTCAATTCAAACCTAGTCGCACACATTCTTCTAGGAGGGTGAGTTCTAACGAGAGAGTACAACATTTTTTCCACTTGTGTGTGTATTCCTTGAGTGCAAAAAATCTGGGCGTGACAGAAAGTTCACGAGAAACCCTAGGAGAACACCCTGGGTGCAAATGATTCCTTTGAAACCTTTCCGATTTGCTGAATTATCGAGGCAAAGTTTAAACGAACACTCCCGATGACGGAGCGTATGCTACTTGCGCCCAGATTTTGATCAAATCGACCAAAGTTCGATCAACAGTCAAGATTTAGCCAGTACAATGGGTGTCACGTGACATTCTGGCAATGGAATAGTACTGGCGCATGTAGCACATGTGCCAGGCCTCTCCTAGGTTGCGTATAAATACTAGCCTCCCCCTTTTCATATTCCAAAACTGAAAATTGAGGTGAAGCTCTGCTGAAACTACTCCAGAATCTTGAATCTCTATATACATCCCACTCCTCCAACATTTAGGCTAGATTTCATCTCCTCCTAACCTATACACTTCACCTACATAGCCCTATACACCATAGAAGTCCTCCTTCCAGCCCCTCAAGCCTACTTGAAGCCATCCAAGTTCAAGTCAAGGCATCCATAGAAAATTGCAAGTGTATTAAAGACAAAAGGTAGTATTTCTTTTACATTTTTGTCTTCCCCCACTCCTCTCTTCTCCCTCCTAGCCTACTTAGGCTATTCTCTATTTTAATTCACATCTTCTACTCCCCTTTTCTTGCATGCTTGAAGTAAGAGGGCTCCTAGTTCATGCCTAGAGGAAAGTTAGTGAGAGTCACTGTATAGGGGCATCTCTCACTAGCCTACTTTAAGATGGTATGGCCTTGGAGCCCCTTGATTATGTGGTGTAGCCTAAAGCCTTGTTTGCATTCATGACCCCTTTACATATTACTATCTTGTTCATGTCTTGTGTGCTTGGCCTCATTTTCATGTTTACGACTATGTTTTACAAAACTTGCACTATTCTTATTTCTATGCCATTTTCAAGCTCAACATTCCTTTCAAAATGGTTCTAAGAGTTGGCCCATTGAAGCTTAGGATGAGATTCTAAGAAATCATGCCTTAGAAAATCCTCCACTAACCTCTTAACTCACACTTTCGCATCTTTGCATTCTCACTTGCATAAAAATGCTTTTCAAACTCTCTAATTCCCAAGGTTTCTATTCTCTCAAGTTTAGTGGTTGGAATGGCCCCATGGAACCCTCTCTTGACTGGGCTCCCTTTTATGTTGGTCATAGGAGTCCTAAATTGTTAGAATGGTTCCCCTCTCTTTTTATTCTTGCATAAAAGTGGTCATCAAACTCTTTGATTTCTAAGGCTTCTATTCTCTTAAGTTTAGTGGTTGGAATGGTCCCATGGAACCCTCTATTGAGTGGTCTTCCTTTTCATTGGCCATAAGAACCCTAACTTGTTAGAATGGTTTCCTTTAAAAATGATTCTCAAAATCTTCCTCTCAAAAATGGTTTTCAAAAGTCCATTGTCTCCATCTTTACATTAAAAATGGTTTCCTAAAAGTTGTCATCGTTATGTTGGTTTTTGAAATCCCTACTCATGTCAAGATAAAGGTTATAATGGTTCTAAGGAAACCTTCTCCGAAATGGTTTACAAATACCAACCATATAAACCATATTATTGGCTAAAGTCTAATTTTTATGGAAATGATCTTTAAAAGGGTCGTCTACCAAAGTCCTTTTGCATGGCATGACTTGTTTTCCTAAAATCTTTTAAAAAATGCATAAAACCATCCTTTAAAACCATTTCCTAATCCAACCCTAGGTTAACTTGACCCTAGTTGTCGAACCCTAGGTTAACTTGACCCTAGTTATTAAACCCTAGGTTAACTTGACCCTAGTTGTCTAACCCGAGTTACTTAACCCTAGGTCATCTTAACTCTAGATTAACCAAACCCAAGTTAGTTGACCCTAGGTTGCCTTAACCCTATGATTAACCAAACCCTAGTTGATTAACCCTAGGTCACCTCAACCCTTGATTAACCCTAGGTCACCTCAACCCTAGGTTAACCTAACCCAAGTTAGTTAACCTTAGGTTGCCCCTAACCTTATGCCAACCCAACCTAGGTTAGTATACTTCAAGGTTCCAACTCGTGAACCCTTTTTAAATGATCTTTATATTTAAAACTATTCCCATAACCCATTTTTTCAAAAACCTCCTACTCTCTTGAGATTTTAAAAAATTAACTCCATAACCTTTTCTAATACTCCTACACTCTATCTTTAAATTATTTCCAAGAATGTTTTCAAGAACTCACAACCCTAAGGCGTCCCTAACCCTTTTATGGTTAGGGATTTCAAGGGAAGGTGATACATTAAGTTCAACCTTTAAGGTTGTCCATATTAGAGTTCTAAAGTCCTAGGTGTTTTCAAAAATCACTTTCAAAAACTTTTCAAAGACCAATTTAATAAAACACTCCAAAACCATACCTCCAAGGTTTTCAAAACAAGACCTCGAAACATTTTCAAAACTCTCTTGAGTTATTTCAAAGTATTCCTAAAACTCCATCGAGTTATTCCAAAACACTTCAAAACCCTATTTCAAGAGCACATTTCAAAAACCTTCAAGTCCTACTCCAAAAACACTTCAACATCCGATTTCAAAACTCTCAAGTTCTCTTTTTTCAAAGACCTCAAAGTGTCTTCAAACTTTTCTAAAGACTTCAAAGCGTCTTCAAACATTCCAATGGCCCTAATGCACCTATTTTCCATTGGGCTCTTGCCCGAACTATGAATGATCTGATTCTCGCCAAATGAGATATGTGGGGAACCTAAAATGGTGTGGTCATAACTCTATTTTTAACTCACGTCCTTTTTCGAAACTCTCTATCAATTCAAGATCCTTATTCCAAATCTCTTCAAGCTTCCATGTTTTCAAACATTTTTCCTCCAAACTTGCGTCATGCATCATTCATCCAAAAAGTGATGATTAAACCCTGTTTTCAAAACTCTAAAGTGGATATTAAGTGGACGATAGTAACCAGTTATTGTAGTGAGTGAACAAAAGGGCGATTAGACATGTAGGTACCAAAAGGGCAGGGTAGGGTGATGATCTTAGGATATCTTCCTTACACGTAACCAACCCCCAGACCATAGATTTCTGTTTTTGAAAGACTAAAATGGAATTATTTTCAAAAAGGGCTTAAATCTTCTCAAAGGTTGCCAAACAATCTATTTTCTTAAAAACTCTCTTGAGGGAGTCTTTCAAAACCTTTTTTAAACACCCTAAGTCTAATCTTCGGATTAATACTTAGTTTTAGGTGATCTAACTCACCTTAATTAAGTTAGGTGGCGACTCCTATTTTTCCAAAAAGCCTTTAATCAAACCAATTTCAAGTTTAAATCTAGTCGCACTCGTCCTTTTAGGAGGATGAATTCTAATGATAGAGTTCCGTGTTTTCCAGAGATAAAAGGACTTGGTGGTCTAAAAACTAGGGCGCGACAGCTGGCGACTCCATTGGGGACACTTAGAGGGTTAGGCCATTAACATGTCTCTTCACCCTCCACTCACCCAGAATCTCCAGTTACTTTGTCCAGTTTTTATCCACCTTCTGAATTTGTCTAAGTTTCCTAAACAAATCTTATTTTCCAAAAAAAATTTCGGATAAGTGTCATCACTTGCATTCATTGCTTACGTTCATGCTGTTGCATTGATCATTCATTTTATCTTGCATTGAGTTTTTTGAAAAGTTACTAACTCTTTGCATTTTTCTTTTGTAGGTGGACTTTTGTTCACATTTTATTTCATGTCTTACTTATTGCCATGTATGTGATGAATGAACAGGATGTGATGTGTATTGTTGGGTCATTTCCTCTATTTTTAAAAACTCCACGCACACTTGGTGCGCTCACTTGCATTTGCATCTTGCATATATTACCTGGTTACTACCCTTCTAAATAGAAGGGGGAATAGTATATTGATTGTAGGCAAATGTTGTGTCAGTTTCTCAGCCTATGGTCTATTGATAGTTCCCCCGCTTGAACCACCAACCAAAAATGGAGTTCAACCTTTCGGGGGGTGGACACTAGAGGTTTGAATGTTTGGGAACCGAGCTTTATAGGAAGCATTAGTAAACCCTCAACCTCATGCTCATGTAGCACCTCATGCATAGCCGAACCTCTGCCGGATTTTGGACACACGCGTCAATTTCAAAAACAAGGAGGAAAGGGTGACTGCCTTGCTTTCCTTATTTTCTGTTCAATTCATGCTGTTATGTTGCTTAATTTTTGTCATTAAGTTATGTATATATCTTTTTGCATCATAACTATTCATGCATCTTATATATTTCAAGACAAGAGTTCCCAAAGTAATTCAAGTCATTGCATCTCCATTCATCTGATTAACCCCTAGAGAATGGCCTAAAGGCTTTCTCGCTCAAATCAAGCCAACCAAAACTCCTAAGGGTACCAAGAGACCCTAAGGATTCATGGTATGCATCAAATTCATCTCATAAAGAGGGGCCCTAATCCCTCTTCGCTCACGGAGATAGGGCTGCCAAGAAGACAAGGGGCAATCCGAAATCAAGGTCTCTCACCGACCTCCATCAAAGAAGGCGAATTCGAAAACTCAAGAGTAGTTTAGGATTCCAATTGTAAAGATAGAATAGGCAAAAGTCCTAAGAAAAATGTTCCCCTTCCCCTCCAAATGTACTTTCAATTCCATGTACAAAAAATAAAAAAAAATCAATCAAATGTAATAAAACAGTCCTTCCTACTTTCATCAAATGAATGCATAAATGTGTGAATGAATGAATGAACATGCTTGCACAGGTACAATATTACATATAGGGGCAACCCCCTATCTTCAAAAGTGAGCCAACACATCATGCTTAGTCCCCCTCTTAAAGTAGGGACACCCTTAGGGCATGCATTGCATAAAAAATTTTCATTCTGAAGGCACTAACTTCTCCTTTTTGTTTTTCTTTTTACATTCTCATTGTCTTCTCCCTAGCCTACAAAGGCCAAGAGAGCCAGAAGATGAAGCAAGGACGAAAAGGGGGTCTTGTAAACTGCCTATTCGTTGCCATTATGCTTCCCATGTGTTTACTATTAAGATCATGCATTAATATCCATCCCAGGACAAGAGTTCTAAGAAACTCAAGTTATTGCATTCTCATGCATTCAATCAACCGTAGAGAGAAATGGATGATCCAATCTCATGTTAATGAAACCTACCTAAACCCCTAATGGTTTTCCCAACCCTAAGGATTCATGGCATGTATAGGACCATATCTCAAGAGAGGCCCAAATCTCTCTCAGTCCATAAAGGTGGGATTCCTTAAAAAAAGAAGTATCAACCGGTCCATGCCGAAGAGGTATTGTATTGTATACAGGGGCAAAACCCCACCTCCAAAATGGACTCAACATCATGCCTAGATTCCCTCAAAGAAGGGACCCCCATAGGACGTGCATTCCATAAAATCTTCAACTCCGCATGTTAACTGCATTTTGTTTTTCTTTTTCTAGGTCCAAGAGTACAGTCAAACCTATAGAATCCCTCCAGCATCCTGCCCAATTCATAATTCATGCAAAGCCATAACCCCTACACCATGTTGTCACTTCACCATACCTCAAACTTCTGAAGCCATTCCTGTGCAATCAGATGACATACATGGAAATTGGAGTGTGAAGGACGCCAGCATGATTCCAAACCTAGTTGGAGGGGTTTATTCCAAAAAAAAAAAGAGGATTTCTTTCAAATCTGTCTTTCAATTTTTAATTTGAATTTGACCATGAAAATAACATCATTTAAATGAAAAAGGTCCAAAGTTTTCATGTTTATATCATTGTCTCCAGGCACTTTATGACTGATGTTTTCTAGAAATTTTCCCTTTGAAACGTTTTACCTTGACTTGGAGGATGGGATAGCGCAAGCACTGCTTTCAGCAAAAACAATCTCTAACTCCAAAAAGATGGGAGAAAGAAATAGAAAGTACAGAAAAAGGAGAAATACAAAGAGGTCAGAGATGAGGATCAACCACATACCTCGTTGAAGTCCAAAAAGTGACTTCTAAAGGATGTCTTGGCAAAGCAGCAAATAACTACACCCTCAAAAGGAAGATTAGCGCACATTGGCAAGCTTGAGTTGATTTAATCTTTGAAAAAAATTAGAAAAACCAAAAAGATTTTTGATAGTGTTTGTCCTGCACGTGCATAGTCACTGGGAAAAATATTCAATTATGAATAGATTGATGTGCATGCTTGTTTGAGTTTGAATCTTGTGTGCATGATCACTTGCATAAATATGAGTAAATGATTTTGATGATCTTTACCATATTGGTGATTCATGTTCAACTTAATGCACACTCTTTGAGACTTTTTAGAATTTGGAATCCGCCTTTATGATCTATTTTAGTTGGCTCTACCATTGTTAAAAACTTGCGGAGTATTGCACACCTAGATTGACCTTTTGTCGATTCCCTCTCTCATCACCTTTGGAAAGGGCTACCAGTAAGTGTAAGTGCATCTACCATTGTTATGTGACAAGAGGAGAAGGCCACCTACTCATGTGTGTAAAAGCTGCCATAACTTTATGTTTCAATGTTTCCATCATTGGAGAGATTGGGTTGGATTTTCACCCAAAAAAAAAAAAAAAAAAAAGGGAAGAGAGCATGGGATGAAACAAGTTTGACTTTTAGGTGTGTCAATCTGCAAGTTAATAGACATGGTACGCCATCCTAGATCACGCCTAGGGTCTATATTCTCATTAGTCTTTGTAAAGTTCACGCTTACACCACTACATTGTCACTGATATGGTCTTAATCATCTCACGACCAATTGTGCTTATTTTGTGTGATTTTGTGCATATTTGATGTTGATCTTTCAAGCTAAGCTGCACCATAATATTCATAAATCTACATTTGCCCTACATTGATTGATCATGTCTTTATAGGGCTCTCATAAGTTAAAAAGTTTAATGGTTCTACAAAAAAAAAAAAAAAAACAAACAATTATGGGCTTTTCTACACTTTTAATAGCTTTCAAAGTCTTCCCGAACTAAGGATATAAGCTACTTGCTGCTTTGCCAAAAGAGTGATATCGGCCATCACTCAAGAGCCCCACATGAAGGAGTTTTCCTTTTCATCAAAAGAGAGGGGAAGAATGAGTCAATGAGTTAAATCTCTGAAAGAGATGCGAATGCTATCATATCCTGTCAAGAAAAGGGTAGAACCTGAAAGGGAAATCCCAAAAGAAGAACAAAAGTTCAAAAAACTGCCTAATCTTAAGACATAATGCACATAACTGAACATGAACCCTGGGGCAACCCCCAAGACATACGTCCATTTCCATCTATATATGCATTCATAAAAAATCACGACATGCATTCATATCCATTCCTATATAAATTTGTGCATTCATCAAATAGTATGCCTTGCATTCATTTCAATTCCCATATAAACCATACATGTTCATGCATTCATCAAAAAGTATGATATGTATTAAATTCCATTCCATGTATTAAACATGTGCATTCATTTCCATACTTGTATTAACTTGCATGACAAGCATTCATTTCAATTCCTATACAAACCACATCTGTTCATGCATTCATCAAAAAGTATGACATGATTCAAAATTCCATCTCTGTGCATTCGTCAAAAAGTATAACCTACATTTAATTCTATTCTTGTATAATCTCATGCATTCATCTCTATGCATTCGTCAAAAAGTATAACCTACATTTAATTCCATTCTTGTATAATCTCGTGCATTCATCAAAAAGTATGACATGCTGTCAAGTTCATTCTTATATAATTCTGTGCACTCATCAAAAGTATAACATGCATTTAATTCCATTCATGCATAAGTTTGTGCATTCATTTCAATCCCTTTGTAAACCTATACATTTATATCCATCCATGAGTATAACTTCCTGTGAAAATTTTAAAGAACTTAATTCGATCTTTTTTGAACAATGATGACTAGGTCAATCTCCCACCCTCGACCTCTCCAAATAGCTTTAGAAAACCTGATTCGACCATCCTCAAGTCATTAAAGCTAGGGCAACGGCCCACCTTAGACCTCCCATTCAATTTTAAACCAGTCGATCCATTCAAGAAAGAACCCACCAAAGATGTTTGACCCTCCAGATCCCTCAAATTTTTCAAAAGAAACCTCACCCTCTCCATAAACAAACTCAAGATGCTTAACTTCAAAGAAGTACAACCCCTCAGAAGCTACGTCAGCAAGAGTCCTAAAACAAACTTGACAGTCAAGTAAACACCGAGTATTCCAATCTCAAGAAATCTTAATCCAAGAGGCCACAAATGTCTCCCCTTCAAGCTCCGAGATAGAAGAATTACAAGTATGGAGCAATCTCTGATGATTCCACAGGCTTAACTATCTCCAAAGCTTCAAGGTAAAGCCTAGGTATAATTCTAACTGAATTGTCTCAAAATCAACTTTAAAACCAAAAGCCCTTGCTTTCTTTCAAATTCAAAATTCAGTTTTTAAAAATTTCAAAAACTTTCAACGCTTTGTCTACAAAACCTTTCAAATTTCAAAAGCTTTCAAAGCTCTATAAAAAGTTTCAAACTCAAAAAATCAAAGCTCTTGCTTTTTTTCGAAAGTCAAAATCAATTTTCATATCCAAAAAAAAATTCAAAACTTTTTCCACTAAAATTTTCAAATTTGAACTCAATTTCAAAGAGAAAAAGTCATGTTGCCTTTCAAATATACCATCAAGTTTAAAAACTTTCAAAGGTTCAAGTTTCAAGTCAAGATAAACTTCCTAAACATTTTGTCTTCAAAAAATTCAGGTTTGAAGTCAAAACGAATTTCCTATACGTTTTGCTTTCAAAAAATTAAAAGTGTCGAGTCAAAATGAATTTTCTATACATTTTGTCTTCAAAAGTTCAAATTTCTAGTCAAAATGAATTCTCTACACATTTTGTTTTCAAAAGTTCAAGTTTCAAGTCAAAATGAATTTTCTACACATTTTGTTTTCAAGAGTTCCCAAGTTCCAAGTCAAAACAAGTTTTCTAACCCTCATAATAAAAAATAGTAGTTTCTGAATTTCGAGTTCAAATGAATCCCCTTCAAATGGTTTCCACCTTTCTAGGTTTTCTAACTTTTTTCCTTCAAAAAGTTTGATTTCAAAAGTACCCTCAGGGTTTTTTTTAACTTTTTCCTTTAAAAAGTTTAATCTCAAAAACATTTATCGGGTTTCTTGAGCTTTTTCCTTGAAAAGCTCAGTTTTCCGAAAGAATTTCGGGTTTTCAAGCTTTCGCCTCAAAAAACCTAGCTTTCCAACATTTTTGGGTTTCTTGAGTTTTCCTTTAAGAGCTCTGTTTTCCAAAAATTCGAGTTTTCAAGCTTTCGCTTCAAAAAGCCTAACTTTCAAAATTTCGGGTTTTCTAGTTTTCGCCTCAAAAAGCCTAGCATTCCAAAATTTTTGGGTTTCTCGAGCTTTCTCCTTCAAAAGCTCTGTTTTCAAAATATCTTCTCAGATTTCTTGAGCTTTTCTTCCAAAAGCTCTATTTTCCAAAAACCTTTCGGGTTTTCAAGCTTTCATCTAAAAAGCTTGACTTTCAAAATTTTGGATTTTTTAGCTTTCACCTCAAAAAGCCTAGCTTTCCAAAATTTTGGGTTTTTCGAGCTTTCTCCTTCAAAAGCTCTGTTTTCAAAATATTTCTTAGATTTCTCGAGCGTTTCTTTCAAAAGCTCCATTTTCCAAAAATCTCGGGTTTTCAAGCTTTCTCCTCAAAAAGCCTAATTTTCAAAAATTCGGGTTTTCAAGCTTTCATCTCAAAAAGCCTAACTTTTCAAAAATTTTGGGTTTCTTGAGCTTTTTTCCTTCAAAAGCTCTGTTTTCAAAATATTTCTCGGGTTTCTCGAGCTTTTTCCTTCAACAGCTTCATTTTTTCAAAAGGATTTTGGGTTTTCAAGCTTTCGCCTAAAAAAGCCTAACATTTAAAACTCCGAGTTTTCATGCTTTCACCTCAAAAAGCCTAGCTTTCCAACATTTTTCAAGTTTCATGAGCTTTTTCCTTCAAAAGCTCCGTTTTTCAAAAGAATTCCGGGTTTTCAAGATTTTGCCTCAAAAAGCCTAGCTTTCCAATATTTTTCAGGTTTCCCAAGCTCCGTTTTCAAAATATTTCTCGGGTTTCTCAAGCTTTCCCCTTTAAAAGCTCCATTTTCAAAACATCTCAGGTTTCTCAAGCATTTTCCTTCAAAAGCTCTGTTTTTAAAAAATCTCAAGTTTTCAAGCATTTGCCTCAAAAAGTGTACTTTCAACATAGTTTTCGGGTTTTCAAAACTTTCTCCACAAAAAGTTTAATTCCAAAATCAAATTCTAGGTTTTCAAGCATTTCTCCTCAAAAGTTTCGTTCCAAGTTTTAAAGGTTTTCCAAATCCAAATCCAAATCCATCCATTACAGAAGGCCTTTTCAAATAATCAACTTCCGTTTGAAAATCATTTAAAAATCAAGTTTTCCATTGGTCAGAATGTCAGTTTAGGAAAAATTAATTTCAAAATCAAGTTTTCGAAATTTCAGAATTCAAACAATCAAGTTTTCAAAACTTAAAATTCAAAATTCCAACTACTACGGTCCAACCGATTGCCTCACAGTCAACATGGAATCCTTCCTTATTATTTTTCTGCCTACGACAAGCAAAGACAGAAAAAGCGAGGCAGCTGTAAGCACCCTATTTTTGCTTGTTCGGCAATCTTCAACCCGACCGGATCCAGTTTTCAAACATCACAACGCATGTAAGGCCAAGATGGGTCTTTCAAACTCCAATCCAGTCAACTAGTAGCTTCCTGGACCCACAAGGCCCAATTGAAGCCATAAACATCATCATGCCCCTAGGCAATCCAGGCAGCTTTCCGAGGCCGGGCGGTCTCGGGAACCAACGCCATCCAGGTAGCTTCTTGAGATCGGGCAATCTCGGGGACCAACACCTTGTCAAATTCCAGACCGTTCACTTCTGGCACCTGCTAGCCTGCCAATGTAGAATGTCCGTCATTTGGTAGTTCTTCGAGACTAGGCGTTCTCGGAGACTAACACCACCATCACAGGTAGCTTTTTAAGACTAGGCGTTCTTAGAAACCAACACCACCCTACAGGTAACTTTCTGAGACAGGGCGGTCTCAGGGACCAACACCGCACAGGTAGTTTTCTGAGATCGGGCGGTCTCGGGAACCAACACCTAGGTCAACACCAGCACCTGCTAGCCTGATTTGGTGAAAAATGACCAAACCTACCCCTTGGGCCCCCAGGCACGTTTTGAGAAAGTTCAAAATCCCTCAAACCGGTAAGTCCATCCTTCCAAAGTGTTACTAAGCAGTTAGGCATACTCTACATGCCATTCGGCCCAATTCCAGTCCCATTCCAGCTGACTCCAGTCAAAATGATCATTTTACCCCTGAACGCCCTGACACTCTACAGTGTAAACACCTTATTTTTGACCGCTCGGCGGTTTACAGTCCATCCAGACTTGTATTCAAGTCAATGCAGACATATTTTAAATGAAATCAGCTCTCTAAGTCTAATCCTGTCTATCCATCACTTCGCAGGCCCACCAGGCCCAAATAGAGGCAAAATAATTGAAATGCCCTTAGGGGCATCGTTCGGTCCTATTCTGAATCAGGTGTGTCTTTCCAAAGACGGCAAGTCCCCTTTCCATATTCCAATAGGCACGTCTTTCTGAAGACGGTAAGTCCCCTTCCCAATTCTAACAGGTACGTCTTTCTGAAGACAGTAAGACCCCTTTCCAATTCATTTTCCAATTCCAATTCTAATTCCTCTCTCGAGAAAGCTGATTCCTCGAGACGGTAAGTCTATCCAATTCAGCACGTTTTTCATAGAAAGTCTCTTCGGAACGGTAAGTCCCTTTAAACTTGTCGACCGGGACGAGACCCTAAGTCCCCTAGATAGTAGAACGGTCCACCTTTGGCACCTACTAGCCCGCCAATACAGAAATGTCTGTTTCGGCACACCTTCTGAGAAAGTTGACTTCTCAAGCGCTAAGTCCCTTTAGCAGCTTCCCGAGGTTATGCAGTCTCGAAAATGATCACGAACCGTCAGAGTAGCAAAAGTACTCGCAAACATTGCAACCATTAGAGTAGCAGAAATACTCACAAACAGGTCGATATAGGGAATTGCCGGCAACCCCTTGTACCACAAGACCGTCGTCAGAGTGGTGGAAACACTCAAAACCCAGGTTAATACCAGTGCCTGCTAGTCCACTTTAGTGAAAAATGACCAAACTGTCCCTAGGGCCATTTTTCGGCATGTTTCTTGAGAAAATACCTAAGTCCTCAGAACGGTAAGTCCACCCTTTCCAAGATTTTCTTAAAGTCAATCCGGCATGATTAGGTGCCTTCTAGTCAGTTTCGGGCAAATTTCGAGACTTTTTGGTCAAGATGACCATTTTGCCCCTAGGTATCCGAATGCCCCGGGGACCACAGTGGCTCTGGGTATCAAACCGGTAACCTCCCGAGGATGCTTTTTATAGTATCCTCAACCTTCCTTTATCTTTCCGAATCATTCCAAGTCAGTTTTGGTAAACTCGGTGCAAAAATGACCATTTTGCCCCTAGTGGGCCGGTCGCCTTTTCCGACCACACTGGCTCTGGGTATCAAACTGGTAACCTTTGAGAACATTCTAAATAAAGTTTCTAAATCTCAAGTCTTCTTTCGGTACATTCTGAGTTCGTCCTGGCAGCTTTCCGATCCAGTTGACCGTTTTGCCCTTAATAACCCGGTCAACCCTTCCGACAAATCTTGTCATCATTTTTCAAGTCAATTACCTCTAGGACCCTGTTCTGAGGGTTCCTTCCTATAAGCACCCCATTTTTTACTGTTCGGCAGTCTACACTCCGTCCAGACTTGTTTTGAAGTCATTGTGAGCGTATTCCAATCGAAATCGACTTTCTAAGTCCAAATCCCGTCTGTCCATCGCTTCGCGGGCCCACCAGGCCCAAATAGAGGCAAAATGACCAAAATACCCTTAGGGGCATTGTCCTTTCCTTTCCAACCCCTCTCTCAAGACAATTTATTCCTCGAGACGGTTCCAATCCAGGCACGTCCTTTCGAAGACAGTAAGACCCCTTTCCAATCCCTTTCTCGAGATAGTTTATTCCTCGAGACCGTTCCAATCCTGGCACGTCTTTTCGGAGACGGTAAGACCCCTTTCCAATCCCTCTCTCGAGACAGTTTATTCCTCGAGACCGTTCCAATCCTAGCACGTCTTTTCGGAGACGGTAAGACCCCTTTCCAATCCCTCTCTCGAGACAGTTTATTCCTCGAGACCGTTCTAATCCTGGCACGTCTTTTCGAAGACGGTAAGACCCCTTTCCAATCCCTCTCTCGAGATAGTTTATTCCTCAAGACGGTTCCAATCAGGCACGTCTTTTCGGAGACTGTAAGACTCCTTTCCAATCCCTCTCTCGAGACAGTTTATTCCTCAAGACGGTTCCAATCAGGCACGTCTTTTTGAAGACGGTAAGACCCCTTTCCAATCCCTCTCTCGAGATATTTTATTCCTCGAGATGGTTCCAATTCAGGCACGTCTTTTCGAAGACGGTAAGACCCCTTTCCAATCCCTCTCTCGGGACAATTTATTCCTCGAGATGGTTCCAATCCAGGCACGTCTTTTCGAAGACGGTAAGACCCCTTACCAATCCCTCTCTCGGGACAGTTTATTCCTTGAGACGGTTCCAACCTAGGCACGTCTTTTCAAAGACAATAAGTCCCCTTTCCAATCCCTCTCGAGAGAGAGTTTATTCCTCGAGACAGTCCGAGTAGCGAAACTACTCACAAAACCGTTAGAGTAGCGGAAATACTCACAAATAGGTTGATATAGGGAATTGCCAACAAACCCTTGTGTCAGGACGACCACCGTTAGAGTGGCGGAAACACTTAAAACCCAGGTCAACACCAGTGTTTGTTAGCCCACTTCGGTGAAAAATGACCAAACTGCCCCTTGGACCTTTTCCGAGACTTTCCGGTCAAGATGACCATTTTGCCCCTAGGCATCCGAATGCCCCGGGAACCACACCGGCTCTGGGTATCAAACTGGTAATCTCCTGAGATTGCTTTTTATAGTATTCTCAACCTTTCCTTATCTTTCCAGATCATTCTGAGTCAGTTCCAGCCAATTTGGTACAAAATGACTGTTTTGCCCCTGGTGGGCCGATCTCCTTTTTTTGGCCACACCGGCTCTGGGTATCAAACCGGCAACCTCTGGGAACATTCTGAATAATGTTTCCAGATCCCAAGTCTTCTTATGGGACAGTCCGAGTCTATCCCGGCAGTTTCCCGGTCCGATTGACAGTTTTACCCCTAAAGGCCCGGTCAACTTTTCCGACCCATCTTATCCTCATTTCTCAAGTCAAATACCTCTAGGACACTATTTTAAGTGTTCCTGCTCTTTTTCGACCTTCCGGGTCATTTCCGGCTTCTTCAAATCATTCCCGGACTTTTCGGAGTCACTCCTAATGAAGCCAGGCTAAAAATTGCATGGTAGTCACTAGTACAGGTGCCCAAATCTAGTCAAAGATACGTTGCTTGCCGACCTTAAACATTTCCTAAATGGCTGGCACCACTAGTAGTGGCGCCAAGCCAAAAATGGCCTGGCGCCACTCCTAGTGGCATTTGTGTAAATTCTGGCCTGGAGCCACTGCAACATGCGCTAGTGTTGTCCAACCTCTATAAATACAGAGCCTCCTCCAACGTGAAAAGGATCCGCAAACTCAACCTAAAAATCATATATTTCGATATACAGTACTCGAGCACCTCCTAAACCCCAGCTTTCCTAGGTTTTCCAAACCTTAGCCACCCTACACAAACCCTAGCCCCATATACACTCATACACACCCCCATACACTCATAGACTAACCTTCAACCCTCCTTCAAAGACTTCAAGAGCTGCCATCTAAAGCTTGAAGACAACTCTTGAAGATTGAAGACGAAGATCAAGACGAAGACCGAAGACCGAAGATCGAAGACAAGTAAGGCGCGCAAAATAAACAAGACATATGGTAGGCTCCCTATTTAAATTTCTGCACTTCCCCCCTCTCTCTTCTCTCTCCTAACCCACTTAAGTTTTCTCTATTTTAATCCCCTATCTCTTTCCCCCCCTTTCTTTGCATGCTTGAAACAAGGGAATTCCCAGTCCATGTATAGGATTGGGCTATTGGAAAGTCACCGTGTCGGGGGCTTTCTTCTAGTCTAACCAAAAATCACGTGGGTTTGGCCCCCTTGATTATGTGGTGAAGCCTTAGCCTTATATGTTTACGACCCCAAATTTGTATTGTGCATATCATGATCTTGCATCTTCCAAAAACCGTTTTCAAAGTTGTTTTCAAAATCGTTTTCAAAATCGTTTTCAAATGTGTTTTCAAAATTGCATCAAAATTCTCTTTTTCAAAAACTTGTTTTCAAAATCACAATCCTAGGGTAATTCTAGCTTTTTCATGGCTAGGATTGCTTTAGGAAAGTGTTACATTTAAAGTGACCAACATGGTCCATATTCTCAACCTTTGCTGTTTTCAAAACCACTTTCTTAAAATGGTTCTAGCCCTCTTATGGTTAGAATCGCTTTAGGAAAGTGAGATGTTTTTACACCTTCTAAAAACTCTCTTTTCAAAAATCTCTTCCTAAAAATCTCTTTCTCAATGTATTTTTCTAAAACTCTCCTTCCCAAAGTTGTTTTCAAAAATTTCCTCCAAAAATCTGTTTTTCAAAACCCTTTTTTTTCAACTCCTTTCCAAAACGCTCTCTTCAAAGTCTACTTTCCAAAAGCATTCCCTAGGTCTCTTTCCTAGAAAAACTCTCTCCAAAAATCTTTCTAAAAAACTCTCTTTCCAAAATCTCCTTTTTAGAAACTTCCCTCTAGGATTTTCCTTCTAAAATCTTTGTTTCCAAAAACACACTTTCCAAAAACTCCTCTTTAAAATCTCTTTCCAAAAACTCTCTCTTCAAATTCACTTTCCAAAAACTACTCCCTAGGATTCCCTCCTGAAAACCTTCGTTTTCAAAAACGCACTTTCCAAAAAATCCCTTTCCTTAGAGCCCAAGTCAAGCCCTAGAACCCACAATTAGGAAACCTTAATTTTCTTTCCAAAAATATGATTTTCAAACTTGCCTTAAAACCTAGGTTTCCAAAATCTTTCTTTTCACATCCAAATTATACATATTTTCAAAAACTCTTTTTCTATGTCAAAACTATAGCCTTCCAAATCTAGGGTTTCTAAAACTTACCCTTTCCAAATCCTTGCCCAAATCCAATCTTCCCTTTAGGAAACTAGATCCTATCCTCCGTTTTTGGAAACAAAATCAAACCTTTGCTTTTAAAAACCAAATCCAATCCCTTCCTAATCCAAACCTTTCTTAATTCAACTCCTTCCTAATTTCCTACCTTCCTAAACCATAAGTTTCCTAAATCTAAACTTTAAATCTTTCCTTAAGTTTCAAAATCTAAATCTTTCCTAATTCGAATCCTTCCTAAATCTTAAGTTTCCAAAACTTGAACATAAAAATTTTTCTTAAATTTTAAAACTCAACTTTCAAATCTTTCCTAATTCAACCCTTTCTTAATTCTACCCCTTTCCAAATCTTAACTTTCCAAATCCAAGTTTTCAAAACTTTCCTAAACTCAACCTTTTCTAATTTCGAGGTTTTCTAAAACTCAAACTCTAAAACTTTCTAAATCTTAAAATTTTCAAATTTCAAATCTTTCCAAATTCTAACCTTTCTAAATTTAAAACTTTCTTAAGTTAAATCTTTCTAAACCCAAATCTTTCTAAATTCTAAATTTTCCTAAAACTTCAACCCTTTCCAATCTCAAAACCTTCTAAACTCAAAACTTTCTTATTTTCAAAACTCCCTTGTTTTCTAAACTTTTCAATTTCCAAAACTTCCGTATTTCAAAACCTTTCCTAAAACAACACTTTCCTAAGTTGAAACTTTCCTAATTCAAAACTTTCCTAAGTTGAAATTTCTTAATTCAAAACTTTCCTAATTTCAAAACTTTCTTAACTTGAAAACTTCCCTAATTGAAAACTTTCCAAATTCGAAACTTTCCTAATTCGAACCTTTCCTAATTCCAATTTTTCTCCAACCTTCCAAGTCCAAGTATTCAAGTCAATTTTTCTCCAAAATCCTTCCAAGTCAAATCCAATATTTCTTTTTGAAGTCTTTAACCGAGTTTTCCAAAGTCAAGACTTTTCAAATCCTTCGATCAAAATTCAATCTCTTCAATTCCAAAATTCTAAATTCCAAATTTCATTCTTCTATTCTAAGTTCAATCTCTTCCCATCTAATTTCCAATTCAATCTCTTTCTTCCAAATCAATTCTTCTATTTTCAATCGGACTCTTGTCCGAACTACGACTGACCTGATTCCTCTAAAAGGATACGTAGGCAACCCTCATAGGTGCGGTCACAACTTTTTTTCAAATTTTTATTTCCATATTTTTCAAAACTCAAATTCTACAATCTTTTCAAATTTTCAATCAATTTTCAAATTTTCAATTTTAAATCTCTATTTTCAATTCCCAAAATCTTCTTTCCAAATTCAAACTTTTATCTCTTCCTTTTCAAATCAAATCAAGTCTCTTTTCAAATCTATTTTAAATCAACTCTCTTCTATTGCACTTGCATATCATGTATCATGTCAGTTTCTTTTCAAACATTGTTTTTCAAAATGGATAGGATTGAACTATAGTTAGTTGAAGACTCTCGTAGGTGAATCTAGGGTAGATTGACACGTAGGTACCGAAAGGGCGGGGTAGGGTGATGGCTTAGTGCGTCTTCCCTACACATAACCAACCTCCGAACCTAGAATCACTATTTTCAAAGACCAAAACGGAGTTATTTTTCTAAAAAGGGCTAAATGTTTTCCAAAGGTTGCCAAACAACCCGTTTTCTTAAAAACTCTCCCTTGAGAAGATATTTTCAAAATCCTTTTCAAAAACCTTAAGAGTAGTCTTTGAATTATTCTTAGTTTTTAGGTGACCTAACTCACCTTAATCAAGTTAGGTGGCGACTCCAAATCTTTTTCAAAATCCCTTTATTCAAACTAATTTTTCAATTCAAACCTAGTCGCTCTTATTCTTCTAAGATGGTGAGTTCTAATGAGAGAGTACAACATTTTTCCCGCTTGTATGAGTATTCCTTGAGTGCAAAAAATCTGGGCACGACACTGCCCTTTTCCGACCTTCCAGGCCATTCCCGGTCCCTTAAGTCCTTCCCGGGCTTTCCGGAGTCACTCCTAGTGAAGCTAGGCTAAAAATTGTATGGTAGTCGCTAGTACAGGCGCCCAAATCTTCTCAAGATACGTTGCTTGCCGACCTTAAAATTTTTCTAACTGGCTGGCGCCACTACTAGTGGCGCCAAGCCAATATTTGGCCTGCGCCACTCCTAGTGGCGCTAGAAGCATTTTTGGCCTAGTGCCACTGCAACAGGCGCTAGGTCATTCCTTTGTCTACAAATACAAAGCCTCCTCCAACATTAAAGAGGTCAGCAAATTCAGTCTAAAAACTCTATTTTTTGATATACAAAGCTCGTAGCCTCTCTAAACCCTAGTATCCTTAGGTTTTCCAAACCCTATCCTCCATACACAAACCCTAGCCTCCTATACACTCACATACACTTCTATACACTCATACACTAGCCTCCAAAGCCTTCTTTGAAGACTTGAAGTGCTGCAATCTTAAGCTTTGAAGATCGAAGACAAACTCTTAAAGACTGAAGTGAAGACCGTAGCAAGAGAGGCAAAGTAAAGCGCACAAAGCTGAACAAAATAAAGAAGACACAAGGTAAGCTTCTTATTTACGTTTACGCATCTTCCCCCCTCTTTTCTCTCTCTTAACCCATATGGGTTTTCTTCTATTTTAATCCCTCATCTTCTTCCCCCCCTTCTTGCATGCTTGAAATAAAGGAATTCCCGGTCCATGTGTAGGATTAGGCTATTGGAGAGTCACCGTATCGGGAGTTTTCTTTTAGACTAACCGAAGACCACGTGGATTCAGCCCCCTTGATTATGTGGTGAAGCCTTTAACCTTGTATATTCACGACCCCAATTTGCATTATGCATATCATGATCTTGCATTATTTCAAAATTCGCTTTCAAACTCATTTTCAAAAGCTTGCATTAAACTTATTTTCAAAACTTGCATCAAAATCTTCTTTTTCAAAACTTGTTTTCAAAATCACAATCCTAAGGTGATTCTAGCATTTCCATGGTTAGAGTACCTTTAGGAAAGTGTTACATTTAAAGTGACCAATATGGTCTATATTTTCAAAATCCTTATTGTTTTCGAAACTACTATCTCAAAGTGGCTCTAATCTTCTAATGGTTAAAATCACTTTAGGAAAGTGATATATTTTTATAAGCTTTCTAAAAGCTCTCTTTTCAAATCTCTCCCTCTAAAAATCTCTTTTCGAACATGCTTTCCATAAGTCTCTCCAATTTCCTTTCCAAAATTGTTTTCAAAAAACTCCCTCCAAAAATCTATTTTTCAAAACTTCTTTTTAAACTCCTTTCTAAAAAGGTCTCTTCAAAATTCCTTCCTAAAAACACTCCCTAGGTTTCTTTCTTAGAAAACTCTCTCCCTAAATCTCTTTCCTAAAAATTCCTTCCAACAATCTCCTTCCAAAAATCGCCTTCCAAAAACTCTCTCTTTTCAAATTCACTTTCTAAAAACTCGTATTTAGGATTTCTTTCCCAAAAATCTCCCTTTCTAAAAAGCTCACTTTCCAAAAATCCCTTTTCTGGTTTCCAAGTTAAACCTTAGAGTCAACGATTAGGAAACCCTAATTTTCCTTCCCAAAAGCATGATTTCCATTCCCTTATTTTGGCCTCAAAACCTAGGTTTTTAAAACCTCTTGTTTTCTACATCAAAACTATATATATTTCCAAAATCTATTTTCTACATCAAAACTATAGTCTTCCCAAAACTAGAATTTTCAAAACTCCATCTTTCCAAATTCATGTCAAATCCAATCTCCCATTTAGGAAACTAGATCCTATCCTCCGTTTTTGGAAACAAAATCAAAAGATCTTTTTTTAGAAACAAAATCCAATCCCTTACTTTAGGAAATGGGAATCTCAATCCTTCTGAACCCAAATCTTTCCTAATTCAACTCCTTCCTAATCTAGTACTTTTCTAAACCTTAAGTTTCCTAAACTTAAACTTTTGAATCTTTCCTTAAACTTTAAGCTTTCAAACCTTTCTTAATTCCATCCCTTTCCAAATCTTAACTTTCCCAAATCTAAGTTTTCAAACCCTTCTTAAACTCAAAACCTTTCCTAATTTCAAGAATTTCTACAACTCAAACTTTGAATCTTTCTAAAATTCTAAACTTCCCTATTTAAAAACATTCCAAAATCAAAACTTTCCTAATTCAAAACTTTTCTAATTCAAAACTTTCCTAAAATGAAACTTTCCTAATTCGAACCTTTTCTAATTTCAACTTTCCTAATCTTCCAAGTCCAACATTTGAGTCGAATCTTTCTGAATCTCAAGTCCTTCCTAAAACCTTTCTTTCGTAAGTCTAGGTTTTCTAAAACCAAGCTTTCCAAAATCAAATCTTTTCAAATCTTCTAATTAAAATCTCTTTCTTCCAATTATACCTTCTATTTTCTATCGGACTCTTGTCCGAACTACGACTAACCTGATTCCTTAAAAAGGATACGTAGGCAACTCTCATGGGTGTGGTCACAACCTTTTTCAAGCTTCTATTTCCACGACCTTTTTTAAATCTCCAATTCCATAACTGCTTTCCAATTTTCAATTCTATGTTCTATTTCCAACTTCCAACTCTAACAATCTATTTTCAATCCTCAATTTCAATATCTAAATTTTCTTTCCAATTTCAAACTTTAATTCCTCTTTTCTAAATCTACTTTCCAATTCTCTTTTTCTTGCATTTGCATATCATGCATCATGTCTTTTCAAAATTGTTTTCTAAAGTGAATAGAATTAGACATTTGTTAGTTGAACACTCTCATAGGTGAATTTAGGGTAAATAGACATATAGGTACCGCAAAGGTGGGGTAGGGTGATGGCTTAGTGCATCTTCCCTACACGTAACCAACCTCCGAACCTAGGATCACTGTTTTCAAAGACCAAACTAAAGTTTATTTTCAAAAAAAGGCTTAAATATTTTTCAAAGGTTGCCAAACAACCTGTTTTCTTAAAAACCCTCTCTTGAGGAAGTATTTTCAAAATCGTTTTTCAAAAACCCTAAGTGTGATCCTCAAATTCTGCTTAGTTTTTAGGTGACCTAACTCACCTTAATCAAGTTAGGTGACGACTCCAAATCTTTTTCAAAAGCCCTTTATTTAAACCAACTTTCAATTCAAACCTAGTCACACTCATTCTTCTAGGAGGATGAGTTCTAACGAGAGAGTATAGTGTTTTTCCCGCTTGTGTGTATTCCTCGAGTGCGAAAAATCTGGGCGCGACACACAGATCCCACCAAACAGTAAAAGATTCTCCCAGAATCATCCATGAACGACCCTGCACGCTTAACATAGCACTACGATCCATTCCTGACCATTTCCAACCAAACCCGATCAAAATGACCATTTTGTCCATGATAACCCGAACGCACCCCAAAACAACACTAGTCTTAGGATATTGAACAACGGGTCCTGTCTCACACCCCTATTTAACCTAAGAAGGACCTTACAACCCCAAACACCCACGACTCGATAAAAGTTCCCTGCACCATGTCGTAGACGCTCTGCCAAAATTGCATTTTCTCTTGATTCCCTGGTTATATCGCACCATCAAATGACTTGAGAAATGCGTAAATTAAGGAATTCTACAAAGTAGTTCCAGAGTACTTTTCATTGGTATGGTCCGATAGGAGAGATCGCTTCCCGAAAGGCTCAATCATGCAACACAAAAATAGCTAATTTCGAACCCCCGCGAAGCGTATCACAAACGCTCCGTAGAGAGGCAATTTTATACACATTTCCCAAGATGATATCCCACACTTTTGAACACCATTCTAACTTCTCAAAAACATGAAAGTTCACGAGAAACCCTAGGAGTACACCCCGGGTGCAACCGATTCCTCTGAAACCTTCCTAATTGGCTCAATTATCGAGACAAAGTTTTAACAAATACTCCCGGTAACAGAGTGTATGCTACACGTGCCCAGATTTTGATCAAATCGACCAAAGTTCGATCAACAGTCAGGATTTAGCCAGTACAATGGGTGCCACGTGGCATTCTGGTAATGGAATAGTACTGGTGCATGTAGCACATGCGCCAGGCCTCTCCTAAGTTGCCTATAAATACTGGCCTCCCCCTTTGCATATTCAAGAATCGAAAATTGATGCGAAGTTCTGCTAAAACTGCTCCAGAACCTCGAATCTCTATATACATACCACTCCTCCAACACTTAGGCTAGATTTCACCTCCCCCTAACCCATACACTTCACCTACATAACCTTATACACCATAGAACTCCTCCTTCTAGCCTCTCAAGCCTACTTGAAGCCATCCAAGTTCAAGTCAAGGCATCCATAGAAGATTGCAAGTGTATTGAAAGCAAAAGGTGGTAATTCTTTTACATTTTTGTCTTCCCTTACTCCTCTCTTCTCCCTCCTAGCCTACTTAGGCTATTCTCTATTTTAATCCACATCCTCTACCCCCCCTCCCCCCCTTTTCTTGCATGCTTGAAGCAAGAGGGCTCCTAGTTCATGCTTAGAGGAAAGTTAGCGAGAGCCACCGTGTAGGGGGATCTCTCACTAGCCTACTTTAAGATGGTATGGCCTTGGAGCTCCTTGATTATGTGGTGTAGCCTAAAGCCTTGTTTGTATTCATGACACCCTTGCATATTGCTAACTTATTCATGTCTTGTGTGCTTGACCTCATTTTCATGTTTATGATTATGTTTTACAAAACTTGCACTATTCTTATTTCCATGCCATTTTCAAGCTTAACATTCCTTTCAAAATGGTTCTAAGAGTTGGCCCTTTGAGTGGTCTCCATTTTCATTGGCCACAGGAACCCTAACTTGTTAGAATGGTTTCCTTTAAAAATGATTCTCAAAATCTTCCTCTCAAAAATGGTTTTCAAAAGTCCATTGTCTCCATCTTTATACTAAAAATGGTTTCCCAAAAGTTGTCATTGTTATGTTTGTTTTTGAAATCCCTACTCTTGTCAAGATAAAGGTTATAATGGTTTTAAGAAAACCTTCTCCGGAATAATTTTCAAATACTAACCATATAAACCATATTCTTGGCTAAAGTCAAATTTTCATGGAAATGATCTTTAAAATGGTTGTCTACCAAAGTCCTTTTGCATGGCATGACTTGTTTTCCTAAAATCTTTTAAAAAATGCATAAAGCCATCCTTTAAAACCATCTCCCAATCCAACCCTAGGTTAACTTGACCCTACTTATTTAACCCTAGGTTAACTTGACCCTAGTCATCTTAACTCTAGGTTAACTAAACCCAAGTTAGTTGACCCTAGGTCGCCTTAACCCTAGGATTAACCAAACTCTAGTTGATTAACCCTAGGTCACCTCAACCCCAGGTTAACCTAACCTAAATTAGTTAACCTTAGGTCGCCCCTAACCTTTGGCCAACCCAACCTAGGTTAGTATACTTCAAGGTTCCAACTCGTGGACCCCTTTTAAATGATCTTTCTATTTAAAACTATTCCCATAACCCATTTTTCCAAAAACCTCCTACTCTCTTGAGATTTCAAAAAACCAACTCCATAACCATTTCTAATACTCCTACACTCTACCTTTAAATTATTTCCAAGAATGTTTTCAAGAACTCACAACCCTAAGGCGTCCCTACCCCTTTTATGGTTAGGGATTCCAAAAGAAGGTGATACATTAAGTTCAACCTAAGGTTGTCCATATTAGAGTTCTAAAGTCCTAAGTGTTTTCAAAAATCACTTTCAAAACTTTTCAAGGCCAATTTACTAAAACACTCCAAAACCATACCTCCAAGGTTTTCAAAACAAGACTTCGAAACATTTTCAAAACTCTCTTGAGTTATTTCAAAGCTTTCTCAAAACTCTATTGAGTTATTCCAAAACATTTCAAAACACTTCAAAACCCTATTTCAAGAGCACTTTTCAAAAACCTTCAAGTCTTATTCCAAAAACACTTCAACATTTGATTTCAAAACTCTCAAGTTCCCTTTTTCCAAAGACCTTAAAGTGTTTTCAAATTTTTCCAAAGACTTCAAAGTGTCTTCAAACATTCCAATGGCTCTAATGTGCCTATTGTAGTTCGGGCTCTTGCCCGAACTACGAATAACCTGATTCTCGCCAAATGAGATACGTAGGCAATCTAAAATGGTACGGTCATAACTATATTTTTAACTTATGTCATTTTTCAAAACTCTCTATCAATTCAAGATCCTTGTTCCAAATCCCTTCAAGCTTCCATGTTTTCAAACATTTTTCCTCTAGACTTGCGTCATGCATCATTCATCCAAAAAGTGATGATTAAACTCCATTTTCAAAACTCTAAAGTGAATATTAAGTGGACAGTAGTAACTGGTTGTTGTAGTGAGTGAACAAAAGGATGATTAGACATGTAGGTACCGAAAGAGCGGGGTAGGGCGATGATCTTAGGATATCTTCCTTACACGTAACCAACCCCTGGACCATAAATTTCTATTTTCGAAAGACCAAAATGGAGTTATTTTTAAAAAGGGCTTAAATCTTCTCAAAGGTTGTCAAACAACTTATTTTCTTAAAAACCCTTTCTCGAGGAAGTCTTTCAAAACCTTTTCCAAAAACCCTAAGTCTAATCTTCGGATTAATACTTAGTTTTAGATTACTTAACTCACCTTAATCAAATTAGGTGGTGATTTCTATTTTTTCAAAAAGCCCTTAATCAAACCAATTTCAAGTTTAAACTTAGTCGCACTCGTCCTTTTAGGAGGATGAGTTCTAATGATAGAGTTATGTGTTTTCCCGAGCTAAATGGACTTGGTGGTCCAAAAACCGGGGCACGACACTCTTACACTACTCCTATTTTAATTACACTTCTCGTAAACTTACTCTAGTCTAAAGTCACATGAAACCATTACGTACATAAAATATACGTGTATGTGCCCAACCTTGCAATATGCTAAACATGTGCAAAAACACTACGTTTTCAAATAAATCAAGAATGAAAAGACAAACCTTAATTAATCATCCCAATTCAGTTAAGTGATCTTCCCAATTAGCTCCAAGAATAAAACTAAATAATAATATTAAAAAGATTAGACATAGAAGAAAAAGACTTTATAAATAAAAATGTTTAATACAAAACAACATAATAATAGTAAAGAAAAATACATAAATGGACAGAAACTGACTAAAAATAACTAGCTAAATATTACACCTAAAACAAACCCACAAATAAACCCCCAAAAAGAAGGCCGCGGCTAAAGGTTGAGTGCTTCCGCCTCTAGCTCTCCCTCTGAAAATGAATTCCTCCCCTCTCCTTCCTCTCCTCTGTAGGCTCCTTCATTTATAGACTTTGAAATCATGGCCAAAATGTTTTCAGCTATTTGGCCATGATATAATCTCCATTCTTTATTCAATAATGACCGAAAGTATTTTGGCCATAATTCATTTTTTTTGGCCAACCATTTGATTGAATGATCTTGAGCACTTTCACCGATCAATTTAATTAAATATTTTATGATCAATTTGATTGAATATCTTATCAGCCATTTCTCATCCTTCCTTCTTTGATTCATTATCGGCCATTTCATCTGCTCTTGCTTATTGATTCATCACACCTATATTATAATATAATATAATATTACACACACTAATTAACACCCAAAAAATGTATGTGTGCTCATTGGCTTCATTTTGCCTAATTTTAGCTTTAAATCTGCACAAGACAAGGAAAACATAAAAAATATCAAAATTATATTAAAAATGATAAATAATATATAAATAAGTACTAACAATCACTTACAATTAGAGACTCTGATCATACTTTTAAAATACAATCACACCCCTCAACTAAGTTTTTCTAGTCCCTAGCAAACCAAATAAACACATTTAAAAAGATAGGCTCCACTTTTGTAGGGATCACGAGTGCATTTAACATATGCAGCAAGTTGTTAAACCCCTAAGTTTTCCCTAGTGGATGAGTGGTATCTCGTAAGAGTTTTCAGCTATGATACCCACAAACATCAAAATGTGCCCTGCTAGTGAGGATAACGATAAAAAATATTACATATATCAAAACACAAGCATATTCTGTATATCATACTCGTTAATATATAAGTAAGATGATGTCTTAGAACCACATATGAGAGGCTTTTGTGTGTGTGTAATCATTACATGGTAAGAAAAATATTACAATATTAAAACAGAGATACATCCTTTAAATTTTGATTCAACCTCACTGGATATTCGCTCAGAAAAAAAAAAAAAAGAACACAGGTATCTCACACCAGTTGTCTTTGTAAAAGAGTAAATGTAATGAAAAATCAAAAGAGACAACCATGAAGAAAATGACGTGAATATAAAAAGTGAAAGACGACTTGACCTAACTCTATGAAAGAATACTCAATATTAAAATCATACAAGTAACTTATAAGTGAATTCTCTACGAAGTGAATGAACAACCAATGTACACATCAAATCTTCGAGAACTTTGTTCAGGTCTTAACTTGGCCATGAGGTTTAAGGTAGGAAAAAAAGAAAGGATATAAGGGCTCAAATATGTGATCAAGGCATGAATTGATCAATGAATACATACCTTCAATTTTTCTATTTCATTTTATTTGATTTGATATTTTTTTCAATAGCCAACCTTTTCTTCTTCTTCTTCTTCTTTTTACTTTTTACTTTTACTTCCTTTTTTTCCTTTGTTTTGTTTTTACTTTTCTTCGTTGCTAATTTGTTTTTTTATATTGCAAATAGATCACCTGCTTTTTCAATTAAACTTGTACAAGTGAAGATACTTGTGTTTTTTTATTTAGAGACGAAACTTTTGCAATGATATATGTAGCAAGAGGCAAAGAAATAGGTTTAAAGATGATTCCAAGAGGATTATATCAACAAAGAAATATGTGGCTCAAAAGATCAAAGATGACCTCAATTCATTTTTGAAAGTGCACAACAGCTCAAGGTTATAAGAATTCAACATATTCAATTACTGTAGTAATTCAAACTATTGAGTCAAATACAAGTATAATGGAGTTATTGAAAGAGTGTTATGAAAGAAATTTATCAAGATTAAATATAAACACTCCGAAAGGCGTGATTGACTTTAAAGCTTACTTGGTTAATAATCTCCACTTTTATAAGGATAAAACTGTACAATATGTAAAAATTCTAAATTGTTCATGATATGATAATAAATGATATAAAATAACCTCTTTCTATGTGTTACGAAAAAAAATCTTGCAATTGTATTAAAAAGAAAGGATAAAATAAAATTTGTGCTAAGGTGAATAAAAACATGTTTCAACAAATCCCCAAAATTTATATTTGCAGTTCACATAAAATTGTACAAAATTATAAAAGAAACGCAAACCACTTTTGTAGATCTCAAGTGCATCAATAGATTCAAATTGTACACTCCTCGGCCTTGCACATGTTTTTGTTTTTTAAATACAAAACATCTACAAAGTAAATGTTAGTCATATTTATAAAGAAATATAAGCACGCAAATAAGACACTCAAACCTAACACACTCTAAGAAGAATAATCATTATAAAGTCGAGCTAGACTTTTGACATCAAAATCAAGATAATCTACCATTCCGATGATTCCAAGACATCTTAATGCCTTAGTCTTTACTCGCTATTTAATAATATCTAGGTAAACCATTTGCTTCATTGACATTAGTCGATGGCTCCCTTTGATGTTTACTAGTCACAAAAACTAACAAAATAAAACAAATAATGAAAAATAAAAACCAACAAAAAGGGGTGGATACCCCCCAACTAAAGACAAACTAATAACCAAATTGTTGAAATGAATTAGGTGTTGTGTCTATTCATTCAGTCTCATCATTGTAGCTTACCCTGACTTTTTACTTTTTAGGGACTACTTAGATTGGACTAACACACTTTGAATTAGAGATGGAGTATGTGATACCGCATCGAGAAGTTTCAGTACTTCTCCTCTTAAAAACCTCTTTCACACGTGTGGGTTGAAGCGTCTTTGAATTATATGCATTGGTTTAGACTCTTTTCAAGATATAAACATTATGAGCAAACAAAATGACTAATACCGTGTCAGTCAGTTATAGTCCAACCTAAGGCTTTTCTTTGGGTCTTCAGAAATTTCACAAGACTTTTCTCTTAGCTTTTAGACAGACTAGAGGATATGACGACACCAACACATCCAAACAGAAGAAAACAACTAAACACTAAAAAGAAAGAAAAGAAAATTACAACAGAAATGAAAAGAAACAAAACTTGTACTTTAAACACAAACAACAATAAGAAACAAACATTGGAGTTAGGAAATACGTTAGTAATGGTCACCTTGTCAAGGGCACCGACCTAGAAAGGCGATAGATCAACTTGAGAGGTAAACCACAAAAAGAAAAATAATTAAATGTACAAGACTGAAATTAAAGTGTGAAAAGTAAAATGTTAGCAATGGTAAACCTAGAGGTTATCCGCTCAAAGTTATCCACTTAAAAAAAAGAAAAATGTTAGATAGTTAAATATATATACATATATACAATCTAACTCCTTCGTCAAGGTAGGAAAATAACAAATATCCATGTCCTTACTCCATAGTAAAGGTATAAAATTTGAAGTTTAATTGTCCTCCTTGAATCAACCACCAATGTCTTGTCTTTTTTTTATAATTTTCAAATTTTTTCATTTTTTAAAATTTTTAAAATTTTTATTTTTTATTTTTTCTATTTTTAACTCCTTACCACAGTTCCCTAGCAATGGCTCCAAAAATTGTTTAACTGCTTTTTCTTATCGACTTGTTTTAACTCGCAAGTGCACGAGTGTGTAATATAGCAATTAACTCGGTGAGACCAAGGTTATATCCACAGGGACCTAAATTTAGAAAATAAGTTTGGTGACAAAAACTTAAGAAAAATTTATTTGAAAAGAATTTGATTTACAATGAATGTGAAATTTTCTTTGAAAGATAAATGGTTATAAATGGAATTCCAATGACAATGCTTAAAATTACAAAAGAAATAAAAGTCTTGGCCCAATTTAATTCTGATGGTGGTATATTGATGGTTACTTTAAGATATTTAAAATAACTCAACCTGACATCAACAATAGTGATATTGGGTCAAAAAATATTACAACAAAGTTCAAATAAATGAAAGATTGATTCTTGCTTAGAAATGAAAAAATAGTTTCAAACTAGACAAGACATTGAATCAAACAATCTCTATACAAAAACTAAGGTTTGTGCATAGAAATTTAAGATTATAACATTACCTAAATGATTTTTGAAAATTCTTAACAATAATCAATCATCCATGTATAAAGTGAGAAGATAAAGCATTAAGATGCATTAATACCTCAAAAAGATCACCTCAACCACCGTCATCTGTAATTTTGAACCAAGAAAGAGATTAGCTAACAACCATTATGAATAAGAACAATTGCATCAATATGAAATAAGAGATTTTTAACAATAAAGAACCAAAATCAACAAAAGAAAGCACAATACAAGCTGCTCAGATTTTTGCATAAATCTCCCTTTTAACTTAAATTTCCCTTTTGTTTTTAGATATGGCTATTAGATACTTATTTATAGATATGTTCATTTGCTTTCCAACCCCATAAAAAACAGCTCATTTGGACATTTAAGTCAAAAGTTATGTCCCAAATACCAGAGATGTGTCCAGCATATGGAGGGAAATTTTAGATTCTGCCAGACTTTTGAGCTGGCTCGTGGATTTTTTTTATTTCATCTTTCAGCCTATTTTTCTTCTCTTTTTGCCTCATAATGAAGAATTATTATCCTTCACTTCTTTTCAGCCATGCGCATGCTCTCTTTTTTCCAACAAACTTCCAAAAAATGAGCTGAAATGGGCCTTCAAACTTTGGGCTGAAGTTTACACATAACATGGAGCAAGTTTGGGTTTAAAGTGGATCATCTTTTAGCCTATTCTTGGATTGAGATAGGGCAGATTTGGGGCACTTCTTTGAACCAAAACTTGCTTCAATCTTTGACTCAATTTCACTTTAATGGTTTGCTCCAAATCCTGGCCTCAAAGATCCCTGAAATACTTTATTTAAGCTCCAAAAATCTATCAAAACATTAAACCAAACTTTATTACCAAAAGGCACACCAAACTATTATGCGAAACAAAATATAAATGAATAAATATAAAAGAAAAATAAGGAATTTAATCTCTCTTTTGATGCACAATCATAGTGTTAACTTAGTATAGGTTAGATTAGTTCGTTTTTCCTTAGTTTTCCTTTCTTTCTTCCTTTATTCTCTTCTTCCCATCCTTGTCTTCTTGCATTGAGGAGAATGCATCATTCTTGGTGGGGGGTGGGGGAAACTTCAGCGTCTTAACCTTTGGAGTTGTTTTGGTTACTTTATTTTAATCTTTGTTGCAAGCCCTAGAATTTTTTTTACAGTTTTGATCTGAAAATCTAAAAAATTGTGCGCACAGTCTGTTGACCATTCGCACGGTAAACAGGTCCATGCACACGGACATGTGGCAAGATTTTAGAGGCTAGCATTTGGTGATCCAAGATGGTCAAGTTGACCATCTGCACGCTACTATTCACTGTGCGTAAGGTAAAAAGTGTCGTGCACACAATTACGACTCGCTTTAGACGCACACTAACACTATGTACACTCTTTAAGTGACCTTGCGCTCGATTGCGTGATTTCTATATAAAGGCATCCAATTCCTATTCAAACTCATTTTTTATGGCTAGTCGACTCAGAGAGTGAGTTAAGGAAAGTTTGAGCAATACAGCAAAGCCCTGTCAAGATCTGACCTTCAGTCCAACTAACCGATCTCGGTTTTCTTCCTCTTTTAGGTATTTTCCACTTTGCCCTCATTTGTCATTTCGTTGTTTTTTTTTCTTTATCTAGCTTAGGATGGTGGGTGGTAGAGTTAGGCAAGCCCGATAGTGTGTCGAGGCCTATGATTAGACGCAGTTCATTAACCAGGCCGCATCTGACATGTTCGATAGTGTTTTCAGCCAGAGAGGGGCCATTCAGGAGTGTGCCCTGACTCGTAGGTATTTCAGAGGGGAATCCTTAATTTGGGAGGAGACCTTACTTAAAGGGGTTGGGGAGAGTTAGCCCGGTACAATGGTCGTTGTAGAATTTTACTGATCGTTGAGCTAATGGCCAACATTTCTATCTCTTCAGATGAGCCTGGTGAGGAGAGGATCATTTCTTGGGTTAGCGACAGTACCATAGAGATCACCCCTAATGTAATCACCACTTTTTTCTAACTGCTAGGGAGGGACAACTACAGTTTAGGTACCTTTCAGTAGGAGAGGTAGCCCATGAGACTCTGGCAGCTGAGCTGTCTCCCAGGTGTGCAGTGGATTTCTTTGCAAATTGTAAAGAAATTCCTTGCCTTTAGTTATAGACCACTCTTTGTACTCACCTATGCTTCTATGCTACCCTTATGTCGGACTGTGAACATCCCATTTTTGCCCACTCGACAATCTCCGGCCTGACTGAACTCCCTTTTAAAACTCCATAAGAATATCCAAGCCCAAACAAACCCTCAGACCTCTGTCTAATTAAGTCCACCACTTTTCGGGCCCTTTGGGCCCACCAACAGCCCGATAACCAAAACACTCTAGGGCATCGTCCAATCTTATCCAATCAGGCACATCTTCCTTAATATGGTAATTCCATTCAATTTAAATCCAATCCAGTCTACCAATCGCCTACTAGGCCCATTGAGCCTAATCGAGGCTTAATCTCCTTTGTGGGCCCTCGCTCTAGGCATGTCTTTAGAAAGTTCAAAATCTCTCAAGATGGTAAGCCCACCTTTCCAAAGTGTTCCTAAACAGTTAGGCATAGCCAAGACGCCATCCTGTCTAATTCCAGTCCTATTCCAGTCAACTCTGGTCAAAATGATCGTTTTGCCCCTAAATGCTCCAACATAGTACAAATCCCATCAGATAGTAACAAAACTCTTCCAAGACCATCCTCAAATAGTTCGACACACTTAACATGCCACTCCAACCCATTTTAATCTTTTTCAACCAAGCTCGGTCAAAATGACTGTTTTACCCCTAGCAACCCAAACGCACCCCGAAATTACACTGGCCTTAGGTATTGAATGACGAGTCTCATCATACACCCCTGTTTAACCCAGGGTGAACCTCACAACTCTAAATACTCTCGACTCAATGAAAGTCCCCTGGAGCATTGTAGATGCTCTGCCAATGTTGTCTTTTCTCCCAATTCCCTAGTTATAACACACCGTCGAACGACTTGAGAAATGCATAAACCAAGGAATTCCCAAAAGCTTAACTATAGGTCTTTCCAATCAACACGGCTTGATTGAATAGATCGCTTCCTAAAACCCCCGATCGCATGGCTCAAAAACTGCCACTTTCAGTAACCCCTAGAGCATCTCACAGATACTCCGCCAAAGTTATCTTTTTCTCCAATTCCTTGATTATAACGCACCGTCAAACAACTTAAGAAATGTATAAATTAGAAAATTCTCAAAAGTATTTTCAGAGCATTTTTCATCAATACGATCCGATTGAAAAGCTCGCTTCCCAGAAACCCCGATCACGTGGCCCAAGAACGGCTACTTTTGAACATCCGTGGAGCGTATCACAGACGCTTTGCAAAAGTGTGTTTTTATGCACACTTCCTAAGATAATATCTCACTCTTCCGAACACCTTTCAAGGTCCCTGAAAATTCAAAGTTCTTGAGAAACACTAGGAGAACATCGTGGACGTGATCGATTTTCTCAAATCTTTTTTGAATTACACAATTATCGAGGCAAAGTTTAAATGAACATTCTCGGCAGCAGAGTGTATGCTACATGTGCCCAGATTTTGATCAGATCAATCAAACTTTGCTTATCCCTTAAGATTTAGCTAGTACAAAGTGTGCCACGTGGCATTCTGCCAGTGGAACAGTACTGGCGCATGTCAGGGTGAAATTTACTCAGGCACATGTACTACATGCACCAATCCTCTCCAGTTTTACCTATAAAATACAGGCCTCCCCCTTTGCATATTCCATAATTGAAATTGGTAGTGAAGCTCTACAAAAATTGCTTCAGAACCTCGAATTCCTATGTACATCTCACACTTCAAGTACTTAGGTTAGATTCCACCTCCCTCTAACCCATACACTACACCTATATAGTCTTCAATGCCATAGAAGACCTCATTCCAGCCCCTTTAAGCCTCTCCAAGGCTATTCAAGCTCAAGTCAAGGCATTCATGGAGGTTTGAAAGTGTTTGAAGGCAAAAGGTAGTATTCTCTTTACATTTTTGCAATGCCCACTCCTCTCTTCTCCCTTCTAGCCTACTTGAGCTATTATCTATTTTAACCCTCATCTTCTACCCATCTTTCTTGCATGCTTGAAACAAAAAAGCTCTTAGTTTATACTTAGAGGAAAGTTTGTGAGAGCCACCGTGTAGGGAATCTCTCACAAACTTACTTTAAGATGGTATGGCCTTGGAGCACCTTGTAATTTGGTGAAGCCTCTAGCCTTGTATGATTTCATAACCCCTTTGCATATGGTTATCTTGTTCATGTTTTGCATGCTTGGCTTTGTTTTCATGTTCATAACCATTTTCCCAAAACTCTCACTATTTCTTTTCTGTATCTCCATATTCAAAGGATTCCCTAAAAATGGTTCTGGAGTTGGTTCCTTGAAATCTAGGTTAAAACCTCAATTTTCACACCTTAAAAGACCCTCTTTAAGTCCCTTGACTTTATTTTGCAACCCTACATTTCATGGCTCTTCAAAGTTACACTAAAATGGCTTTCAAACCCTCTTTTTCTATGTTGATTTTTAAGGATTTTACTCTCTTGAGCTTTGTGGTTGAAATGGTCCTTTGAAACCCTCTCTTGAGTGGTCTCCCCATTATCTTGACCATATGAACCCTAGTTCATTAGAGATAGCTCTATTCTCTTTAAAATGGTTTTCAAAACAATTCCATTCAAAAAGGGTTCTCAAGTGGCACTCTCTTTAATTTGCATAAAAACTATTTCCTTAAACCATTATTTTCACCTTGATTTTTAAAAGTTTTACTCTCTTGAATATTGTGGTTGGAATGATTCCGTAGAGTCCTCTTTGAAGTGATTGCTTTCAAATCAACCATGTGAATCCTTATTCTTTAGAGTGGTCTTCAACCTATTAAAAGTGATTTTTCAAAACCTCTTTTCCAAAACCAATTTTCAAGGGATCATTCTCTCTAATATTCAAGTCTTCAAAACTATCTATCAATGTTAATTGTCACAAGTTTTGCTCTCTTGAGTTTGTGGGTAAAATGGTTCCAAGGTAACCCTCTCTTTAGTGGTTTCCAAATATCAACCATAGGACTCCAACATTCACTTGAGTGGTTTTCATAAAATGATTTTCAAAACCCACTTTTAAATTTTATGCATAAAACCACCTTTCCAAAACCCTAGTTCAAAACCACCTTCCAACCCTAAGTTAACTTGACCTTAGTTGTCTAACCTTAGCTTAACCTAACATTAGTTAACCCTAGGTCACCTCAACCCTAGGTTAACCTAACCCAAATTAGTTAACCCTAAGTCACCTTAACCCTAAGTTAATCTAACCCAAGTTAGTCAACCCTAGGTTAATCCAATCTTAGTCTAACCTAACCCAAGTTAGTTAAAACCTAGGTCAACCTAACCTAGGTTAGTAAGCTTCAAGGTTCCAATTCAAGGACCCCTTTTCAAATAATCTTTCAACTAAAAAACTCTCTTCATAACATGCTTTCCAAAAACATCCTACTCTTTTGAGATTTCAAAAATTAAACCCAAAATCTTTTCAAATACTTCCATACTCGATCTTCAAAATGCTTCCAAGAGGTTCTTTTAAACTTGTCTCAATGGCTAGATACTTAACATTTTTCTAAAGACTATTTTCAAAATATTTCCAAAAACTCACAACCCTAAAGTGTCTCCAGCCCTTTATGGTTAAGGGATTCTAAGAAGAGTGACACATTAAGTACAAACTTCAAGGTTGTTCATATTAGGGTTCCAAAACCCTAAATGTTTTCAAAAGCTACTTTCAAAAATGATTTTCAAAAGTCACATCCTTAAAGTAACCTTATGCCTTACATGGGTGAGGTTGTTCAAGGGAGATGATATATCAAGAAAGGTTCTGTAACCCTAAAGCTATAAAAACCTAAGGGAAGTCTCTAGCCCCTTTTTAAAAAAATGTTTTCAAAAGTTATAGCCCTAAAGGAGTTTAGCTATTCATTAACTAACCTCTCAAAGGTGATGAAATATTCAACATGCCTTTCATAAGGTACATGAAACCTATTTTCAAAAATCATTTCAAGACAAGTTCATAAGAGCTCTTGTGAGTCCAAATTTAATTTTTAAGTCTACACTTAAGTTTTCAAAACTTTCAAAACTCTCTTGAGTTATGATTCAAAAACATTTCAAAACACTTTAAAATCCCATTTCAAGAGCACTTTTAAAAACCTTTAAGTTCTATTCCAAAAACACTCCAACATCCGATTCCAAATCAAAACTCTTAATTTCTCTTTTTCCAAAGATTTCAAAGCGTCTTCAAACTTTTCCAAAGGCCCCAATGTGCCTCTTCTCTATCAGTCCCTTGTCTGAATTACAAATAACCTGATTCTCGCCAAATGAGCTACGTAGGCAACCTAAAATGGTGCGATCATAACTTTTATATCAAATCAAATTCCCTTTTTCAAAAGTTTCTATCAATTCAAGATTTCTATCCCAAATTCTTTCAAAATTCCCATATTTTCAAATGTCTTTTCAAAAACATGCATCATGTATCATTCATCCAAAAAAGTGATGACCAAACATTGTTTTCAAAACTCTAAAGTGGATATTAAGTGGATAATAGTAACCAGTGATTTAAGTGAGTGAATTAAGGGTGATTAGACATGTAGGTACTAAAAGCGCGGGGTAGGAAGATGATCTTAGGATATCTTCCCTACACGTAACCAACCCCCAGACCATAGATTTCTATTTTTGAAAGACCAAAATAGAGTTATTTTCAAAAAGGGCTTAAAACTTTTCAAAGGTTGTCAAACAACTTATTTTCTTAAAAATCCTCTCTTGAGAAAGTTTACTAAAACCATTCTTTAAAACTCTAAGTGTAATCTCCGAATTATATTTAGTTTTAGGTGACCTAACTCACCTTAATCAAGTAAGGTGGCGACTCCTATTTTTCTAAAAAAGCCCTTAATCAAATCAATTTCAAGTTCAAATATAGTCGCACTCATCCTTCTACAAGGATGAGTTCTAATAATGAAGTATCGTGTTTTTTCCTGAGCCGAAAGGACTTGGTTCAAACATCGGGGTGCGACACGGACACCTGAGGTTAGCCAGACTAGGGGCCAGTTGATGTACTCCATTGGTACGAGTGGGTCCATTGACCTACCCCGTTATATATTTTGGGCTTTGTATATCACTATCGTCTCAAACTGATCATAGGGTTTTATACCTTTCATCGGTCTTCTGATCGAGATTATCAGTTGAGCCAGTGTAATCGCGCCTCCAGACATTCCTCTCCTGTGAGCATTACCGTCGATAGAGTTGACTTCAGAGAGTTGAGCTGTGGGGTAGTTGGCCGGGATCCAGAGATGAGTCTAAAAGACTCAAGCCCATCAATAGGCTCGGGTTCAACAGCCAGCTCAGGCCTAACAGACAGGACAATAGGGTATTTTGGGAGCTGATCAGCAGCCACAGTTGGAGCAGTAGCCACAGCAAGGCCCCACACTTCAGTCGTTGGCCCAGTTTGTAGATGAGCAGAGCAGATGCATTTAGGGGCAGACCAAGCCGTCATAGAACTGTAGGGAGTGATGGCATCATTCCAGGCTACCTATGTAAACACCCCATTTTTGTCCGCTCAGCAATCTCTAGCCCAACCGGACTTACATTCAAACCGACACAAACACATTCAAGCCCAGACTAGTTTTTTAGACTCAATCATGTCAACTAATAGCTTCATAGGCCTACCAGGCTTAATAGAGTTAAAATAACCAAAATACCTTTAGAGTATTAGTCGATTTAATTCCAGACGGCACGTCTTTCTAAAGACAGTAAGTTCATATTTCAACCTTAATTCCAGTTCCAATTTCAGTCTAGATCAATCAAATCTAGTATGACACGTTTACTGAGAAAGCACAAAATCTCTCAAAACAATAAGTCCCTTCAAACCTGTCGACCGAGACGGAACCCAAGTCTTTGAGATGGTAGAGCGATTCACTTCTAGCACATGCTAACCCACTAATGTAGAATATTTGCTGTCCGGCACGTTGATCGAGCAAGTACCTAAGGCCCTGAGATAATAAGACCATCCGATAGCTTCCCGAGATCAAACAGTCTCAAGAATAAACGCACACCGTCAGAGTGATGAAAACACTCACAAATATTGCAACCGTTAGAGTGGCGGAAACACTCGCAAACAGGTCGACATCAAGAATTGCCAACAGAATCCATATGTCACGGGACCGAACACACCTCTTGTCCATGATACATTTACTGAAGGATGGGATACCTTTGGAAACCAACTCATCACACACCGTAAGAGTGACAAAAATACTCAAAACCTGGGTCAACGCCCCTACTCTGGTGAAAAATGACCAAACTGCCCCTTGGGCCCTTCCAGTATGCTATTCGAGAAAGTATCTAAGTCCTCAAAGCAGTAATTCTACCCTTACAAAATTGTCCCAAAGACAATCTAGTGTGTTCAAGTGCCTTTCAATCACTTGCGGATAGATTTTGAGAGCATCTAGTGAAAATGACTATTTTGCCCCTAGCATCCAATCACCTCCAGGAACCACACTGGCTCTGGGTATCAAACCGATAACCTCTTGAGGATGCTTCTAATAGTATTCCTGACCTTCTAGTACATTTTCGGACCATTCTGAGTTTATTCCGGTAAGCTCAGTGTAAAATGATCGTTTTGCCCCTAGTGGGCCGATTGCCTTTTCCAACCACACTGGCTCTGAGTATCAAATCGGCAATCCCTCAGAACATTCTCAATAGTGTTTTCAACCTTCAAGCATTCTCATGGGTCACTTCGGGTCCATTTCAGTGTTTCTTCGGTTCAGATAACCGTTTTGTCCCTGGTAGGCTGGTCACCCTTTTCAAATATTTTGGCACTGGTTCTTAAGCCATTTACCTCTGGGATACTCTTTTAGAGGTTTCCATCCATCCTTGACCTTCCGGATTATTCCCAAACTTTCTGGAGTCACTTCTAGTAGAGCCAAGCCAAAAATTACATGGTAGTCATTAAGATAAGCGTCCAAATCTTTTGCCTTGCATCCCAAGGGTCAAAAGATACGTTTCTTGCCACCTTAAAACTTGCCTAAGTGGCTGGTGCTACTAGTAGTGGCGCTAAGTCAATAAATGGCCTAGTGCCACTCCTAGTGGCGCCATGCTTCAAAAAGCACTGGCGCTACTACAACAGGTGCCAGTTCTTGTTCAGTTTGCCTATAAATACAGACCCTCTCATTGCGTAAAGAGGGTCTAGAAATCAATCTAAAAACTCTGTCTCACTGAAAACAGAGCTCGAATTCCCTTAAAACCCTAATTCTCTCAAGCCTCCTCAAACCCTAGCCTTCATACGCATAAACCCTAGCTTCCATACACTCTATATCCTCAAATACAAGCCTCCGAACATCCATTAAGATCAAGTGCTCTATTTTCAAAGCTCTCAAGGTGAAGCAAACAAAGCAATCAAAGCAAAAAGAAGACAAAGTAGGCTCTCAATTTAGATTATGTAATGCCTCTCTCTTTTCTCTCTCTTAACCCACTTGGGTTCTCTCTTATTTTAATCCCTATCTTTTACCTCCTCTTCTTACGTGCATGAAACATGTGACCTCTTGATTCATGCCTAGGAAGAGTTGCTGAAAGTCACCGTGCTGAGGGCTTTCTTCAAGTTCAACCTAAGACGATGTGGGTTCGGCTTCCTTGATTATTTGGTGAAGTCTAACCTTGTATGTTCACGACCCTATTGCATTGTGGCTATTATGTTCATGCATTGTATTCAAAGTTACATTCAAAGTTGTTTTCAAATTTGTATTAAAGTTATTTTTCAAAACTTGCATTTAAAATCTCCTTCTTTCAAACATGTTTTCAAAACCACAATCTTGAGATAATTCTAGTCATTCTATGGTTAAGGCTGTTTTAAGAAAGTGTTACATTTAATATGACCATCAAGGTCTAAATTTGGGTTCAAACCCCAAGTTGTTTTCAAAACCACACCTCTATGATGATTTTAGTCATTCCATGGTTATAGTTGTTTTAGAAAAGTATTACATTTAATGTGATCATTATGATCCATATTTCAAACCATAGTTGTTTTCAAAACCACAACCTTAGAATGGTTCTAATCTTTTCATGGTTAGAATTGTTTTAGGAAAGTGAGATATTCAAGGGACTTGCAAAAGTCTATATTCAAACCCCTTTCTAAAATTGTTTTGTAAATCTACTTCCTAAAAGGTCTTTTCAAAAATTCACTTTTCAAAAACTCTTTGTCTTGAAATCCAAGTCAAAACCCTAGAGTCCATGTTTAGAAAACCCCAAGTTTTCTCATAAAAAATCATAAGTTTCTAAAACTATTTTCTATTCACGTAAAATCATAGGTTTCCAAAACCCTTTTTCTACATAAAATCATAGATTTCCAAATTCAAGATTTTCAAAACTCAAACCTTCCAATTCCATGTCAAATCTTTCAATTTAAAAAACCAAATCAAAACCTCTATTTTAGGAAACAAAATCTAATCTTCTACTTTAGGAAATAGAAATAAAATATTTCCTAATTTCAAAAATTTTCAAATTCTAACTTTCTAAATTTCAAACTTTTAAATCTTTCTAAATTCAAACCTTTCCAAATTCGAATATTTTCAAAAATTAACTTTTTCTTAAAAAGGAAACTTTCCTAAATCCAACTTTCTAAAATCAAATCTTCTTATTTCAATTGCATGCTTCAACTCTAGGTTACCCAAGCCTTAGGATGTCTAAGCCCTAGTTCAACCCTAACTCTAAAAGTTAGGAAGTTTTAACTCTTTTCTAAATCTCAAATCTAAAACCAAGATGGTTTTCAAACTTTAATCTAAGTCAAGATGATTTCAAAGTTCAACTCAATATTTCCAAGTCAAGTCCAAGTTGAATTTCAATTTCAAATCAAAGTCAATTCCAAATATCGATTTTAAATCAAAGTTCAATTTCCAATCTTCTAATCAAAGTTCAAATGAAACTCTTTTCAAGTTAAACTTTTTAAAGACCTCAAAGTGTCTATTTTCAATCGGACCCCAAGTCCACACTATGACTGACCTAATTCCTAATAAAGAAATACATAAGCAACCCTCATAGGTGCGGTCACAACCTTTTCAAGTTTTCAATTCCATAACTTTTTTCAAGTTTTCAATTCCTACAACCCTTTTCAAAATTCTAATTTCCTTTTTTAAAATCTCTTTTCAAATTCAAATCATTTTTCTTGCACTTGCATATCATGCATCATATAATTCTTTTCAAAGTAGATAATATTGGGCATTTGTTAATTAGAGATTCTAAATGAGTGAACCTAGGATGAAAAGACATGTAGATACCGCAAGGGCGATAGCCTAGTGCATCTTTCTTATACATAACTGTGGGACGTTAATCTCATAATTCCATAATTTTCTAAATTACGTTTATCACATGGTTAATTATTATGTAAATATTATGTGGGTGATGTGTGTGTGGCAAGTGGAGAGTCAAGTGGTGAGTTAATTAGTGAGTTAATGGTGAGTTGGTTGGTGGGTTAAATGGTGAGTTAGTTGGTGGGGTAATAGTGACATGTGCATGTGGAATGTGGAATGTTTTGCAATTAGGGAGGATATATATATATATATATATATATTTATATTTATATTTATATTGAGAGAGAGAAGGAGAGAGAGAGAGTGGGCAGCCAGCCCACTTCTCTTTCGGTGGAGAGAATACAGATAAAGATAAGGGGGTGGCGGACAAGGGAACAAGGAGACAAAGAAAAGAAGAAATGGAAAGAAAAAGAAAGAAAAAGTGGAGATTAGTGGTGTTTAACATGATGGGAGAGAGAAGAAGAAAAAGAATAGAGAGAGAGAGGGTGTTGGCTGCCATCGATGGATATAGAGAGAGATGGAGAGAAGAGAAGAGAAAAAGAGAGGAGGAAGAAGAAGAAGAAGAAGAACCTTGGGTGGGTTTCTTGCATCTTCATTTCGAGATCTAAGGTAAGATCATCATGTTCTTGCTAGATCTATTTTATATTTTTGATTCTTGCATGTTTATATGTATTTATGCCATGTAATGGGGGTAGGAGGTAAGATCTTCCATGGTAAAACCTAGAATCATCTATGGCTTTCATAACAGTCGTCTCTATAATAGGCTACTATTTGGGGACGTTTTGACCTAACTAAACATTTTCTTTGTGGTTGAATTTTTGAACACTGTAAGTTAGGGTTGTGAGGATCATTTGGGCTTTGGATTCATTAAAAAATGTTGTAATTTCGAATTATGGTGAAGTTTTTAAATTGGACTGTCTTTGCTGAATTCTGATGCCCAAATTTGTGACCCTTGGGTTGACTGATCATTCGACCAAGTTAGAGTGGTAAAAAAATTATGAAATTTTTACTGTATCTAGAAGGAAGGTTGATGATGATATATAGCAAATTTTAGGTCATTTTGATGTCATTTACCCATGCTAAGAATCTAGTTTCTAAGCCTTTAGTTGATGGAAGAAACTTCCCTTTATGTATTTCTATTTGTGGCGACTCAAATCTGAAACTTTAAGGTGAGTGTTGGAAGCTATAGAGCATTAGAAAAATCATGGAGTGGAACCCTAATTCGCTAATAAGTGTATCTTGCGGGCGCTAGGTGTCCCGCAAGGTATGTCCTAAAACTACGTCCTCTCTGTTTCTTCCGGCGAGGTCCTGTGAGGTCCGGCGAGGTCCTGTCAGGTCCGATGAGGTGTCCTGCGAGGTCCTGTAAGGTCCTGCGAGGTGTCCCATAAGGTCCTACGAGGTCCCACAAAGTGTCCCACGAGGTCCATCCTGAAATTACACCCTCACTGTTTCTTCCCGCAAGATCTCGCAAAGTGTCCTGCGAAGTCTCTTGGAAGAGTTTTTAGCACTGTCTTGTTTTATAAAATACCAAATAAATATGTAGGCTTGTCCAATAAATGTGAAATTTGGTAGGAATGCTTTACGATATGCCTATTTTATGTTCCCAAATTGTTGGAGGTATTGGGTATAAGTTCATGAAGTTATGTCCAGATTATGAGACCTGTATTAGTTTTGGCAAATTAGAAAACTTTGTGTATTTTGACACATTTAAGCTATTGCATTGCATAGGGAACTTAATTGAGGGTATCATATGGCATTTATAATGCATGATTTCAGTTCTATGATTCGTTTGGGGTGTTTACTTATGTTTTATTATTTTAGCAAAATTATAAATTGAGTTTTCAAAACTAACATGGTTGTGGTGATAGGAGCTAAAGGAGGTCAAGAGCCTTCAACGTCAACCAAGGAGTAACTCCACTGTGGTATGTGTGTATGGTGACAAGTGGAATTTAAGGATAGTCATATTCATAGTAAATGAATATATTGTTTGTAATATTATCTATATTGGTGTTGATTGTGGGATTACGGAATAATCTTATTCATATCGAAGTGAATATATTGCTTGTCTTATTATAAACGTTGGTGTTGATTGTGAGAGTCTTGTTCATATGGAGTTGTTTGATGACTATATATCATCTACTATTGATGAGGTTATATACGCGGTGATATTGATGAGGTTGTATAAGAGGTGGAGGTGGCATTACATACGATTCATATTGTATGCCTTACATTGCACTAGAGAGAGTTAATCACGGTCAGTTAACCAAGGCTTAGTCATGGTGGACTAGCCAACGGGTGTCACGGTGGGCATTACTTGATAACGCGCCATCGATATATTAGGCCAATGTTATCTACATCGTGCGCACATGTGGGTATTTCATGCATTGCATCACAAGAGACATTGCATTTCATGAACTATATCACATCATTGGTGGTAATGAGAGGATGATTACATATTGTCGATGTTGGTGATTTATATACGATTATATATCATTGAGTGATGGATTATTCATTAATAGCTGATTCTCTGATTATATTTATCATTCTTTATGAGTTTGATTATCTATTGTGAGCACGTTGACTTTTAGCTCACACCCACATAGACTGTTTTGACAGGTAATGTGGAGATGGCGATTCGGTTCACTATAGTCCTAGTCGTCGCCGTGGTGGCATCCATGTTGGTGTCAAGATGTCGAGTCTAGGGACTGTAAGCACCCCATTTTTGCCCGCTCGACAGTCTTCGATCTGTCCAAACTTGTATTCAATCGCTTCGCTGGCCCTTTGGGCCCAAATAGAGGCAAACTAACCAAAATGCCCCTAGGGGTATTGTTCGGTCCAATTCCAGTAGACATGTCCTCTCGAAGACGGTAAGTCCCCTTTTTCAAGTCCAATTCCAATTCCAATCCCTCCCTCGAAAAAGTTGATTCCTCGAGGTGGTAAGTCTATCCTGTTCAGCATATTTTCTAAAGAAAGTTTCTTTAGAATGGTAAGTCCCTTCAAACCCGTCAACCGAGACGAGACCCCAAGTCCCCGAGATGGTAGAACGGTTTGCCTTTCGCACCTGCTAGACCGCCAATGCAAAAATATCCGTTTCGACACGCCTTTTGAGAAAGTTGATTCCTTAAGCGCCAAGTTCATTTAGCAGCTTCCCAAGATCAAGCAGTCTCGGGAATAATCGCTAACCGTCAGAGTAGTGGAAATACTTGCAAACATTACAACCGTTAGAATGGCGAAAATACTCGTAAACAGGTCGATATAGGGAATTGCCAACAAACCCCTATATCACAGGACCACCGTCAGAGTGGCGGAAACACTCAAAACCCAGGTCAACACCAGTACCTGCTAGCCCACTCCAGTGAAAAATGACCACACTGCCCCTCGGGCCATTTTTCGGCACGTTTCTTGAGATAGTACCTAAGTCCTCAAAACGGTAAGTCCACCCTTCCAAGATTATCTTAAAGGCAATCCGGCATGATTAGATGCCTTCTAGTCAGTTTCGGGCCAATTCCGAGACTTTCCGGTCAAGATAACCATTTTGCCCCTAGGCATCCAAACGCTCCGGAGACCACACCGGCTTTGGGTATGAAACCGGTAACCTCCCGAGAATACTTTTTATAGTATTCCCGGCCTTTCATTATCTTTCCGGATCATTCCGAGTCGATTCTGGCAAGCCTAGTGCAAAATTACCGTTTTGCCCCTAGTGGGCTGGTCGCCTTTTCCAACCACACCGGCTCTGGGTATCAAACCGGTAACCTTTGGGAAAATTCTAAATAATGTTTTCAAACCTCGAGTCTTCTTTCGGGACTTTCTAAGTCTGTCTTGGCAGCTTTCCGACTCGATTGACCGTTTTGCCTCTAATGGCCCGGTCGACCCCTCTAACAAACCCTAACATCCTTTTTCAAGTCTAATACCCCCGGGACCCTATTATAAGGGTTCCTATTCGTTTCTAGCCTTTCGGGCCATTCTCAGTCCGTTAAATCCTTCACGGGCCTTCCGGAGCCACTCCTATTGAAACTAGGTTAAAAATTACATGGTAGACACTAGTACAGGCACCCAAATCTTTTGAAGATACGTTGCTTGCCGACCTTAAAACTTTCCTAAGTGGCGTCAAGCCAAAATTTTGGCTGACGCCACTCTTAGTGGTGCCAGAAGGATTTTTGGCCTAGCGCCACTGCAACTGGCGCCAAATCATTCTTTTCTCTATAAATACAGAGTCTCTTCTAGCGTGAAAGAGGTCCAAAAACTCAATCTAAAAAACCCTACTATTTGATATACAGAGCTTGTAGCCTCCCTAAACCCTAGTCTTCTTTAGGTTTTACAAATCCTAGCCTCCATACACAAACCCTAGCTTCCTATACACTCACATACACTTATACACTAGCCTCAAAGCCTCCATTGAAGACTTGAAGTACTGCAACTTCGAAGCTCCTAAAGATCGAAGACAAGTTCTCGAAGACTGAAGCGAAGCAAGGACCAAAGCAAGAAAAGCAAAGCGCTTAAAGCAAAGCAAAATAAACAAGATACAATGTAGGCTTTCTATTTAAGTTTACGCATCTTCCTCCTCTCTTCTCTCTCTGAACCCACTTAGGTTTTCTTCTATTTTAATCCCCCATCTTCTTCCCCACCCCCCCCCCCTCTCATGCATGCTTGAAACAAGGGACTTCCCGGTCCATATGTAGGATTAGGCTATTAGAAGTTCACCGTGTCGGGGGCTTTCTTTTAGTCTCACCAGAGACCACGTGGGTTCGGCCCCCTTGATTATGTGGTGAAACCTTTAACCTTGTATGTTCACGACCCTAACTTGCATTGTGCATATCACAATCTTGCATTCTTCCAAAATTCATTTTCAAACTCATTTTCAAAAGCTTGCATCAAAATTGTTTTCAAAACTTGCATCAAAATCTTCTTTTTCAAAACTTGTTTTCAAAATCACAATTCTAAGGTGAGTCTAGCCTTTCCATGGCTAGGGTTTCTTTAGGAAAATGTTACATTTAAAGTGACCAATACAGTCCATATTTTCAAAATCCTTGTTGTTTCCAAAATCACTATCTTAGAGTGGTTCTAACCTTCTTATGGTTAAAACCGCTTTAGAAAATGAGATATTTTATATACTTTCTAAAAACTCTCTTTTCAAATATCTCCCTCTAGAAATTCTTTTTTCTAGCATAGTTTTCTAAAAACTCTCTCCAATCTCCTTTCCAAAATTGTTTTCAAAAACTCTTGCCAAAAATCTATTTTTCAAAAAACTCCTTTTCAAACTTATTTCCAAAATGCTCTCCTCAAAGTTCAATTTCCCAAAACGCTCCTTAAGTTTCCTTCCTAAACAACTCTCTCCAAAAATCTTTTTCCCAAAATCTCTTTCCAAAAACTCTCTCAGAGTGTTACTTTCCAAAAACTCTCTCTTCAAAATTCATTTTCTAAAAACTCCTCTCTAGAATTGCCTTCCAAAAATCTCCCTTTCTAAAAACTCACTTTCCAAAAATATCTTTTCTTAAAGTCCAAGTTAAACCCTAGAGCCAACAATTAGGAAACCCTAATTTTCCTTCCCAAAAGTATGATTTCCAATCTTGCCTCAAAACTTAGATTTCCAAAACCTCCTCCTTTACATTTAAATCATAAGTTTCCAAAATCTATTTTCTACATCAAAACTATAGTCTTCGAAATCTAGGGTTTCTAAAGCTTTTCCTTCCAAATTCATGTCAAATCAAATCTTCCCTTTAAGAAACCAAAACCAATATCCCCGTTTAGGAAACTAGATCCCATCCTCCGTTTTTGAAAACAAAATCAAAATACCTCTTTTAGAAACAAAATCCAATCTCTTGTTTTAGGAAATAGGAATCTTAATCCTTCCAACTCCAAATTTTTTCTAATTCAAATCCTTCCTAATCTCATACTTTCCTAAACCTTAAGTTTTCAAAACTTGAACTTTTAAATCTTTCCTTAAACTTTAAACTTCCAAATCTTCTCTAGTCTAAACCTTTTCTAATTCCACACATTTTCAAATCTTAACTTTCCAAATCTAACTTTTCAAATCTTTTTAAACTTCCAAACTTTCTAAATTCCAAACTTTCTAAATTTTAAATCTTTCCAAATTCAAAACTTTCTAAATCCTAAACTTTCTAAAATTCTAAATCTTTCTTGAATCAAACTTTTCCTAATCCAACTCTTTTCAAAAATCAACTATTTCTTAAAAAGAAGACTTTCCTATTTCAAAATTTTCCAATTTTAATTATTTCCTAATTCTAAATCTTTACTAAAACGAAATTTTCCTATTTTGAAAACTTTCCTAATTCGAAACCTTTCCTAAAATGACACTTTCTTAAAATGAAACTTTCCAAATTCGAATCTTTCCTAAATTCCAATTTCCTTAATCTTTCACGTCCAACATTCGAGTCAAATCTTTCCTAATATCAAGTCTAAATCCTATCTTCCTAAGTCTAGGTTTCCTAAACTTCTATCCTTCCAAATCAAAGTCTAATCTTTTTAATTCGAAATTCCAATTTCCAATCCTCTATTCTAAATTCAAATCAAATCCAAATTTCAATTCAATTGCTTTTTCAAATCAAAATCTTCTATTTTCAATCGGACTCTTGTCCGAACTATGACTGACTTGATTCCACAAAAAGGATACGTAGGCAACCCTCCTAGGTGCGGTCACCACATTTTTCAAACCTCTATTTCCACAACCTTTTTCCAATTTCCAATTCCATAATTCTTTTCAAATCTCTTTTCTCAAATCTATTTTCAAAATCAAATCAAATCAAATCTATCTTTTCAAATCTCTTTTCAATTTCAATTTCAAATCTATCTTTTCAAATCTCTTATCAAATCAAATCAATTTTTTTTCAAATCTATTTCTAAATCTATTTTTCAACTCTCTTTTCTTGCACTTGGACATCATGCATCATTCTTTTAAAAATTCTTTTCTAAAGTGGATAGAATTGGACATTTGTTAGTTGAAGACTCTCATAGGTGAATCTATGGTAAATAGACATGTAGGTACTGCAAGGGCGGGGTAGGGTGATGGCTTAGTGCATCTTCCCTACACGTAACCAACCTCCAAACTTAGATCACTGTTTTCGATAGACCAAAATGGAGTTATTTTTCTAAAAAGGGCTTAAATATTTTCCAAAGGTTGCCAAACAACCTGTTTTCTTAAAAATCCTTTCTTAAGGAAGTATTTTCAAAATCGTTTTCCAAAACCCTATGTGTGATCCTCAGATTGTGCTTAGTTTTTAGGTGACCTAACTCACCTTAATCAAGTTAGGTGGCAACTCCATATTGTTTTTCAAAAGCCCTTTATTCAAATCAATTTTCAATTACTTAGTTGCACTCATTCTTCTAGGAGGACGAGTTCTAATGAGAGAGTACTGTATTTTTTCTGCTTGTGTGTGTATTCCTCGAGTGGGAAAAATCTAGGCGCGACAGGGACTTAGGAGAGCTCTAGTGTCTTACTTTCGGGTTCTTGGTTGTGTTTTATATGGAACATTAAGTCTTAGTGTTATGTTTTGTATTAACAAGGTACAATGGTAGAGAATTTGGAGGATTGTTGATTATTTTCCAGTTGATGATGTATTGATAATTTGTGGTTTCCTTTGATGTATGTTGGAGAGTTTTATTATATTTCTTTCTCATTGTTATTATATTCCACTGTGTTCTCTTTTTTAGTTAGGTATTAAGGTGTCGTTCGCAAGTACGGTGGCCTGTGCGATCACGCCTCGCCTAATGTAACATAATTAATGTCCTATTGGGTTGGAGACGTGACAGTAATCAACCTCCAAACCTAGAATCACTGTTTTTGAAAGACCAAAATAGAGTTATTTTCAAAAAGGGGCTTAAATATTTTCAAAGGTTGCTAAAAAACCTATTTTCTCCAAAATCCCTCTCTTGAGGAAGATTTCTAAAACCTTTTCAAAATTCCTAAGTTTAATCTTTGGATTGCACTTAGTTTTAGGTGACTTCACTCACCTTAACAAAGTTAAGTGGCGACTCCAAACTTTTTTTAAAATTGCTTATTCAAGTCAATTTCTAGTTCAAACCTAGTCACACTTATCCTTTTAGGAGGATGATTTTTAACGAGAGAGTACTGTATTTTTCTTATTTGTGTTTCTTCGAGTGCGAAAAATCAGAGTGTGACAGTTGGTGACTCTGTTGGGGACTCTTAGAGGGTTAGGCTATTATTATGTCTTTTCACCCTTCACTCATCTAGAATCTTTGATTAAGTTTTCCAATTATATCCACTTTAAATTTTTCAAAATCAAACTTTTCAAAGTTGCTTTAAAAAAAATGCCATCACTTACATTCAATTCATATTCAATCCTGCTGTCTTACATTAAGTTTGCCATCACAGTACTTACTTTGTGTGTTTTCTTTTGTAGGTGGACCCTTATTCACATTTTATTTTCTATCATATTAAATGCCACGTATTTCATAAATGAATAGGATGGAATGGACAGGATGGATGGGAGTTATTGGGCCATTTCCTCTGCTTTTCAAAAATCTCACACACACTGCACGTGCACTTGCATTTGCATATGCATATTTGCATACTTTACTTGATGATAACCCTTTTAGTTAAAAGGGGGGACGAAACTTTGGTTATGGGCAGATGCCATGTCAGTTCTTAGCTTACTGCCTCATGATAGTGTAAGCACCCCATTTTTGACCGTTCGGCAGTCTACGCTCCGTCCAGACTTGTACTCAAGTCAATATGGACGTATCCCAATCGAAACTAACTCTCTAAGTTTAAATCCCATCTGTCCATCGCTTCGCGGGCCCGCCAAGCCCAAATAGAGGCAAAATGACCAAAATGGCCTTAGAGGCATTGTCCTCTCCAATTCCAACTCCAACCTCTCTCTCGAGACAGTTTATTCCTCAAGACGGTTCCAAATCAAACACGTCTTTCCGAAGACGATAAGACCTTTTTCTAACCCCTCTCTTGAGACAGTTTATTCCTCGAGACGGTTCCAAATCAGGCACGCCTTTTCAAAGATGGTAAGTCCCCTTTCCAATGCCTCTGTCGAGACAGTTTATTCCTCGAGACGGTTCCAAATCAGGCACATCTTTTCAAAGACGGTAAGTCCCCTTTCCAATCCCTTTCTCCAGACAGTTTATTCCTCGAGACGGTTCCAAATCAAGCATGTCTTTTCGAAAATGATAAGTTCCCTTTCCAATCCCTCTCTCGAGATAGTTTATTCCTTAAGACGGTTCCAATCAGGCATGTCTTTCCGAAGACGGTAAGTCCCCTTTCCAATCCCTCTCTCGAGACAATTTATTCCTCGAGACGGTTCCAATCAGGGCCCCTTTAGTAACTTCCCGAGAATTCTTCTTATAGTATTCTCAACCTTTCCTTATCTTTCCAGATCATTCCGAGTCAGTTTCGGCAAACTCGGTACAAAATGACCGTTTTGCCCCTAGTGGGCCGGTCTCCTTTTTCGACTAAACTGGCTCTGGATATCAAACCAGTAATCCTCTGAGATTAATTCTTATAGTATTCTCAACCTTCCTCTATCCTTTCGGATCATTCCGAGTCAGTTCCAGCAAATCTGATGCGAAATGACGGTTTTGCCCCTGGTGGATCGGTCACCTTTTCCAACCACACCGACTCTAGGAATCAAACCGGCAACCTTCGGGAACATTCTTAATAATGTTTTTAAATTCCAAGTCTTCTTCTGGGACATTCCGAGTTAGTTCCAGCAAACCCGATGCAAAATGACCGTTTTGCCCCTAGTGGACCGGTCACCTTTTTCGACCACACCGACTCTAGGAATCAAACCGGCAACCTTTGGGAACATTCTGAATAATGTTTTCAAATTCCAAGTCTTCTTTTGGGACAGTCCGAGTCTGTCCCAGTAACTTCTCGACCCAATTGACCATTTGCCCCTAACAGCTCGGTCAACCCTTCCGACACATCTTGTCCTCATTTTTCAAGTCAAATACCTCCGGGAGACTATTCTAAGTATTCCTGCTCTTTTCCGGCCTTCCGGGTCATCCCCGGTCCTCCAAAAACCTTTCCGAACTTTCCGGAGTCACTCCTAGTGAAGCTAGGCTAAAGATTGCATGGTAGTCACTAGTACAGGTGCCCAAATCTAGTCAAAGATACGTTGCTTGCCGACCTTAAATATTTCCTAAATGGTTGGTGCCACTAGTGGCGCCAAGCCAAAAATTGGCCTAGCACCCCTCCTAGTGGCGCCAGTGTAAAGTTCGGCCTGGCGCCACTACAACAGGTGCCAGGTTTGTTCAACCTCTATAAATACAGAGCCTCTTCCAGCATGAAAAGGATCTGCAAACTCAATCTAAAAATCATATAATTCGATATACAGAGATCGAGCACCTCCTAAACCCTAGCTTCCCTAGGTTTTCCAAACCCTAGCCACCATACACTAAACCCTAGCCTCCTATACACTCATACACACCCCCATACACTCGTACACTAACCTTCAACCCTCCTTCGAAGACCTGAAGAGTTGTAATCTGAAGTTTGAAGATTGAAGGCGGCTCTTGAAGATTGAAGACAAAGATCAAGATGAAGACCGAAGAAAGCAAGGCGCGCAAAATAAACAAGATACAAGGTAGGTTCTCCATTTAAATTTCCTCACTTCCCCCTCTCTTTTCTCTCTCCTAACCCACTTGGGTCTTCTCTATTTTAATCCCCCATCTTTCCCCCCCCCCCCTTTCTTTGCATGCTTGAAACAAGGGGACTCCTGGTCTATGTGTAAGATTAGACTTTTGGAGAGTCACCATATCGGGGGCTTTCTTCTAGTCTAACCAGAGACCACGTGGGTTCGGCCCCCTTGATTATATGGTGAAGCCTTAGCCTTGTATGTTCACGACCCCAAATTTGCATTGTGCATATCATGATCTTGCATCTTCCAAAAACCGTTTTCAAAGTTGTCTTCAAAATTGTTTTCAAACTTGCTTTCAAAATTGCATCAAAATTTCCTTTTCAAGAACTTGTTTTCAAAATCACAATCCTAGGGTGATTTTAGCTTTTCCATGGCTAGGATTGCTTTAGGAAAGTGTTATATTTAAAGTGACTTTCATGGTCCATATTTTCAACTCTTGTTGTTTTCAAAACCGCTTTCCTAAAGTGGTTCTAGCCCTCTTATGGTTAGAATTGCTTTAAGAAAGTGAGATGTTTTTACACCTTCCAAAAACTCTCTCTTCAAAAATCTTTTCCTAAAAATTTTCTTTTTCAACATACTTCCCAAAAACTTTTCTTTCCAAAACTGTTTTCAAAAACTCTCTCCAAAGATCTATTTTTCCAAGCTCCCTTTTTCAACCCCTTTCCAATACGCTCTCTTCAAAGTCCACTTTTCAAAAACTCCTTCTCTTTAAAATCTCTTTCCAAAAACTCTGTCTTCAAATTCACTTTCCAAAAAGTCCTCCCTAGGATTTCCTTCTAGAAAACCTTCGTTTCCAAAAACGCAATTTTCAAAAATCCTTTTTCCTTAGAGCCTAAGTCAAGCCCTAGGACCCACAATTAGGAGACCCTAATTTTCTTCCCAAAAACATGGTTTTCAAACTTCGCCCCAAACCTAGGTTTCCAAAATCTCTCGTTTTCTACATCCTAACTATACGCATTTCCAAAACCTCTTTTCTACGTCAAAACTATAGCCTTTCAAATTAAGGTTTCTAAAACTTCCCCTTTCCAAATCCTTGTCAAATCAAATCTTCCCTTTAGGAAACCAAATCCAATCTCTGCGTTTAGGAAACTAGATCCCGTCCTCCATTTTTTAAAACAAAATCAAACCTTCTCTTTTAGAAACAAAATTCAATCCCTTCCTAATCTAAACCTTTCCTAATTCAACCCTTTCCTAATTTCCTACCTTCCTAAACCATAAGTTTCCTGAACCTAAACTTTAAATCTTTCCTTAAATCTCAAAATCTAAATCTTTCCTAAATCGAATCCTTCTTAATCTTCTCATTTCCTAAATCTTAAGTTTCCAAAACTTGAATATAAAAATCTTTCCTAAATTTTAAAACTCAACTTTCAAATCTTTCCTAATTCAACCCTTTCCTAATTCTATCCTCTTTTCAAATCTTAACTTTTCAAACCTAATTTTTCAAACTTTTCCTAAACTCAAACCTTTCTTAATCTCAGGATTTTCTAAAACTCTAAAATCTTCTAAATCCTAAACTTTCTAAATTTCAAATCTTTCCAAATCCAAAGCTTTCTAAACTCAGAACTTTCTTATTTTCAAAGCTTCCTTGTTTTCTAAACTTTTCCACTTTCAAAACTTCCCTTTTTCAAAACATTCTAAAATTCAAAACTTTCTTAACTTGAAACTTTCTAAATTCTAAGCCTTTCTTAAACTAAACTTTTCTTAATTCAAAATATTTCTAAATTCAATACTTTCCTATTTCAAAACTTTCCTAAAGTGAAAACTTTCCAAATTCGAAACTTTCTAAACATGAAACTTTTCTAATTTAAGAACTTTCTTAAATCGGACCTTTCCTAATTCGAAACTTTCCTAAATCGGACATTTCCTAATTCAAACATTTCCTAAATCCAGTCTTTCCTAATCTCCTAAACATTCCAAGTCGAGTCTTTCCTAAGTCTCTTTCCTAAAGTCTAGGTTTCTTAAACTTCCATCTTAAGTCTAAATCTCTCTTCCAAATTCTATCTTTTCAAATCAAGATTTAATCTTTTCAATTCCAAAATTCTAAATTCCAATTTTCAATCCTCTATTCCAAGTTCAAATCAAATCCTTTTTCCAATCAAAATCTCTTTCTTCCAATCCAACCTTCTACTTTCAATCGGACTCTTGTCCGAACTACGACTGACCTGATTCCCCCAAAAGGATACGTAGGCAACCCTCATGAGTGCGATCACAAGTTCTTTCAAATTTCAAGTTTCCTCCATATTTTCCAAATTTCAAATTCCAAAATCTTTCCAATCTCCAATCCTACAATTTTCTTCAAGTTTCCAATTCTATGATCTATTTCTATTTTCTATCTTCAATTTCAATTTCCAAATTCAATTTCAATCTTCAAATTCAAGCTTCTATCTCTTTCTTTTCAAATCAAATCAAACTCTTTCCAAATCTATTTTTCAATTCTCTTCTCTTGCACTTGCATATCATGCATCATATTTTTCTAAACATTGTTTTATAAAGTAGATAGGATTGAACATTGGTTAGTTGAAGACTCTCATTAGTGAATCTAGGGTAGATTGACATGTAGGTACCGAAAGGGCGGGGTAGGGTGATGGCTTAGTGCGTCTTCCCTACACATAACCAACCTCCAAACCTAGATCACTGATTTCAAAGACCAAAAATGGAGTTATTTTTCAAAAAAGGGCTAAATGTTTTCCAAAGGTTGCCAAACAACCTGTTTTCTTAAAAGCCCTCTCTTGAGGAGATATTTTCAAAATCGTTTTCCAAAACCCTAAGTGTAGTTTTCGGATTATTCTTAGTTTTTAGGTGACCTAACTCACCTTAATCAAGTTAGGTGGCGACTCGAATCTTTTTCAAAAGCCCTTTATTCAAATCTATTTTCAATTCAAACCTAGTTGCACTCATTCTTCTAGGAGGGTGAGTTCTAACGAGAGAGCACAGTATTTTTCCCGCTTGTGTGAGTATTCCTCGAGTGCGAAAAATCTGGGCGCCACAGATAGTCCCCCCGCTCAGATCACCAACCGACAATGGCACCACCTCGAGGAGTGGGCCTAGGTTTGAAGATCTAGAAATCGAGCCTTTTTAGGAAGCATTAATAAACCCTCAACCTCATGCTCATGTAGAAGCCCATGCATAGCCGAACCTCTACCGGATTTAAGACATGCACTATAATTTCAAAATCATGGAGGAAAGGGAAACCGCTTTACTTTCCTTTATTCTTGTATATTTCTGCTGTTATAATACTTTTGTAATGTTCATGCATGCATATTTACTTTATAATTTCATTCTCTCTCTCTTTCTATACTCTTCCATATATGTACATACATGAAATGCTCTATTTCAAGACAAGAGTTCCAAAGTAACTTAAGTTACTACATTCTCATGAATATAATCAACCCATAGAGACTAACACCAAGCTCACTCTCTCTTGAATAAAACCTACCAAAATCTTAAGGTCCTTACGCAATCCTAAGGACTCATGGTATACATTTCAAGTTACCTCATAGAGAGGGGCCCCAATCCGTCTCTGGTCATAGAGATAGGGATGCCAAGAAGACAAAGGGCAATTTTAGAAGCAAGGTCTCTCACCAACCTGTTGACTCAAGTTGATCTCCATGTTGATTTTGATGATAAAAAAACTATGTAGTTGTTATCTAATGATTTCAATTAAGTGTGTAGGTTAGATTATGTCATTTGATAACAAGAAATATTAGTGAGCTAATTGGTTAAGTATCTAACAAAAATATTACTTAGGTAATCTTATTCCTGAGGATATAGAAGATGCTCAAGAAGTTCAACAAGCATTGAAAAGAATGATGCAAGCTATGGAATTCTATCATGATGATTTGTTGACTTTGTGGAAACATGAAGATTGATAGAAGAGCTTGGAGATTGATGAACAAACATTAATTCTATTTCAAAGAACATGAAGGGCTTATGAAGATTCAAAAACTTATTCATTGACCTAGCATTCATGGAAGATCATTTGAAGTGTTTCAAGAATCAGTTATTAAAGAATTGAAGTGCAATCAAATTTGAAGAAGGCATTGTCAACAACATGTGAGATGGTTGACACCCTAAAGATTTATGTGAAGAACACTGTTGAAGATCTGGAAGATATTGACAACACTATACTTGATTGCTGACACTAGATTCAAGAATTGCAAAGCTGTGTCAACATTCTACTTCATCTGGCTAACACTATCGTGCTAAAGACCCTCGATCCTCATGTTCAAATAATCCATTGAAAGTCACTAAGTCTCAATGAAAGATTTGATTGATGTTGGCTGACATCTTGATAGAGATTGAAGTTCAAGAAAATGTCTAAAGTTATGGTCAACACATTCCAAGATGGTTGAGCCTTCAAAAGTCATATTTGGAAATTCAATCAGATTGTCAACACCTTCAAGTGATGGTCGACAATATGAAGTCAATGAGCTATTAAAGTTAATAGTCCCAAAGAATGGTGGACATCGTGCTGAACTTGTTGACACCATCGAAGACTGATTTACGAAAGGACTCATAAAATTGTCGCCACTGTAAAGGACACATGAGAAGATTATGAAAAATCAAGTCAAAGCTATTAGTGCCAGAATCTCAATCAGATTGATGACAACTGCAGAAGAAGAAATGAGTTTTAGATATAGATATGGTTGACAACATTTATGGCCAACTCATTCACAATAAAGACCTTCGCTCCTTATGTTTATATTTATTCCACTAACGAAGTATGTATCTTGAACATGTCGTTCTTGAAGCATTGTGAAGGAAACTCAAAAGAGAAGTCTATCAAGATTGATGACAATACAAAAGATTAGTAACACTAAAAAATTCTGACAAGGTGAAAAGACTTCACCGTGCAAGCAGATTGTTAACTTCTAATGGTTTGATGAACCAAGGCCTACAAAATAATAAAAATGTTTATGAAGTTTGTAAAACTATCAAGCAGATCAGTAGAGTCTAGACATGTTTACACCGTCGAAGACTGATTGACAAAGAGGATAGGTTAAGGTTTGCGAAAAGCAACAGCAACTGCAACAGAGAACCAGATTGTTGACACCAACTAAGATTGCTGACAATCTTGATAAAGGCAAAGGACAAAAGAAACAGGGAGACAATTTGGCAACACAAGTTAAAGATTGTTGACAACCTTGTGGAAGAATAAATGATAAAAGAAGCAGAAGTATAGAGTAAGAGCATGAAGTAAAGTTTACTTACAATATTGTTGAAGAGCAACGTTAAATGAGTGGTAAGCCAAGATTAGTGACACTAGAAAAGCGATTGCTGACAATCTCGGTAAACAGTCACAGCGAAAGAAACAAGGTGCCAAATTGGCAGCACCAGAAGAAGATTGCTAACAATCTCGGTAGGTGACGGGAATTCAGAGATTCACTCTAACGGTCAGATTTTTAAATCTTTCTTAGCCATTCACACTGTCAGTGAGATTCCAACAACTCTAACGGCTAGTTTCTATGGAAGGCTATACATATATGGGTTCAAACTCATATATAGGCATGGGAGAATGATTTAGAAGTGCCAAAATCCAAAAGCCCTAAATATTCCTCACTACTCTACAACTGCTACAATTTGAGAGGAAGCATTGAGCTGAAATATGCTATATCTACTTTTTGAGAGAGCTACCCATTGTATAGGTTTCGTCTATTTCATTTGTAAACCTTTTGAGCTTGAGTGTAGCTTGCGTAATACACTTATAAGATTGAGTGATCTTAGAAAACATCACCTAGACTTGAGAGTTTGGTGTAAACTCTTGTCTAAGAGTGAACTGGGCACTTGGAGCAAAACTAGCAGCTGCGTAAGGGGCTTTACATAGTGGAATACCTTAGAGAGGATCGAGGAAAAGAGGACCTACGCAACATTGGCTAAACCTCTATAAAATTTGTGTGTCTCCATCTCTTTATTTTCTACTCTTTTTTTCATTCACTGCACATATGTAAGCTGCTTGCATATATATCTTATATTGTGCTATTATTCCATTGGTTTAAATTGTTAATTTGTGATTACTGATTAAAGTTCTAAAACCCAATTCACCCCCCCCCCCCTCTCTTGGTTTGTTATTTTGGGCCAACACAACCTCCATAAAAAAAGACAAATCCAAAGACTTAAGAGTAGTTTAGGATTTCAATTGTGAAGTAAATAGGTGAAGGTCCCAAGGAAAATGGTCCTTCTCCCCCTATTACAATATACTTCAACTACATGTACTCAAGCTTGAATTCAATGAATAGGTTATTTCCTTTTCTTTGTTTCCATGGATGAATGCATGAATGATTCCAGATACAGGTATGGTATTTGTATACAGAGGCAACCCCCTATCTTCAAAAGTGAGCCAACACATCATGTTTAGTCCCCATTAAAGAGCAGGGGTACCCCTAGGACATACATTGCATAAAAAATTTCAAATCAAGACACTAACTTATCTTTTGTTTCTTGTCTTCTATCCTCCCCCCTCATATTCAAGTACCAAGAAAATTGAAGGTAGAAGCAGGACAAGAAGGGGGTCTTTTAAACCATTCATTTACTGTTATCGTGTTGCTCACATATTCACTTCGATTATGCTCATGCATCCATATCTATTCTAGGACAAGAGTTCCAAAAAACTCAATTCATTGCATTCTCATGCATTTAATCAACCTTAGAGAAAAATGAGCAATTCAATCTCATGTTAATCGAACTTACCAAAACTTCTAAGGGTTCCTTAACCCTAAGGATTCATGGCATGCATAGAACCATGTCTCAAGAGGGGCCCAAATCTTTCTCCATCCATGTAGGCAGGATTGCCCAAACAGATAATCATCAATTGGCCCATGCCAAAGAGGTATTATATTGCATAATAGGGGTAAAATCCCGCCTCCAAAATGGACTCAACATTATGCCTAGATTCCCTCAGAAAAGGGACCTCTATAGGACATGTATTGCATAAAACCTTCAACTCCACATGGTAATTGTATTTTATTTTTCTTTTTCTTTTTTTCAGGTTCGAGAGCATAGCCAAACCTATGAGACCCTTCTACGTCACATCTAGTTCAAAACTCATGAAAGGATGAGTCCATTAACTAGAAGAAGCCCAACCTGCAGAAAGGATTGGCCATTCATTAGCAAAGTGTTGCCTCTCAAATAATAACCTCAGTGCCATGTCATGATCCACAAAGTTTCATCAACATACTATTTGAAAAATCCAACCTATCCCAGCTGCTTGACAAAAAGTGTCAACCCAAGAAAGAACTAGGGCATAGGTACAGAGCAGTCCTCATCCAAAAAACTACCATTCCGGCTCAAATCATTGACTGACAGTCCGTTCAAAAGAATCATTATCAAAGCTTGTTCCATGAAGAGGATACCTCAATCGTAGGCATTGGTCCTCTTATACCGGCCTACCTTGCTTAAGGCTTCATCAATCTAACAACATCAAGATAAGCAGTTGGTCGATCAAACCATTTATCAAAGTCCCCAGACCCTGGAGGCCTTGGTAAAAGCTCATAGGAGAAACCCTTTATTTTAGCTTATCAAAGTATCATGTAAATACCAAGTATATAACAGACTAATCTTAAATAAATGATTCTTAGTCATAAAATGCTTTATTTATCATGCTAAATGTTTTATTTTTCAATAAATAAAACTTACAGGGTAACCAAAGCTTGGCATTTTTGGACCCTACAGACTTCTAAAGAACAGATTCAGTATCGCCGAGCCCATCATCTCAGACAATGCAGGCAACGGCACAATTGCAAAACTTTTCCATACCTTAAAGATCAATCACCACAACTCAGCAACTTATCTTCCATAAACAAAGGAAGCCGTTGAAACAATAGAAAAAAAATGTCAAGAAGATCTTTCACAATATACTCAGCCACAAAATGTTGTATGAACAGCTACCCTACCACATGCAAAATCACAATGACAATCTCGACTGGGGCAACAGCATTGGTCTACTACAATGGGATAGTTCTTCTAGCCAAAGTAGAACTCCCTCTCTCTATCTTTGGGAAAACTCAAATCACCAGAGTGGAATGATCAGCCTTGAGAATGGCAGCTATCCACCATCTTTGGATACTTTAGTAGAAAAGTCTAGCCTCATCACTTCCAACCTAGCAGAAAACCAAAAGCAAAGTTCAACACCAACTACAAAGGTCCATCCTGAGTCCACAAAGTAGTGACAAAAGAAATATTAATCCCAGCACAGACGGGCAGAAAGGTCTTCCTAGCACCTATCAACTCAGATTAGGTAAAGCACTACTATGCATAATCAGAAGCTTTGTCAAAGCAATGATAGCAATGATTGAAATGAATAGAGGTCCTTAATTCTTCTACCATACATTAAAAGCATCCCCTTGCAAAACCCAGTTGAGTTGGTTACTTTTTCTTGAAAACCCCAACCTAGTGATAACCGCCCACAATGGATCAAGACATAATAAACAGGAAAATTGAAGTAAGGAACATATATAGGTTTAAGAGGTGCCCAAAAAAACAAAAAAAAAAAGAGGAAAATCTCAAACTCTTCATTGTTTAAAATAAGAAAGTCAACATTGTAGCAGAGAGAATACTGACCTTCATAGGAATGGTAGAAAATAATCATAAATAGTATGACCTCGAGGACACAGTGAAACCCCGAAAAGATACTATGGGTAAAAAGGTGGAGGCATGGCAACATACAAAAACTGTCGACCTAGTGAAAATCTATACAAATACCATGGTGCAAAAATAACAGAAGATGGACTGGAAAAAGGAGAGAATGAAAAAGGGAGAGTGAAAACTTACAAAAAGCAAAAAAAAAAAAGGGAAATAGTGTGTAAGCAGCTAGTTGTCCAAGGGTGATCATAGATCTCAAAAAGCCAAGTAAAAGCAAAATATTTTGAACCATTATCCCTACTTTTCAAATTCCCCATAACCTAGCCCACATTACGATATAAAATAAAGACCTTTCAGATTGATCATTGCAATCATTGCTCTTCAAAGTAAGCTATTTACACTAGAGAATGCTCTATCCAAAAGAATAAGCTTTGAGGAGACAATTTCTTCCCAGATTAACAAACATCTCAATGGACCCCTGTCAAGAGCAACATCAACAATCTTCAACCAAAGCAGTAACAACTTTCATCATCAACCAAACTAAAGCCCTTAACACTATTGTCCTTATTTAGTGAGTTGTCTTCATCGGCATCACCGAGAGAAATTAAGATAAAAGCATGACTTGAGGACATAGTAAAATCCCTCCAGGGCACTATGGGCAAAAGAGTAGAGTCATGTCAAGATACAAAAATGATAAAAGTGGTAGAACCAACATCTGTGAAAACTCGCAAGGGCACGGATGGCAAAAATGGTAAAAAAAAAAAACTAGAATAGCAATTCAAGCAGCAATAGCAAAGCAGGAAGATAGTCTCAGCAAAGTAGCAAAACCTCTCACACCACAACAAATGGGTCAAGGGGTGCCAACTAGTGGAGAACCTGCATTGGTAACAAATTTCTAAACTCAGCATAACAAAGTAACGAGCACTAATAACATAAGTCATCTATTAAAATTATTCTTTTATATCTTGATATTTGCTAAATGAGATACTAAGATAGGTACAAGTTCAAGGGGCACCTCCCGAAGCTTTTTCAGGACCCTAAGTTGTCCCCAAACACGACATTCTAACGTCGCAGTAAGGTTCGACATCCAGCTTTCCAAGTTACAAATGACTGGGGCATGGTTAGAAGCTTGAGTCTATTCAGCAAACTGTATTGGTCAAACATCATCGCAACATTTTTTAACAATACAAGGCATGCCTTCTTTGTAGTAAGCTTCGTGGCATCTCAGTTACATGATCCTCGCCATTAAAGCTTCTAGAATCAATCTGGGGCTACAAACTAGAACTCAACTAACAAGTCATGCTTCTCCTAGACAAGAGATTAAACTATCCATGCTTCCTCCTCAATATGAGCCAAGAATTGTCCATCAGCGCTCCTCGACATATGCCATAAACACACCAATATACATACCCTTTGGATTACTCCTCCCGATCAACAGAGTTGGCCTAGGCTCAAGGCCTACCAGATGTAAAGGTCCCATCTCTCCAAACCACCTCTCGATTAGTCTAGCATCTAACTAGCAAGTTCAAGTAACTCTAGCACCGGCCTCACCAAAAGTAATCCTTATAAGTCTCGCCAAGAAGTTGCTCCACCTACAACTCCACCATGGGCTTCCTCAAAAAGATCCCTCAACCTCAACCTCAACCTCAACCTCAGTATCAGCTTCAGTAGTGGCACTCTCAACATTTTCAATAGCCTCATCTGGGGCATCTTCTACAGTAGCCCTAGCGAGGCCACTCTCTCCTCATCAGTAGCACTAGTCCTCTGCTTGACCAAAGTAGATCTCATCATTGTCAGCTTAGTTATTGCCTCCTGTGTAGATCATTATCTTGCATCAGCCATCTTGAAGGCATGCCAAAAGGAAAGAGATACAGTAAAGTTTCACAGACAAGTAAGAGGTACGTATAAAAAAAAAGAAAATCTTCAAGTCAAAATGAATTTTCTATACATTTTTAAGTTTCGAGTCGAAATGAATTTTCTAAACAATATATTCAAAAGTTCAAATTCCAACTCAAAATGAATTTTCTACACATTTTTCCTGACAAAATGAATTTCATACACGTTTTGCCTAAGTTTTAAATCAAAAATGGTTTCTAAACGTTTTCCTTCAAAAGTTTATTTTCAAAATCAATTCCTAAGGTTACTTAACCTTTCCTTCCAAAGTTATTTCAAAATCAAGATCCAAAGTTACTTTCAAAATCAAATTTCAAAAGTTTTATTCAAAATCCTTTTTAAAGATATTCTAAGCCTCACCTTCGAAAGGTCTCTATTCCAATCAAGTTCCAAGGTTTTTCAAACTTTTTCCTTCAAATTTTTTTTTATCAATTTCAAAGTTTTCTAAATTTGAAATCCATTTCAAAGTTTTCTAGACTTTTTCCTTCAAAAAGTCTTATTAGAAATACACTCCATAAGTTTTTTAAAAAGTTTCTATCCAAAATCAATTTTCTAGGTTTTTTAAACATTTTCCTTTAGACAGTCTTATCCGCAGTCCAATTCAAAAAAATTTCAACCTTTCTAAAAGTTCTCTTCAAAAGTCAATTCAAATGTTTGCTAAACGTTTCCTTCAAAAGTATTCATTCAACCCGAGGTTTTCTAAACTTTTTCCTTCAAAAAGCTTTATTCAAGTTTCAAAGTTTTCTAAACTTTTCCTTCAAAAAATCCATTTCAAAATCAATTTTCAAAGGTTTCCAAACTTTTCCTTCAAAAGTTTTAATTTGTAAGTTTCTTTAAACTTTCTCCTCAAAAGTTTTATTCAAAATCCATTTCGAGGTTTTTCTAAACTTTTCTGTCAAAAGGTTTTATTCAAAATCGAGTTTTGAGATTTTCTAAACATTTTCCTTCAAAAGGTTTTAATTCAAAGTCCCACCGAGTTTTCCGAGGTCTTCTCTACCAAAAAGACCCCATTCTCAAGGGTTTTATCTCTTTTTCCATCAAAAAAATTTTATTTCAAAAAAATAGCATATAGGTTTCCTCAACTTTTTCTTTCAAAAAGTTTGATTTTAAAAATACCTTTCTAAGTTTTCTAACTTTTTCCTTAAAAAAAAGAAGAAGAAGAAGAAGAAGAAGTTTCATTTCAAAATCATTTTTTCGGTTTTCCAAAACCTTTTCCTTCAAAAAGTTTAATCTTAAAAGCATTTCTCAGGTTTCCCGAGCTTTATTCTTCAAAAGCTTCGTTCTCAAAAATGTTCCAAAGATTTTTAAACTTTCTTTCTTAAAACGTTTCATTCTAAAAAACATTTCATAGGTTTCCTGAGCTTTTTTCTTCAAAAGCCATTTTTTTAAATTTTTTGGGTTTTCAAGCTTTCACCTCAAAAAGTCTATTTTCAAAATTTTAGGCTTTCAAACATTTTCTTCAAAAGTTTCGTTCCAAGTTTTAAAGATTTTCTAAACCCTTCTAATTCAAATCCAAATCAATCCATCTCAGAAAGCAATTTCAAAACAATCAACTTCAATTTCAAAATTAAGATTTCAAAAATCCAAACAATCCAGTTTTCAAACTCCAAATTTTCTTTCAACTTCAATCCGTTGATCGCCTCGCGGTCAAAATAGGACCCTTACTTTATCTTTTTTTCCCTTTGACAAGCAAAGACGGAAAAAGAGAGGCAGTTGTAAACACCTCATTTTTGCTTGTTTGGCAATCTCCAGCCCGATCGAACTCACATTCAAACCAACACCGACACATTCAAGCCTAGACTAATTTTTCAGATTCAATCCAGTCAGTCAATAGCTTCGTGGGTCCGCCAGGCTCAATAGAGGCAAAATGACCAAAATACCCTTACAGTATTAGTCGGTCCAATTCTAGACAACACGTCATCCTAAATTCCAGTTCCATATTTCAACCTCAATTCCAATTTTAATTCCAATCCAGACTAGTCAAATCCAGCACGACACATTTATCGAAAAAGCATGAAATCTCTCAAAACGAGTTCTTTCAAACCTGTTGATCGAGACAGAACTCAAGTCCCCGAGATGATAGAGTGATTCACTTTTGGCACCTGCTAGCCCACAAATGTGTTATATTTGTTATTCGGCATGTCGATCAGGAAAGTACCTAAGGCCTCGAGACGATAAGATCGTCCAACAGTTTTCCTAGATCAGGCAGTCTCAAGGATGAACGTACACCGTCAGAGTGACAGAAACACTCACAAACATCATAACTGTTAGAATGACAGAAATACTCGTAAACAGGTCGACATTGGAAATTGCCAACAAAATCCCTATGTCATGGGACCAAACATGCCTCTTGGCCGTGAAACATTTACCAAAGGATGGGATACCTTTGGAAATCAACTCGTCACACACTGTCAAAGTGAGGAAAATACTCAAAACCTGGGTCAACACTAGTGCCTGCTAATCCACTTCAGTGAAAAATGACCAAACTGCCTTTTGGGCCCTTTTGACACACTCCTCAAGAAAATACCTAAGTCCTAAGAGTGGTAAGTCCACCCTTACAAGATTGTCCCAAAGAGAATCTAGCGTATTCAAGTGCCTTCCAGTAGCTTCCCGATTGATTCTAAGAGCATCCGGTCAAAATAACTATTTTGCCCTTAGGCATCCAATCGCCTCCGAGAACCACATCGACTCTCGGTATCAAACCGGTAACCTTCCATGGATGCTTCTAATAGTATTCCTAACCTCCAACACCTTTCCAGACCATTCTGAGTCTATTTCGATAAGCTTGGTGCAAAATAACCATTTGCCCCTAGTGGATCGGTCACCTTTTCCAACCACACCGACTATAAGTATCAAATTGACAATCCCTCGGAACATTCTCAATAGTGTTTCTAACCTTCAAACATTCTCACAGGTCACTCCAGTTCCATTCCGGTGTTTTCTCGGTTTAGATGACCGTTTTGCCCTTGGTAGGCCAATCACCCTTTTTAACTATTCCGGCACTGGTTCTCAAGTCATTTACCTTTGAGATACTCTTTTAGAGATTCCTATCCATCCCCAGCCTTTCAGATTATTTCTAAACTTTCTAGAGTCATTTCTAGTAAAGTCAAGCCAAAAATTGAATGGTAGTCACTAGGATAGAAGCCCAAATCTTTTACCTTGCGTCCTAAGGGTTAAACGATACATTTTTTGCTGCCTTAAAATTTGCCTAAGTGGCTGGCACCAAGCCAATAAATGGCTTAGTGCCATTCCTAGTGGTGGAGTGGCGTCATGCTTCAAAAAGCACTGGCACCTTTACAACAGGCGTCAACTCCTGTTCGATTTGCCTATAAACACATACCCTCTCCCTATGTAAAGAAGGTCTACAAACTCAGTTTAGAAACTCTGTCTCACTGAAAACAGAGCTCGAATTCTCTCAAAACCCTAATTCTCTCAAGCCTCCTTAAACCCTAGTCTCCATACACATAAACCCTAGCCTCCATACACAAAAAACCCTAGCTTCCATGCACTCTATATCCTCAAATACAAGCCTCCAAACATCCATTGAAGATCAAGTGTTGCATCTTCAAAACTCTCAAGGTGAAGCAAACAAAGTAATCAAAGCAAAAAGAAAACAAGGTAGGCTCTCGATTTAGATTATGTAATCCCCTTCTCTTTTCTTTCCTAACCCACTTAGGTTCTCTTCTATTCTAATCCCCATCTTCTACCTCCTCTTCTTGTATGCTTGAAACAAGGGACCTCCCGGTTTATGCCTAGGAAGAGTTGTTGAAAATCACTATACTAGGGGCTTTCTTTAAGTTCTACCTAAGATGATATGCGTTCGGCCCCCTTGATTATGTGGTGAAGCCTAATCTTATATGTTCATGACCCTCTTGCATTGTGGTTATTATGTTTATGCATTGTATTTAAAGTTATATTCAAATTTGTTTTCAAATTTGCATCAAGATTCTTTTTCAAAACTTGCATTCAAAACCTTCTTTCAAACTTGTTTTCAAAACCACTATCTTAAGATAATTCTAGCTATTCCATGGTTAGAGTTGTTTTAGGAAAATGTAACATTTAATATGACCAACAAGGTCTAAATTAAGGTTCAAACCCCAAGTTGTTTTCAAAACCACACTTCTATGATGATTCTAGCCATTCTATGGTTAGGGTTGTTTTAAGAAAGTGTTACATTCAATGTGATCATTATGATCCATATTTCAAACTATAGTTGTTATCAAAATCACAACCCTAGAATGATTCTAATCTTTTCATGGTTAGAATTGTTTTAGGAAAGTGAAATATTCAAGAGACTTGCAGAAGTCTATATTCAAACCCCTTTCTAAAATTGTTTTGCAAATCTACTTCCTAAAAGGTCTTTTCAAAGATTCACTTTTCAAAAACTCTTTGTCTTGAAATCCAAGTCAAAACCCTAGTGTCCATATTTAGGAAATCCTAATTTTCTCACATAAAATCATAGATTTCCAAAACTATTTTCTATTCACATAAAATCATAGGTTTCCAAAATCCTTTTTCTATATAAAATCATAAATTTTCAAATTCAAGATTCACAAAAGTCAAACTTTTCAATTCCATGTCAAATCTTCTAATTTAGAAAACTAAATCAAATCCTCTATTTTAGGAAACAAAATCCAATCTTCTGTTTTAGAAAATAAAAATCAAATCTTTCTTAATTTCAAATCTTTCCAAATTCTGACTTTCTAAATTTTAAACTTTGAAATATTTCCAAATTTCAATCTTCCTAAGTTCAAATATTTCTAAATTGAAACATTTCCAAATTGGAATCTTTCCAAAAATCAACTCTTTCTTAAAAAGAAAACTTTCCTAAAATGAAACTTTCCTAATTCAAAACTTTCCTAATTTGGAACCTTCCTAATTCGAAACTTTCCTAAATCCAACTTTCTAAAATCAAACATTCTTATTTCAATTGCATACTTCAACACTAGGTTACCCAAGCCTTAGGATGTCTAAGCCCTAGTTCAACCCAACCCTAAAAGTTGGGATGCTTCAATTCTTTTCTAAAACTCAACTCTAAAATCAAGATGATTTTCAAACTTCAATCTAAGTCAAGATGATTTCAAAGCTCAACTCAATCTTTCCAAGTCAAATCCAAGTTCAATTTCAAATCAAAGTCAATTCCAAAGATTGATTTCAAATCAAAGTCAATTCAAATCAAAGTTCAAATGAAACTCTTTTCAATTCAAACTTTTCAAAGACTCAAAAGTGTCTATTTTCAATCAGACCTCGAGTCCGCCCTACGACTGACCTAATTCTCAACAAATGAATACATATGTAACCCTCATAGGTGTGGTCACAACCTTTTTCAAGTTTTCAATTCCACAACTTTTTTTAAGTTTCCAATTCCATAACCTTTTTCAAGTTTTCAATTCCTACAACACTTTTCAAAATTCTAATTTCCTTTTTAAAAATCTCTTTTCAAAATTAATTTTTTTTTCCTTGCACTTGCATATCATACATCATATAATTCTATTCAAAGTGAATAGTATTGAACATTTGTTAATTGGAGATTCTAAATGAGTGAACTTAGGGTGAAAATACATGTAGATACCACAAGGGTGAGATAGGGTGATAGCCTAGTGCATCTTCCCCATACGTAACCAACCTCTAAACCTAGAATTATTGTTTTCGAAAGACCAAAAAAGGAGTTGTTTTTAAAAAAGAACTTAAATCTTTCCAAAGGTTGCCAAACAACCTGTTTTCTTCAAAAATCCTCTCTTAAGGAAGTTTTCCAAAACCTTTTCAAAAATTCTAAGTTTAATCTTTGGATTGCACTTAATTTTATGTGACCTAACACATCTTTATCAAAGTTAGGTGGTGACTCCAAACATTTTTCTAAAAACCTTTAATCAAATCAGTTTCAAGTTCAAACCCCATCACACTCGTCCTTTGAGAAGGGTAAGTTCTAACAAACGGAGTATCAAGTTTGGCCCGGGTTAAGACCCAGACTAGGGGCTAAAAACCGGGCCACGATACTTTTGATGTGTGATCTTGATTGTTAAGATATTTTTTCTAGTTGAGAAACATAACTCTTTCCTCCTTGGAAGCTTTTAATAAGTAATGAGAGCCATGATTATTGTAAATGTGAAAGAGAAGTGAGAGATTGCAAAAGGTAACAAAGAAAGTGCAAAAAAGAAAAAAGGAAAGAAAAGAAACAAAAGGAGATTGATGCCTCAAATAGGCAAGAAAATGTGTTAAAATGGTATAGTTTGAGAAATTTGGAAGAGTTTGTTTGATGGGCAATTACATGTATAGATCACACATGTCTTGTACCTTTTTTGCCTCTCTATTTCCCTCATCTCTTACTTGCAACCAATTAGGCTTTCCCTTGAAAAGTCCTTCTTGGTCTAAAGCATATTTTTCATGAGATCTTGTTTGAATGTAAGTCAGTACTTGTCAACTTTGCTTAATTGATATTTAAACTATGAAAATTCCTTCATGAAGTCATGCCAAGTTTATACACTTCCATTATTGCGTTCTTTTGCATTATGGTTTGCTCTCTTGCATGTTATCACGTTTACTCCATCTAGAGCATTCCATTGAGAGGAACTTTGTGCTTATTTGCTTAAGAGTGTATGTTCAATGAAAATTTGGATTGAGGCTTCACTGTAAGCTCTTACGAGACACTACTCGTCCACTAGGAGTAACCTACGGGTTAAACACTTAGTCATAGGCTAAATGTATCTGTGACTCCTACGAAAGTGGAGATTATCTTTTATTTAGTGGTTTGCTAGGGGCTAGCAAAAGCTAGGTGGGGGGTGGTGATTACAGGCCAAAAGTGTAATCATTAGTCCCTAAATAGCTTGAATTAGTCCAAGTAGCTTAGCATTTAACTTACTTTGGTTATATTATGATCCTTATGTTATTTTATGGCTGATTTGTAGGTTTGGAGCTTAAAAGGAGAAAAATGAAACTTCAAGGGGCAAAACAGTCATTTGACCATGTGCATGGTCCACAGTTCTGTGCGCATGCTTGTCCAACCGTGCGCATAGTGAACAATTCCATGCGCACGAGTTTGCTAGTTTAGAAGCTAAATCAAGCTTTACAAAATCGTAAGCAAGATACAGAGAGCCGATTTCACCATAGGCAAACCGTGGGCAGACTGTCTGAAGATCGTGCACATAGTGAACAGTGCCGTGCACACGGTCGCTAGAGTCTCTGTTATTTTTTAGCCGATAAATCAATTTTTGTACTTTGAATTTGGGAATCTTAGATATAGCTCTTAGATAGTACGATTTTCTACTTATAGATAGTATAATTAGAGCATTGTAATAGGCAATTTCCATTGTAATTGCACTTGTATTTCAATTGTAATCTCATTTCAAGTTTGAATTCATGTTGATTTTAATTCAAGTCTTTATTTCTTTCATGGTGATGAGTAGCTATCCAAGGAATTCAAGGTTTCTATGGAGGTATTGATCACTCCTAAATAGTGCAATTTATATCCACCAGTGTACGGTTGTGATACAGTAATTATATCTCGGTAAGTCCGAGGTCGAACCACAGGAAATATGGATGGAATATAGTAGAACTCCCTTTGGGAACGTAAAACTCTCAAGAAAAAACAACTTTAGAATGTAAAGGGAAAATTTGACTTGAGATTTGGTTTGAGAAATTATTTTAGGCAATGAAAATAAATTTATACTAAGAAAACTTGATTAAATAACGAGAAGCAAAAGGTCTTGGCAGGATTGATCCAGTTAATATGCCTACAAGTAGGTCCTTAAGATAGTTGTGAGTAAAAAATCTCAAGATTCAATTACCCTCTTGGAGTTTATATTCACTTATTTACTAGTGTTCATACCATGGTCCCATTCATACTTGTCCCAGTTTATAAACATGTCTACAAAGTATGTTTGAAGTTTAATCAAGAACAATAGATTTCTAAAGTATTCATAATATAAATATGTAAACAATTATAATCAATACCCTTATCAGAAATTCTAGGTATACGTATCCCTGCTTGCATATCAGTCTATACATACATGCTAGATATGATCAAGAATATTATTTTCGAAGATATTTATGGTCAAGAAAATAAATCTTGATCCAAGATCTTGAAATCTTGAAAAATAAATAACTATCTTGAATCTCTACATGTAACTTACTTACCTTTTCAATCCATGCCAAGAAAAAGATTTAGCAACTTAAAGCCATAAGAAAGCACATTAAAAGTATATTGAAAGCTTGTAACAATTGAAAGAACATCAAGTCTTGAATATGAAGAAAAGCTGAATGAATACAAAATTTAGGGTTCTTGAAAGGTATAAAGATCAATAAAACTACTCCTACTCCTAAAACTACTCTAATTCTAAGGTTTCCTAACTCTTTATAAAGTTTCCTAACTCTCCTTAAAGTTTTCTAACTCTCCTCCCACTTAAAAGAACTCATATGGGCTTAAAAAAACCTCAATCCTAACCCTAACAGGTTTTTGGCCCGCAGCAAGGTGTCCAGACGGCTCTGGAGGGCATCCCGACGGGTTTGGGGATGGGGCGTCCAGACGGGTCCCAAGGGCGTCTGGACGGGTCTCAACACTTAGAAAACTTTTCACCGTTTCACCAACACAGCCACTACCCGTTCGGAAGCCCTGGACGGCCAGTGTGCCTTCACAAAAGTTGTAGATCTCAAAAAACGTTGTATGGAATCGACATATTATGGCCCCTGATAGCCTTCTTGGTTTGAGAAATATGGTCTTCCAAAGTTTCAGCTTTGCGTGCTTCAGCAACTTGTATCACAGCTTCAGAAACTTGTACTCTAGCAGCATCCTCTTAAAACCTATGTCCAAAATGTATCCAAAATCCACCCATTTATGCTCAAAACCTATGCAAAGCATAATAAACTTAGTTAGTACTAAAACATAACTAAAAAAACATATAAAATCATAAACTAACATTAATAAAACACTAGTTAAGGCTTTATAATCGCACTTTTGAAACACAATCACAACCCCCAACTAGATTTTTGCTAGTCCCTAGCAAACTACTAAAACCAAAAACATAATCTCTACTTTCGTAAGAGTCATGAATGCATTTAGCCTATGCATCAAGCCTTTAAACTCCTAGGTTACCCCTAGTAGACGAGTGATGTCTCGTGAGGATTTCTAGTGATGTTACCCACAAACATCAAAATATGACCTACAAGAAAGATAGTTAGAACAAATAATTTATGCAAAAGATAATCGGAGATATATCATCCATCGTCCCCTTCATTACTCAATACAAAAGTTAGAATAAATCTCAAATAACATAAGTGAGAGTCAATGTGTGTGTGTGGCGTATCAACACATTAGAGCTCACCTATAACTACGTAAAATAATTATATCCTTCAACTCTCGATTTTAACCCTCTCCGGGCATACACTCACAATAAAATGAACACACAAGGTATTCACAATGGAAAGCTCATCAAAATAAAGTAAATATAATGAAACACAAAAGAGCAATCCAACAACAAGAGCCGATAAGGTGTAAGTGTATTCGACTCGGCATAGTTTCATGAAAAAATATTCAAAGCTAAACACTAATCGAAGTAATTAACAAAATATAACTTGTACTCAAAATGAATTCATGGACATGTACTATTCAGATCAACTAGGATTTTGTACGGTTGTAACTTTGGCCAAGAGGTATAAGGTAGGAAAGAAAATGATAAATGGCTCAAGACATGTGTGATCAAGGCATGTAATGATCTATAAAGACACAATTCCAATTCCTAATTTCATTTGATGTTTTATTTTTTTTCTTTTTTTTTCTTGCTTCTTTTTTTCTCTTTTTTTTTTCAAAATCTAACTTCTTTATTTTTTTTCTTTTCTTTCTCTTGCTCTTCCCTTATTTTGCTTTCTTTGCTAGTTTCTTCTTTTTCTTTTCACATTGCAAACATATAACCCTTCTTTCAATGACATTCTCACAAGTGAAGAAACTTGTGTCTTTATACTAGGGGAATACTTTTACAATGGTGTATTTTAACAAAGATCACCTCAAATATGGGTTCCAAGGGAATGCCTTCAACAACAAAACCTGTGGCTCGAAATAAGAAAAATGGCCTAGAATCATATCCGAAGTACATAAAAGTGAAATTTAAAAGAGTACAAGTGTCAACAACTCGAATGAGCATTCAACATATGAATCAAGAACAAACATAATGAAGCTATTGAATGAATGAAAAATGAACAAATTATTCTTGAGTAAATGTAAATACTCTAAAAAGCATTAATAGATCTAAAGCTCACAAGGTAAATCTCCACTCATGTAGGATATAATCATAAAAGATAGCTAAGGATGATACCATAATGTTATGATAGTTGCATATGAAATTAATCCTCTCAACTTATGTGTTCAAGAGAGATTCAAACAATTGCAATAATATTAGAAGAAGAATAAGAAATCATACTCAAATGAATCAATGTATATGATTATTCATTTGTATATCTAACATTTAAAATCATAGTTAAAAATAAACAAAAAAAATTAAAAAAAATTAAAAATTAAAAACTAAACTACAAAATATTGAGTACAAAGTCAACCAATACCACATCATGGCATGGCTTCAAAGTTTGGTCTTAGCTCATTCATTAGTAATTCAAAATAAGGATTCAACAAATAAGAATCACTTGAAATTCTGGGATCCACATTAAGCTCTTGGCCACAAGTCTTGTACAAGGAAGATTGTAAAGGAGTCATGTAGTCATGCACTAAAATGTAAGGACTCACCTCCCTATGTATCTCTATGTTTTCTTCTCTTTTTTCACTCTCTATCTCCCTAGGCTCTTCCTTTATCTCACTTTGAACCTTACTAGGTTCATGATTCTCACTAACCTCCTCCTTGACCCTATACTCACTCACCCTAGAAATGCCCTCCCTATGTGTAGATTCATCATGATAGATGGTTATATCAATGACTTTCTCATTCCTAAGCGTGGTAGTGGTGGCTTGAAATTGCTCATACTCAATATTAGGATTAGTGAGATACTCTTTTGTGTGGGCGATGCTAGTGGGGCTAGGTAGAAGTTGAGGTAGAGAAGGAGACTCACCATTCTCTTAAGCACACAAGCTTTATGTTAAAAGACTTTTAAGATCATCTAGTTTGTCGGCCATCCTAGAGTTCCACTCTATTTGGGATTGCATGAATTGTGACAAGGTATCATCTAGTGTCTCTGTTGGTCCAATAGGCAACTCAAGAGGGGGGGTGAATTGGGTTTTTTGAAGATTAATACAAGTTAAGATTAATTAAAATTAACCTAAACAATTATAGCAGTGATTAATCTATGTGCAAAGCAATGTTAATAATCGAAGCAAAGAAAACAGAGCAATAGAAGAGACACACAGATTTACCGAGGTTCAACCACAAATTGTGGTTTACGTCCTCACCCCAAGACCTCCTTGAAGTCTTCTTCCACTATGTAATCACCTATTACAAGATGGGCTGCTGATTGACAAAGTGCTCAGCTCACTCTACAAAGAACTCCTCACCGAGCTCTTCAATCCCCAAGTGGTTTTGTCCAAGCTCCACTCAAACTTACAAGAGTTTTGCTTCACACAAGAGAACTCTCTAAACTCTCAATTACAAGTGCATATGAATATACAAGTAACAAACAAACTCTCTAGCAAGAGTAGATTTACAATCAAAGTTCACTCAAGAATGAAACAGGAAGAATGTTCAGGAATATCAGGTTGATCAGTGATTCTTGTCTCTAGTTGTTTCTTCCTCTTAATTCTTGTGTATAAATGCAGTTGGAGGCTAGTATATATACCCTTGCATTGATTCCATCCGTTGGAGGTGGTTGAGTATTATAAATGCACGTCTAATCCGTTATATCGTTAAGAAAAATAGCCGTTATATCAGAGGGAGTTGGCTCCAGGTCTATGAAGTCAACACTTCCTGCTTCTGCATTTACCAGATGATGTTCATTGAGTTCATAAGTCCCCTCTTCATGTCAATGAGGCGACTCTCTGTTCATTCTGTCTTCACATCTTCGGCTTCTGCTGTCATGAGGCGACACTTCATCTTCAGGTGTCTGCTCATTGATCATATTATCTACAAGCCTTTTACTTCTGCTGTCAAAAGGCGACTCTTTGTCTTCATGTGTCCGCTCATTGTTCATTTCATCTTCAAGCCTTTTACTTCTGACTACATGAGGCCACACTTCATGATAATGAGTCCACTCATTATCTATTTGATTTCCAAGCTTTTTGCTTCTGTGTTCAAGAGGCGACATTTCATTTCCATGAGTCCCCTCATTGTCCAGTTTGTCTTCATGCCTTTTTGCTTCTGTGTGCAAGAGACGACACCTTACTTTCATGAGTCCCCTCATTGCCCATTTTGTCTTCAGACCGTTTACGTCTATGATCAGGAGGTGACTCCTCATTTCCATGAGTCCCCTCATTGTCCAGTTTGTCTTCATGCCTTTTTGCTTCTGTGTGCAAGAGGCGACACCTTACTTTCATGAGTCCCCTCATTGCCCATTTTGTCTTCAGACCTTTTACGTCTGTGATCAGAAGGTGACTCCTCATTTCCATGAGTCCCCTCATTGCCTAGAATTCAGTATTCTATCTTCCAATGATTTAGATCATCTTAGCATAGGTATAAGATCTTCAAGAAGTATGTCTTTGGGGTATGATGATCAATCAAATCTTCTTAACTCATCAGAGTTAACTTCTATTCAATTTGGATTGAATCAATCATTGGATATTGATCTTCTTCTTGAATGTCAAACAATCAAAGCTTCATTTGATCAAAGTTGATCTTTTCTTCTTCATTTCCAAAGTTTCCTCAACTACGTAGAGCTTCACAATGCTTCATTTATGATTTCCTCTCTTTGTTAGTAATTCTTCATTCTTCATTAAAGATCACTTCAATGAGACTTTTGCAGACTTGTTGAAATCTCTTTACACATCTAATCTTCATTGATTCTTTACACTGTAGAAAAATTCTTCACTTCGATTCCATGTAGAGATGAGATATTTATTGTGAGCAACTTCAATCACATAATCTGAAATTGATCTTTGCATACTAGATGTAATCATCTCTTGAGGCATTTACAATCTTTTAACAGACAATACATCTTTAACTGAGCATTGCACCTCCTCAATTGATCTTTGCATATTCTGATGAAGTCTTTAGTCTGGTGCAAATCAGTCTTTATTGAAACTATGCATACTTGAAAGAAGCTTTAATTGAACACCTTCAATCTCTTCGAGTGTGGAACATATATTTGAAGTAGAGATAGGCGACAATCCTCTGTTTGGTTCATTGCATAGCTCTTTGAATTTATTGCTTGCTTCTTGAACTTGTTGTGCATACTCTTTGACATGTATTAGATTTAAGATTTAACGTTAAGCCTAAGTTATGAACTTTGTTAATTTGCACACTAAGTAGATTCATTAGTAAAATAACACAAGGTTTAGTTATCATCAAAAGCAACATGAGAATTAACCTTGAGTCAACAAGGATCAACCTTGACTCAACAAGGATCAACCTTGACTCAACAATCTCCTCTTGATATTGATAAACATCAAAAGCTTGTGATTCATAAGGTAGAGGTAGGGGTTGGTATTGTTGAGGGCTTGAAGTTTCCTCATTACTCCAACTAAAGTTGGGATATTGTCACCCCAAACCGTAGGTTTCCGCATATGGAGTGTCCTCTAGTGACCCCGTGTGTGGTGCTTGATAATAATTAAAATTTTGTGAGTAATGTGATTGGTCATATTGTTGAGAGTGTGATACATCCTCATTCATCTAATTATAATGTGAGTGATTTTGCCACCCTGGATGGTAAGTTTCTGAGTAAGGAGTGTATGTTTGTCTACATGCATTCAAATAATCCCCAATAGTTTGGCATGGTGGGACTTGTGCCTCCTTCTAACCATGCATGCTCATATTATCATCACACACACCCATTGTCAAGTTCTCAAAGTTACCCGACCTATCCTCCAATCTCCACATATTTACACCATCAATTCACAATTAATTACTCCTTTCAATCTCTACTAGAGATCCCCCAACTAAAGAAAAAAAATAATAGATAAACAAATCTAACTAAAAATAAAAATAGAAAAAAAAATGAACAAATAAATAAAAAAAATATGTTTGCAAATTAAAAAGGGATGGAACGAGTGTACCTAAGCAAGCTAAATGTTGAATTGCTCTGTTTTTGGTAGATTGATTGATGAAGTTGCTTTTCTCAGAATCAGTTTCTCCAAAGATTGTCACACCAATGCCAATCGCAAGACTTCCCCGGCAACGGCGCCAAAAATGATCGCTCTTGAATAGTGTAATTTATATCCGCCAGTGTACGGTTGCGATGCAATAATAATATCTCGGTAAATCCGAAGTCGAACCACAGGGAATATGGATGGAATATAGTAGAACTCACTTTGAGAACGTAGAACTCTTAAGAAAAAACAACTCTAGAATGTAAAAGGAAAATTTGATTTGAGATTTGGTTTAAGAAATTATTTTAGGCAATGAAAATAAATTTATACTAAGAAAACTTGATTAAATAATGATAAGCAAAAGGTCTTCGTAGGACTGATCCAGTTAATATGCCTACAAGTAGGTCCCCAAGATAATTTTGAGTAAAAAATCTCAAGATTCGATTACCCTCTTGGAGTTGATATTCAGTTATTTACTAGTATTTATACTAGGGTCTCATTCATACTTGTCCTAGTTTATAAACCTGTCTACAAAGTATATTCGAAGTTTAATTAAGAATAGTATATTTCTAAAGTACTCCTAATAGAAATATGTAAACAATTATAATCAATACCCTTATCAGAAATTCTAGGTATACGTATCCCTGCTTGCATATCAGTCTATACATACATGCTAGATATGATCAAGAATATTATTTTCGAAGATATTTATGGGCAAAAAAATAAAACTTGATCCAAAATCTTGAAATCTTGAAAAATAAATAACTATATTGAATCTCTACATGTAACTTACTTACCTTTTCAATCCATGCCAAGAAAAAGATTTAGCAACTTAAAGCCATAAGAAAGCACATGAAAAGTATATTGAAAGCTTGTAACAATTGAAAGAACATCAAGTCTTGAATATAAAGAAAAACTAAATGAATACAAAAATTAGGGTTCTTGAAAGGTATAAAGATCAATAAAACTACTCCTACTCCTAAAACTACTCTAATTCTAAGGTTTCCTAACTCTCTATAAAGTTTCCTAACTCTCCTTAAAGTTTTCTAACTCTCCTCCCACTTAAAAGAACTCATATGGGCTTAAAAAGACCTCAATTCTCACCCTAACAGGTTTCTAGCCCACGGCAAGGCGTCCGGACAGCTCTGGAGGGTGTCCCGACAGCTCTGGGGATGGGGCGTCCGGACGGGTCCCAAGGGTGTCCAGACAGGTCTCAACACTTAGAAAATTTTTCACAATTTCACCAACACGGCCACTGCCCATCCGGATGCCCTGGACGGCCAGTGTGCCTTCACAAAAGTTGTAGATCCCGAAAAGTTATATGGAATCGACATATTATAGGCCCTGATAGTTTTCTTGGGTTGAGAAATATGGTCTTCCAAAGTTTCAACTTTGCATACTTCAGCAGCTTGTACTACAGTTTCAGCAACTTGTACTCTAGCAGCATTCTCTTAAAATCTATGTCCAAAATGTATCCAAAATCCGCCCATTTATGCTCAAAACCTATACAAAGCATAATAAACTTAGTTACTAAAACATAACTAAAAAGATATACAAAATCATAAACTAACATTAACAAAGCACTAGTTAAGGCCTTATAATCACACTTTTGAAGCACAATCAGGTATCTCATGAATTCATTGATTAATCTTTCTAGATCTTAAGTCCTATGCAACTGATGGCTAGAACCTATGAAGCACTCATGCTATTAACTATGTTTGGTGTTTACATTATATGATTTAGCAATTTATGAATGAAAACATCTAAATCGGTGATATTTGCTTAAGGATCTCAAATTATATTTCAATTCTAAAGTCAATTGTTATAGAATACTTATTTCTCAAAAGTTAAATCTTTCTAATTGAATTCTCTTGATTGTTTGGGTTCAATTTGAATTATAAGCCTCCTAGAATACCTTGGAAGAAGTGGATAGTTGGACCAATTTCGAAAACCCCAAATCATTTTCTATTTCTCTTTTATGGAAGTATTTAATTTGGTTGCAAGTCAATTTGAGTTAACTGTAAGATTGCCGAGCCATGGGCCTATACTTGGCCCCAATTCCCGAAGAACAAAACAATAACTAACCCCTAGTTGAATTAAACTACTTTGAAACTGTGCATTTGTAGGAGCAAAACAATCACGCTCAATAGTTGGTTACTTTTTGGCATCTTCATGATGAAGTTCAATAGATTGTGGAAGGTATTCAATCTTTTGGTTTTGTATCACTGCCCGTTGCATTAGTTGGTATCAAAGCATAGCTATCGTTCCTACAATATGTCTCGTGGGAGAGGTGGACACGACGATCGACAAAGATATCTCTTCAAGCTGTGCATGAACATGATGACGTAATCCGATTGATGCAACAGGTCAAAGCATTGGTTCAAGAGCTCGCTACTTTTGTAGCAAGGTATCAACATAGAGATCAATCTCCATATCTGCATTTTGTGGAGAAGGAGAAACTATCAAAGAAAAAATAAATAATAACAAAGATATTCTTGATTTTTCAGACGGTAATTCAAATTAGTGGGATTCACTAGCAATCTTTGATAATTACTCTAATGATGATGATATGTTAGATGGTTATTGTTTATTCACATCAATAACCACTCTAGATCCATTTTTTTTTTTTTTTTTTTGGCTGGGAAAAAAGGTGGGAAGGGGCAATCAGCGTAGCAACCTCCATTGGGCGTGACCATAGGAATTCCTACCCATTGCGGAATATCTTATTTGAGCCATAGCTATTGACCCGAGAAGAGCGAACCTGTCACCACAACTCCACCAAAGTATAAGCAATATTCAGCCTCTTCTCAACAATATCTGATATACGCAACTAGTACCATAAAGAGGTTCGAACATGCGATCATTAAGAGAAGAGTGGGATTCTAAGCCTAGCTGTTGAAGCCAACTCAACTACCACATTGGTAGTCACTCTAAATCTAGTTGTTGATTAGTTTAAGCCACCAATTTTTGATGACTATTCATCCTTTCTAGCATAAGCATCCATTGAAGAAAAAACATAAAATGATGACACCAAAAGAGAAGATTGGTAGAAATTATTTGTGCAAAAAAACATGCTTCAAATTAATTTCTTTAGATACGATCAAATAAATCATTACTACAAAGATTTATTCCATTTGGTGGGATTCAACTTATTTTCTTCACTAGTTGTTAAAGAATGATCATAGATTATTTTGTTTTGACTTGATGAAAATTGTTATAAAAGTTGAAAAATTCAAAGTGCGCTTTCAAAATTCAAACTAGAGGACGAGTATTTTCAACCTGCGGAGAATGATACAAAATGAAATTCGTGACGTTGTAACTTAGAGTTGTATGAAACTTGATGATCTAATTGAAAATGTAATGGAGATCACTTTGGGACAGATTCCATCATTTAAGCCTTGAAAAGTGCAATTTTGCCATTTTTGAAAAGATTTAATTGCTTAATATCTTGACCTATACAAATCTGATTTTGTCTAGATTTTTTTTCTAATAGTTTCTTTATGTTTCTAGTTTTCAAATTTGAGCCTAACTCGAATTTTACCATATTTGGTAATTTTTTTATTTTCTTTATTTTGCCTTAATTTCAGTAATTAGGGTGAGGGTTTGTGTTCACTCTTTAAATATGATGTAATGGCTTTTGCCCTAATTCAGTTTTTTTATTAAGACTATTTCAGAGAGAGTTCTCTTTTATTCATATTATTTTTGTGTTCTTGTTGAAAAACCACATTCAACAGTTGCTTATTTTTTGGCATTTTCTTGATGAAGTTCAACAGATGGTGTACTCTGATTTTCTACCACCGCTCGTTGCATCCGCAACTAATATAGAGCTCCCAAATTTCGACTTTACTCGGCGGTTGCACGACCTTTTAGCATGTGTGAACTCTCGCTATGGTATTGTAGATTATTGAGAAAGATGGTCACGCCTTGGTCATCATGTGCGAGTAAGAGAACCCAAATCAAGTGCCCATAGTGTGTCAACCCAATAATTAAATAGGTACATACTTGTCTATTAAAGAGAGCATACATGTCTTATTTGTTGATGACGATTGGATGTGCTTCTTGAATGTTTCTCTAATCCCCAAGACAATCGACATAGTTGAATGATGTAATGTCGTTCACACAATAACGTATTCGCTCAGATATTCACTACCCACTCTGACTAATACTTAATAGCGTTGGAGAACGTTCTTGTGCGATAGATTATGTAGGCATAATTGATGAATTGTAATTGTGCTTCTGCGCGAGTTTTGTGAAATGAAGAACGTACATAAGGCATCCTTGATTGATCTGGTATGGCTCTTGTATCAAAAGCAACAAAAGTAAGCTTTCACGTCTATTCTTCCACATTACTTTATGTTTTCTTTCATTTATTAGCAAGGGCGCAATAGAACATTCATATAAGAATTGACTAAACTATAGAACCTCCCAAAAGGAAAATTCTAATCTTACAATAAATAAATAAATAAATAAATAAAGGGTATACAAAAAATCCCAAATGATGATATTTTTGCTATTAAAAGCCATTATGATGGGTTGGTGGTGTAAAAGACATGAAATGGTTAAAAATCATACACAAATTTCATCGTTCTTCCAAGGTTTTGCTTGCATGGCTTGCCTGTTTGTGGTCCGAGGCCTGGCTTGCATGACTTAACATCTTCCTGCAAAACAACTAATTTAGCTACGTAAGAGTAATGCAGTAGACTCCCTCCTCGGCATACAATTCTAAAGACATCAACTTGTGCTAAATGTATGTATATATGAAGTGCATGTATGTATAAGCGCAGAGAGTTAGAGAGATGCATACATCATTCCTCTTTTCTCTGCCTCGTGTTGGCAGAATCTGTAGAGGAGGGATCCAAGCCTAAACACTTGAGAAAAGCTTGTTTAGCTAAACCAACATAATGGCAAGGATGGTAACAACGTTCCAAGACTGAGGCATCGGTTCCATCCTTTGCTGAAGAGCTGCCCTCCCTCTTCTCTTGGACGTCTTCACTTCTTACTCTTCTTCTGCTTGCACTTGTTCCTGTGTCGCCTTTAATACTGTGGCTCTCACCCACCTGCAAGTATCATATCAATTACAGGGATTATATACCATCCAATATTACCTGATTACAATAACAATACACAATCCATTAGCATTAAGCATGCGAATATAGGTGTACTTTCTGAGGTAATATCATTTTTCTGGTCCAAATTTGTATTATTTTAGATTTTAAATGCAGACTTTTAGTTAAAATGATCAGGTACACAGTCATCTCTTGATCACTTTCTCTTTTTTTTTTGTTCCCTTCTGAATTTTCTTTTCAAATTTATGCCTGACTTCTCTGCAAATTACAAAATTGGAATAAATTCTCAAGTAAACTGAAATAAGCTTAAATTTTTACCTGGAAGTTCATCTCTAAAATATTTGGCGTACCCCTCATCAAATTTGCAATAAAATTACTATGAGAAGCTCACTTGCTACAGAAAATTAGTGATATTACAACTGAATCAAAACATTATGCCTTGACTACGCCTTTTCATCATCCAAGAGAATCAGTAGTGTATTTAGTCTAATTTCCAGAATTAAAAATTTTAATTTACGTAGTATATTTTTTCCCTTTTTTTTTTTGCCTTCTGCTTTACACCATTTGTTATTGATCATCTGTCAAGATTTAATGCACCTCTAACATTTCACTTCTTTCTTCAAACATTTCATGAATACTAAAACACCAATACCATTAAAGTAATGGAAATTTGTTATATTAAATCCCCAAACAACCTCCCCTCACAGTAGATTGTATGATTAAAATACCCTTTACTTCTTCAGAAAACCTATTTTAAATGTAATATATTACAATAACCTCATCAGTTATAACTTCTATTGTCACCTATGCGATTAAAATAGGTAAACACGTTCTTTAGTTTGATTATGGTAGAGATGCAGGGCAGGGTATTTTCGTAATAGGAAAATCATGCTATTTAAAGCAGAGAACTTTGTCCGGGTAGCAAACAGCATAGAGAATAATAAAAAATTAAGTTGAGGATCAAGAAGGGAAATGTTTAGTCTTGAGGAATCAATACCCAGAAGAGGACAGAAGGGGCTTCTTCTTGTTAAGTCCAAATTGCCCTTATACAGATGACTAAAATTCTACATTCAGGATTAACTGATCTAATAAATCCAGGTTTAATGCTGGAAACTTGACGCTCCCAAGTCCCAACAAAGGGTTCTCTCACCCACTTTCTAAATGTTTGTTTTAATAAAAATAATTCTTTCTGATCACAACAGAACAAGTACACGTATAACCAGATTAGTTTGTCGGTAGAAGATAATATATACTGATTAAAATTTTTTTTCTTACAGTGACATGCCACTCAATCAATGAGACCTTCCATGCCATTTATTTTTTCTTTTTCATTTTCTACTAGGTAAACGGCTTCTTGCATGTGCTTCAGGTCGGATTTGGGCTTACTATTTGCTCTTATTGCCACAAAAGGTAGTGTCATAGTGGGGGTATTTGCTCTTATTGCCACAAACGGTAGGTAGTGCCATAGTGGGGCTGGGATTTATATGTTGCAACAAGAGACAGAGGACTAAAGATGTGGTGCGATGTTATTGGTTATATGATGATGGGTCACTATACACACAATAGCATCTAAGTTCCCTCCAATTTCTTTCACCAACAATTTACTGGAAAATTAAAAAAAAAAAATAGAATGCACATTTTATCTATTCTTACTTCTAGTAAAAAAAAAAAAATGAGAGAGCAAAAAGAGCTCCCCATTAAAGTGTAATTCTATGGAAAAAAAAGATCGCCATTGTTTTTAGCTGCTACTTTCATTATGATTTTTATTTTCGGTGTAGTTGATGGGTTTTCCATTGTTTTACCATCTAATTGAATACTCCTGTTTTAATAAATCTTAAAATCTTTTACCACGTGTAATTTATTGAAAAAAAAAATCCAAAACTTTGGTTCATCCATCTGAAAGAAATTTAATTAAGTGGTAACCAGTTGGCCTTTTGACCAGTTGCCAAGACTCTCAAACTTCCCTTATAATTCAAGAGCAGAGTAACATATAAAATTTCATGCTTCCACCAGTTTGAGTAGTATATGCAAATAAAATACGCAATCAGAGGCTTTTATAACATAACAAGATTACCTTCTTTTTCATCTTGCAAAGTAAAAATGAAGGCTAACTTGTCAAGAAGGAAGTGTTTGCCTACTCAACCAGGGATACCAACTTTTACCTTTTCTCAAACAAAGGGCCCCCACTTATAGATATATACTTATATACATGACTGGGAATCATTATTGGAGAGATTCAAATTAGTTAGACACCAACTTTTTGAAGACTTCAACAAAGGGGAAACCCATGAAACTTATTTAACAGGCAGTTTCTATTAGGTAATTTAGATCACAATATCATATGACGACGACTTTTATTTTGAATTAAAGCTATATTCAGCTTAATATAAAGAGTTTGGCAAAATTTCGTCGAAGGAATGTAATTTTACCGGGTCTCAAACACTAAAAATTTAAAGAATATATTAAAAAATCTTTCACTTTTTCAAAATTTTCTGAGCAACCAAACGGCACATGCGACGAGAATGAGGGAACAAAGTGACGACATACAGAAAGAAGATGTATGGAGAAATGGGTAAGTGATTACACACCTTGGTAGCGGCGTTGAGCAGTGGCCGCTGTCTGGAGGATTCGCTATTGGACGCGAGCAGAGTAGAGGAAGTCGAAGCTGCGGTGGCGTTGGGGAGAGATCTAGTCGGAAAGCGAAGATGCTGAAGTGATAGAGGAGAAGTATGAGGAGGAGCATCACCAGCAGCTGGATCCATATCAGCCATGTTATTCTGTGGCTCCCAAATATGAGTTCGTCCCCCAAATCAAACATAGCTAAAGATATATATGCTAGAGAGAGAGAGAGACAGAGAGTGATGAATGGTAGGTGAGAGAGTAAAATTGCAAAGAAGAGAATTGACGGTGAAGGACTTCCGTTTGGCGAAAGAATTCATTTATGCTGCTCTTATTACAGAGATCACAAATCCAAGATGAAAGGGTCCCACGCGACTTAATAATTCATATGTTTTAAGTACACAAATTTGATCTCATTGTCGAAATTTTCAATTGTACATGGGGTGGCCATGAGTAGAAGGTCGGTTCATGATTTTAAAATCTTTTTGGAGGCCCATTTATACTAATGAACGGGTATAAAAGTTGTTTGAAACCAGGTCTAGTCCCACTTGGCCCGAATATAGGTATAATAATATATTTATATATTTTAATATATAATGAGATTTTATATTATTTAATATTATTTTTAAAGAAAAAAATTATATATGAACCAAATTGTGAGTTAAATGAGTAAACTTGATAATGTAACGTTTTAATTGAGCGTTCTTGGAATTTAGATTTAGACATGATAGGAATTATTTCTAGTGTAATTTCAGCCCAACACAGCTTAGCCTGACTAATGCCACTCTTAGGGCTCGTTTAATATAGTTTTTTTGCTAACTACTTTTTTTTTAGTTTATAAGCAAATTTTTTTGGACTTTTTTGTTTTTTTGTTTAGTTTTACCTTATAAGAGTAAAAAATATAACTTTTTTACTTATAAGCCAAAATAATAAAACCAAAAAAGCTAAAAAAAATATTGTATGAAACAGACCCTTAGTAGTACACAACCATATATAGGAGAGGTGCACAATACACTGTGTATCATCATATCAAATTGATAATTATTAATCATACAATGTATAAAATTTCTATGATTTGTGTACAGGTAGCCATACATAAATTTGACTGAATGGTGAATTGAAATTCTAGATAATTTTTTAAAAGAATAAATGAAAATTATGTAGTTTTGTGTCCCGTGTTATCACCATCTTTACGTATACACATAGCCGGTCCTGAGGCGAGCCCAGCAAACCCTTGGGCTTGGGACACCCTCGGCCAGGGCAACTCCCTAAGTTCAAAAAAAAAAATTTATTTGACTCCATTAAATTTTTTTTATTCTTGCAAAGAATTTTTTTTTAACTTGTATAACTTTTTTTGGTATTGAATTAATTGTAAGAGGGCAACCATATTCGAGGTCGGGCTAGAACAATCCAAATGTCTGAGCCAGCTCTATGTATACAAAAAATGATTTGAGATTTAGATATAACTATAAGGGAGAAAATAGTCATATTATATAGTTGCGAGTTTCTGATAATTGTTATGCATTTGTGACAAAGGAAAAGGAGAAAGAGGAGATTTTATATCTTGGTTGAAAGTTATAGGTAAAATTTAAAATAGATAAAGTGCCATAGTGAAAATTTTGTATTGCCCCCCTAACTTAAACGTTGTCCTCGTTGATTGTGAAGTGAAATAACAGAATAACAAAGAACAACAAATCTTTATAAAAATAAATTATATAGTCAAAAACAAAATATGAGAGAGCTACATATCCCGACATTATTCACCGCATCATTCCACCGACTGATGCGGTGAGCGGTGTGGCAAGCCATATTAGCTAGGATTAGAAATTTTTTTTCATTAAAACAAATATATAATATATATATATATAATAAAATATAATTTATTTTAAAAAATGACTCTCTCACGTTTATATTTGACAACTCAAATTCAGTTTTAGATTGTATTCAATAATTGAGATCAGTAAAATATTTTGTCCCAAACTCAAATCTCATCCAAATACGTCATATGAGTTCCATGACTTGTAAAAGTTTTTTAAAATTTTTTTTCACTGTTATTTGGCCAGTTTTTCACATTCATGTGGGTTTAGTGCCTTTTTTACATTTATATTTAAATGTTGTGGTGTATTTATCACATTTAATTTATCAAAAGTTTAATAAAAAAAGTGAGAAAAAAAAAGACGACGATTGGTTGAAGACAAAAAAGTTCATAACAATAAATAAAAAAAGTTTTTTGTGTGTCCCACATCGTTTGCGAATGTGCTAGTGTGTGTGTTTAAAGGCCTATCCATTTTTTTAATGAGTTTCTTGTTAGTCCTTCCCTCATTACCAAAAAAGAAAAAAAAAATGGTATATAACTGAAAATTGTCTTTATATTCTTCAGATAAAATGAGTGTGAAACCTGTCTTTTGTTTACATATTTAACATATGTTTGAATGCTTGATTCTTTTTTTTTATCAATAGAAATTTTTTATAATTAAAGTTGAACAGTGAGATATAAAGGGATAAGATTTAATGTAATCTTCCATAGACCAAACCGATTCATTTTGACATATCTCAGGACAAATCAAAATTCTAGCTCCACTTATGGTTAATTGCAAACCACTTCGCCACCACTGTCCATGATTCTCAAGGCCCATTTCTTCGCTCTACTTCGGAAACCATCACCATCACCATCGCCATCGGTTGTTGCTACATCCCATTCTTTCTCCTCCAGAAAATAAGCTGTTGCTAGATTCCTTTTTCTGTCCTCAAAACCGTCGTCTTAATGGGATGCCTTCCATCGCTATCTTCTACATCGACTTCAACCTCAAATAGGGGTAGCAACAGGTTGTTTATGGAGCAGGTTAGCAACCTACTTCAATCCTAATGGGAGAATCCTTCCTCACACCCTATCTCATATTCTTTCCAATAAATACAGAATTTTTTGTGTTATTCATTCTTATGTATCAGTTTAACCATAAAGGCCCTTCTCCACAGCTGCCCTACCCTGAACTTAATTTGTTTTGAATGGACAAGGGCTGGTTTGGCAATCCTAGGACATAATAGTACACAAATACCCAATGTTAAGTTCAAGGTAGGGTAGGTGAGGAGTTACGGCCAAAAGATCTCTTGAGTGGGAGTGAGATGGTGTCACGAGTTCACATCAATATGTAATTGAAGTTGAAATAAAATTTACAAACCTCTACTAGTTAAAATATAATTTAAAGCCGTAAGGGTTAATACCCAAAGCGATGTTGAACTAGTTCAGTGATAATATTAAACTCCAAATATTGAAGGCTTTTGGCTGGTGTTGCTTTCATACAGTAATTATTTAAAATGCATTGCAAATATTACAAAATTAAGTTTATTTTATATTGCTTTAAACTAAGGTAGTACTTTAACTGAAAGAGAAAAATCGAAGAGGATGATGTACTGATTTTTCAAAAACATAGTTTTTCAAAACAAATTTTTTTTCTCAATTTGATAAATGTGATATCAAACTTTGTTAATAACTTTGGCCACAAAAAAGGTGTTTTATAGAAATTCTACTTAACATGACCAGTCTATGATTTTCTTATAATTTGTTTACACGTATTATCATGAGTATAAACTACAAACTACCACTACTAAAAGGAGTGTAAACATCTTATTTTTGCTCGTTCGACAATCTCCGGCCTGATCGGGTCCAGTTTCTAAGCATCACAATACATGCAAGCTTAAGACGAGGCTTTCAAACTCCTATCTCGTCAACTAGTCGCTTCCCGAGCCCACAAAGGCCAAATGGAACCATAAACATCATTCCAGGCAGCTTTTCGGGACCGGCAGTCACGGAAACCAACGTCATCTAGGTAGCTTCCTAAGATCAGGCGATCTCAGAGATCAACACCTTATCAAATTTCAAACGGTTCACTTATGGCGCCTGCTAGTCCGCTAATGTAGAATGTCCATCATTCGATAGTTCTCCGAGACCAGGTGTTCTCGGAGACCAACACCACCCTCCCAGGTAGCTTTCTAAGACCAGGCGTTCTCAGGAACCAACACCACCCTACAAGTAGCTCTCTAAGACCAGGCATTCTTAGGGACCAACACTACATAGGTAGTTTTCCGAGACCGGATGGCCACGGGAACCAACACTTAGGTCAACACTGGCGCCTGCTTGCCCGACTCGATGAAAAATGACCAAACCTGTCCCTTGGGCCTCTAGGCACGTTTTGGGAAAGTTCAAAATTCCTCAAAACGGTAAGTCCACCCTTCCAAAATGTTACTAAACAGGTTAGGTGTACTCTGCACACCATCTGGTCTAATTCTGATTCCATTTCGGCTGACCCCGGTCATAATGACCATTTTGCCCCTGAACGCCCTAACATTGCACAAACCCCATCGAACGGTAAAAAACTCTCCTGCAAACATCCCTGAATGACCCGGAATGCTTAACAAGACATTCCGATCCATTCCTGACCATTTTCAGCCTAAACTAGCCAAAATGACCATTTTGTCCCTAATAACCCGAATGCGCCCCAAAACAACACCGGTCCTAGGTTACTGAATGGCGGATCTCATCATACGCCTCGGTTTAACCTAAGGAGGACCTTACGACACTAAACACCCATGACTCGATAAAAGTTCCCTCGAGCGTCTAGTAGATACTTCGCCTAAATTACCTTTTCTCACAATTCCCTAGTTATAATGCACTGTCAAATGACTTGAGAAATGCATAAACCAGAGAATTCCCAAAAGCTCGTTCACAGATCTTTCCATCGATACGGCTCGATCAGATAGATCGCTTCCCAAAGCTCATCATCATTTGGCTCAAAAACTACAACTTTCAACAACCGCGAGACGCTCTGCCAAGATTAACCTTTTCCCCAATTCCCTAATCAAAACGCACTGTCAAACAACTTGAGAAATGCGTAAATTAGGGAATTTTCAAAAGTATTTATAGAGTATTTTCCATCGGTATGGTCCGATCGGAGAGATCGCTTCCCAAAGACCTCGATCATGCAACACGAAAATAACTACTTTCGAACCCCCGCGGAGCATATCATAGACGCTCCGCAAAAATGCCATTTTATGCACATTTCCCGAGACAATATCTCACACTTCCGAACACCATTCCAACTCCCTGAAAACACGAAAGTTCGCAAAAAACCCTAGGAGAATATTGTAGGCGCAACCGATTCCTCTAAAACCTTCCCGGTTGACTCAATTATCAAAGCAAAGTTTAAACGAACACTCCCGGTGACGGAGCATATGCTACATGCACCCAAATTTTGATCAAATCGACCAAAGTTTAATCAACCGTCAGGATTTAGCCAATATAAGGGGTGCCACATGGCATTCTGGCAATGGAACAGTACTGGCGCATGGGCAAATTTTGGCCAGGCGCATGTAGCACATACGTCAGGCTTGTTCCAGATTGCCTATAAATACCAGCCTCCCCCTTTGCATAATTCAGGACCAAAATTGATGCGAAGCTCTACTGAAACTGCTCCAGAACCTCAAATCTCTACATACATTCCACTCCTCCAACAGTTAGGCTAGATACCACATCTCTCTAACCCATACACTTCACTTACATAGCCCTATACACCATTAAACATCACCTCCCAGCCCCTCAAGCCTATTTAAAGCCATTCAAATTCAAGTCAAGGCATCCATAGAAGTCTACAAGTATATTGAAGGCAAAAGGTGGTATTTCTTTTACATTTTTGTCTTCCTCTACTTTTCTCTTCTCTCACCTAGCCTACTTAGGCTATTCTCTATTTTAATCCCCATCTTTAATTCCCCTTTCTTGCATGCTTGAGCCAAGAGGGCTCTTAGTTCATGCCTAGAGAAAAGTTAATGGGAGCCACCACGTAGGGGGATCTCTCACTAGCCTACTTTAAGATGGTATGGCCTAGGAGCCCCTTGTTTATGTGATGTAGCCTAAAGCCTTGTATGTACTCATGACCCCCTTGCATTTTGTTATCTTAATCATGTCTTGTGTACTTGGCTTTATTTTTATGTTTATAATCATGTCCTACAAAGCTTGCATTATTCTTATTTTCATGACATTTTCAAGTTCAATACCCCCCTCAAAATGGTTTCAAGAGTTGGCTCCTTGAAGTTTAGGATGAGACCTTAAAAGTCATGCCTTAGAAAATCCCCCACTACCCCCCTAGCTCACACTTTTGCATCATTGCATTTCAATTTGCATAAAAGTTATTTTCCCAACTCTCTAGTTTCCAAGGTTTCCATTCCCTCAAGTTTAATGGTTGAAATGGCCCCATGGAACCCTCTCTTGAGTGGTTTCCTTTTTATTTAGCCATAGGAACCCTCCGTTATTGGAATGGTTTCCTCTAAAAAATGGTTTCCAAAATCTTATTCTTAAAAATGGTTTTCAAAAATTCATTCTCTCCATCTTTGCATTAAAAATGATATTTCAAAAGTTGTCATCATCATGTTGATTTTTGGACTCCATGCTCTTGTCAAGATAATAGTTTTAATGGTCATAAGGAAACTTTCTTTGGAATGGTTTCCAAACATCAACCATATAAACCATACTCTTGGGTAGAGTAAAATTTTCATGGAAATGATCTTCAAAAAGGTTGTCTACCAAAGACCTTTGCATAATATGATTGGTTTTTCAAAAACTCTTTTGAAAAATGCATCAAACCACCTTTCAAAACCATTTTACAACTCAACCCTAGGTTAACTTGACCCTAGTTGTCCAACCCTAGATAAACTTGACCCTAGGTTAACTTGACCCTAGTTAGCTAACCCTAGGTCACCTTAACCCTAGGTTAACCTAACCCAAGTTAGTTAACCTTAAGTCACCTCTAACCATAGGTTAACCCAACCTAGGTTAGTATACTTTAAGGTTCCAACTCATGGACCCCTTTTAAATGATCTTTCTATTTAAAACTATTCTCATGACTCATTTTTTCAAAATCTCCTACTCTCTTGATATTTCAAAAGCCAACTCCATAACCTCTTCAAATGTCCCTACATTCCATCTTCAAAGTATTTCAAAAAATGTTTTCAAAAACTCACAAGCCTAAGGTGTCCCTATCCCTTTTATAATTAGGGATTCCAAAGGAACGTGATACATCAAGAACAACCCCCAAGGTTGTCCATATTAGGATTTCAAAACCGCTTTCAAAAGCTTTTTCTAAGACAAGTTCATAAAAACATCTCAAAACCTTACCTCTAAGGTTTTCAAAACAAGACATCAAAACTCTCTTGAGTTAATTCAAAACACTTCCAAAACTCCCTTGAGTTGTTCCAAAAACATTTCAAAACACTTCAAAATCCCATTTCAAGAGTTTCAAAGTTCTATTTCAAAACACTTCAGCATCCGATTTCAAATCAAAATTCTCAAGTCATCTTTCCAAAGACCTCAAAATGTCTTCAAGCTTTCCAAAGGCCCCAATGCGCCTATTTTTCATCGGGCTCTTGCCCGAACTATGAATGACTTAATTCTCACCAAATGAGATACGTAAACAACCTAAAATGGTGCAGTCATAACTTCTCTTTCAACTTCAATCCCCTTTTCAAAAATTTCAATCAATTCAAAACTTCTATTTCAAACTCCTTCAAAACTCCCATGTTTTCAAACTTCTTCCAAAAACTTGCATCATACATCATTCATCCTAAAAGTGACGACTAAAACCCGTTTTCAAAATTCTGAAGTGGATATTAAGTGGATAATGTTAACCGATTATTCTAGTGAGTGAACAAAAGAGTGATTAGACTTGTAGGTACCGAAAAGGTGGGGTAGGGTGATGATCTTAAGATATCTTCCCTACACGTAACCAACTCCCGGACCATAGATTTCTGTTTTTGAAAGATCAAAATGGAGTTATTTTCAAAAAAAGGGCTCAAATCTTTCCAAAGATTGTCAAACAACCTATTTTCTTAAAAACCCTCTCTAAAGGGAGATTTCAAAGATCTTTTCTAAAAATTCTAAGTTTAATTTTCAGATTAATACTTAGTTTTAAGTGCCCTAACTCACCTTAATCTAGTTAGGTGACGACTCCTATTTTTCTAAAAAACCCTTAGTCAAACCAATTTCAATTCAAATCTAGTCACACTCGTCCTTCTAGGAGGATGAGTTCTAATGACAGAGTTCTGTGCTTTTGTCTCCGAGCTGAAAAGACCTTAGACTTAAAACCAGGGCGCGACAAGAAGTATTTGCGATGATAGAATGTCGTCGCAAAAGGTGTCCATGCCGTTGCAAATGGGTATTAACGTCGGAGATGCGACGACATTTCTGGCGATGAAACTACGAGCGTTGCAAATAGTATTTGGGACAGTTGAGCGACGGCAAGGACACTATTTACGATGGCAAAAAAACCGTCGCAAATACAACTCATCAGGGCACTTTTTTTTGCTACCGCTAGCTTGCCGTCGCTAAAGAGTATTTGTGATGGCAAACTGCCGTCACAAATAACTATAGGCGACCAGCATTAGCGACAACATTTACTATCTTAAAAAACCTTTAGCGACGACATTAACCGTTGCAAAAACCAACGCAAAAAATGAGACCTTTACACTGACGATCCTCACTTTTGCGACAGTGAAAGATCATCGCAAATACCTTTATTTTTTTTTTTTTGGCATGTTGTTTCATCTGATAAAATACACAATTAACATGATCCAAATAAAAAAATTCATTCAATCATCCAAATACTTAACAAAGTTAACATATCTTTTAAATATCTATCAAAATCCATAAAATTAATATACTTCTCTCTCATACAAATGCATAAAACAAAAACAAAATATATAATGTCTTGCAAAAATAACAACCCAATAGGTTCATATTATCAAGTAAAATTTCTGATGGCTTCTTCGTCTATGCAGAGGAAGTATTGAATATGGCACCAGCTGAACTAACTGTAGATGCTGTGGGGTTTTCTCTCTTTTATTTTGCTCAACGATGTTGCTTGGAGAAGTGGTGTCTGCATTACTGGACACACCTCAGATATAGAATTCCTACCAATGCCATTGGTCATTGCTGCATTATGGGATTTGAATTCTTGTTGCTTCACTCCTGGAAAATGCAATCTATCTGCAACAGGTCTGGGTACTTGTAACTTATCTCTGGGGATATAGGAATGCACAGCTAGTCTAAGGTTTTCTTTAGCCCATCTATAAACTGCACTTAATTTCCCTTCCAAACTTTAACAAGGACATTTAATTCACTGACTGAATTTCTGAAGAGGAAAAATTTGGCATTCTAAGGACAAGAGCAAAGCTGCTTTGCATGTTTTAGACAAAAATACCTGTCTAGGGAACACAGACAACCTGCCGCAGAATGATGTAGATCATAGAGACATACTGCACTCCCTTTTACTGGTCGAGTCAAAGTCCACTTCCATCTGTTGTGATTGTGAGGAATTGCAAAGATATTCCCCCCTTATGCCTTCCTGCTTAATACGTGACTACTCAAGAAAGAGAAACAATTCAAGAACTCAGTTCAACATTATATCTAACATGTGGGTATGCATTCCAGCATAGAAATTGATGGCTGGCAAGGAAATTGCAAAAGTAGGCAAATTTGTTTCAACTTAAATTGAGAAAAGCAGAACAATGGTAAAAGATCCCAAATGCAAAAGCAACAAGAAAAAAACAACTTTATAGTCTTAACACACACCATTTTGTATCTGTCTCAATATTCTTAGGATGACCTGGACAGGTACAAATGTGGAATTTACAACAACACCTACCAACATACATATTAACCAAGACTTTTTAAAAAAATGTCATTTCCTTGTGAGTTGACTCCTACTATTGTTTAGGTTAACCACGACACCAAATATTATAGATGCTCATAATTTTCACTACTAAGCAATTATTATATTCTATGGAAACTGAAAATATAAATTGATCATGCATAGCTGTAATTGAACTTAACAATGAATTCTAATAGCATTACACTAATGAGGGATGTCCCATAATTTTATCTGTATCTCACGTAGAAGTGCCCTTTCAAACACTTACCAATAAGCGAGCAATATAGATAAAAAGGGTTTGAGGTACTCCAATAAACTACTACATTCTCATGCATTCCATGAACTTCTCAAGAATAATAAAATAAGAGAAGTATAATTGCAGTGTGCTAGAAAATTGATAAGGCACCTAAAACTTCAGAGGTTAGGACATGACCCATCAACAACATCAATTCTTCCATTAGTCTGGGCTTTTTCCAGCCTAAGAGTTAGTAAATTAACAAACATAAAATTAATATATATTTTAAGCAAAATAAGAAAATAAATTGATTAAACTTGCAAGAGTCTAAACAATTCTACTTAATGCAATTCATTGTTGAAAAAATTAATAAAATTACATAAAATGTATAGCAGCAGATTACATCGACACCGGCAGCAAAACCAACTGTTGAGTTTATACATAAACTGTAAAATCATACAAAAATCTTGTAGCAACTTCAAGGTTCATACATAAAGGAAGCCAGAACACATGGTTTATACAAGCAAGAACATAAAAACCTTGAAACATTAGATTTACCTCGTGAACACAACCTGAATTTTATCTCAAACTCGTCACAGGCCATGGAGTCAGCCTAGCTGCAGGCAAAGATAACCTTATGACTAGGACCCATTTCACCACTGAGAAAGCTTCATTAAGCCACACAACTCAGCTCATAAATTGAGATACCTTTTGCATATAACCGATAAAAAATAAAAAAAGTTTAGGCACCTATCATATATCAGGTCTTGTAGGGGAAAAAAAATTCTCCCTTTCCTTGAAGATTACTCAAATTGCTGTATGGAGGGACCTCGTTTTCTTACACCACAAGACTTAAATGAAGTCCAATTGCAGTAGATAATATAACAAAAGCCACAAAAGAAAAAATACTAGACACGATGAATTGTTAGAGTTCTTTATGGTGTGCATATAATGGGAGTGATACAATCAGAAAAAAGAGATAAAAACATGTATACTTTTCAATTTTATATGGGAAAACAAAAGAATGAGGTTTAAAGGAGTGAAAAGATAAGTTTTTTGAGACTTTTCAAATGGTGTTTTGGACACTATTAATAGTACCATGAACAACCACTATGCTGATTTAGGTTTCTTTTATGTTCTATGGTTATTAGGTTGAAGGAAGAACAGTGTAATCTTCCAAAATAGGGTTGAAAGAGTGAAACAGAGTCTGGCAGATCTTGTTGAGGCTTTAAAAGCATTAATACTGGTTGAGGCCTCAAGAAGAAGAAGATTTTGGCAGATCAATTAAGCAATTCTCAGGGATTCTCTATCGTTTTTTTTACCATGGCCCAAGCTTTCCCTCCCTCTCTCTCGCAAAATTCTCTATTTTTTTCATAGACCAACAACATCACATCCACACTGGCACCAAAACCACCCATTGCCACACTGAACAATGTTAATTAGTTCCAACATTGAACAATCCTTCAATGGTTCTCTTTACTCCTCTCTCATCACATGATCAATTCCAACACCTAATCAATTCCAAAACGAAAACTACATACTATTCAAAGAGTTGAGAAAAATTTGACACTATGGAGTTTTAAGCATTAAAAAGGTATAAATTAGAACAAAACCATATGTATATCATTCCTAATAACACCATCAACCTCTCAATTGAAACCCTATACAACTATTCAAGGCCAATGAATTCACACACATTTTGTCACATAAATAGGAAGCTTAGACCAGTCCTCTTATTTTCTCTTCCCCAATTTTCTTAGTAACTAAATAGTATGATAGTACAACAAATAAATAAAATCAAAGATAAGAAAAACAGAAAACTATAATAGTAGAACAGTGGTTTCACAAAAAAACAAAAGCATAGCTTAACTAAACACAAACCCATTAACAGTCATGTAAAACTAGGGGATCTCAAAAGGTGGAGCTATTAGATTAAGCCACTCTATGATGCTATTAGATTAAGAAACTCTATGATGCCACAACAACCATGTCTTTGTAGTGAAGAGAGAGAGAGAGAGAGAAACAAAAGCCCAGTCACTCTCTCTGGATTCTTTGCATAGAACCCATAAAATATTTGTTTAGTCACTTCTTGAATTTGTAACTCAAGCCTTTGGGTCCATTTCACGACCAGAGAGCCGCACATATGAATGACTTCGATGAAAAAAAGAAAATGATTGAACCAATGTAAAAAAATTAATTATCTTTTGACTGATGCATAGTTTACCATTGTACGATGCCAAGACAAGGGTGAATCAGAATTTTCAAATTCAGGATGGGGATGATGTTATGACACCAAGCTTCACCTTCGAGAAAAAGGAAAAAAAAAACTATGAACAGCAACTCTATTGACAACGAAAGGAACAAAGCACAAACATCCACATAGCATGAAAGCATAAGCCCCAAAAAAAAACATGTAAGCTTGAACAACTTCAAACACTCACCAATGGTAAATCCAAATAATAAAAAATTACAATAAACACAATATCAAATGATAACTGAATCTCAATCAAAGCATCTAAGACCCAAAACAACAACAAACAAAAACCAAGAGAAACCCTAAACTTCATCATAACAGAGTAGAAACTATGAGCTACCTTTTCTGTAGGATGTTATCATGCCAATGGTGAAGCATTCAATGCCATGGCCCCTATTAACTTGAGATCCAGGTAGTGTAGACAGAGAGAAGATCGAACTTCATTGTAATTTACTTTTGTTTTTGTTTTTGTTTTTGGTTTTCCATGGTAATCAAAGTATGAATAGTGATTTCCTTTTCTTTTCTTTTTAATTTTGGCTTGCCAAATTCGAAGAGAAAACAACCACAAAACAGTATTAGAAGAAAAAATGAGGGTAGTTAGTAGTTAGGACCTTGTAGATGGCATCCCAAGGCAAGAAACTGAGAAAATCAACCAAAAAGCAAGATTTCAAGTACCTAACATGAAACAAAGAGTTCATCAGACGCATGGGGGAGGAGGTGAGAGTCACAGTGGGAAAGTAAAAAGAATGTCAACTTCAAAACAGAAGAAAAAACAATAAATTGGGGGAAAGAAGAGACCGAATGGCAATGAGATTGCGAGAGTAAATGAGGCAGTAGGAGTGGGGGTCCTGTAGGTGACGAAGAAGTAGACGAGCATGTCAATTAGGAAAGAAAATTGGCCAGCAATGTCGAGGACAAAGAGGTTCTCTGGCAGTCCTCTAAAGAACCCAAATTCCAGGGGTGAAGAAGGATGAGTACACTGCCCGTATAAGAGAGAAAGAGAGAGGCTTACCAGAAGGAGGTCGCAAATCGACGTCATGAGCTGAGAGAGGGATCGTGGAAGAGGGAGATTAGAGTTAGGGTGCACTAGTCGATTTTAGGCTGGGAGAGGGAAAGAGAAGCAAAGGAAGGGAAATTAATTTGGAACAAAACTACACTGTTTAGAATCAAAATGACGTCATTTCACTAAAAGCATTTGTGACGGAAATATGCTGTCGTAAATAAAGGAGTCGTAAAATGGGGACGCATTTAACAACTTGAAACGACGTCATTTTTTTTAACTTTTTTAGCGATAGCTTTATTGCCGTCACAAATGCCCCGTCGCAAAAACCATTTTTTGGGTCGAGATCATTACTGACGCGAAAAATAGGCTTTGGCAACGGCATTTCAGCCGTCGCAAAGAATCCATTACAAATAGTAGTTTTTCTAGTAGTGTACTCTTAGAATGAAAAATGGTGTAAATACTTTGTAAAATGGTTACATTTTTAACTCTTAACTATAATACATTGCAGTAAACCCACACATATGTGTATCCTAATGCATTAGCCATTACTTGGAAATTTAGAAAATTATATTCTTATACAATTTTCTTATAGCACCCTTCAACACAATAATTTGTAGTGACATTTTTATAGTTAAAAATAATATTGTACACTTTTACCTCTTCTTCCTTTCTATACCTTACCTTGATACCTATTGGCTTTCCCTTACAAAGTCCTTAATGATTTAAAATATGCACTTCATTGGAGATCTTTGTTTGAATATGAATCATTATTTGTCAATCATGCTAAGCGATATTTAAGTTTTGAGCATTCTTTCATGAAATCATACTAAATTGATACACTTTCAGTATTGCGTTCTTTGGCATTCGAATTACTCTCTTGCATATTATGGCATTTACTCCTTTTAGAGCATTCCATTGATATGAACCTTGTGCTTAGTTATTTGAGAGTGTATGTTCGGTGAGGATTTGGATCGATGAATTGCTCCCAAAGATGATGTGAATTTGAGGTTTCCCACAAGAGAACGGGTGTCGCAATTGAAGTATAAACCAGTACTGTCTGGTATCGTTCTCTCCCAAGGGACCAAGCCAAATATAGGCGTCACATAGGCAAACAACCAACAATTTGATTCGAATTAGAAATTTACTTAAGTAAATTGAAGCTATCTACAAAGAAAACCGAAAATATATTGATGATGAGAGAATTGTAATTACAAATTCGACTAATCACACTAAGTATGAAGAACAATTCTATCTAAATTTGAAAACAATTAACGGAAAGCTTGAATGCAATTGCTTCAATCCACTAATTCTCTACGAAATCTTCAATGAATATTTGTATAACTTAAGTCAACGCTCACTCCATGGATCCTTGACTTGGAGGATTTCGACCATAGAAACTCGAATTCATATTCAATTGTGTGGATTGATGTTCAATTGTAGGAATCATAGAGACAAACCTTCAATTGTGTGATTCCTATACCAATTATATGATTGTGCATAGCAATTACCAACATAGATTATGAATCTAAGTGTTCTATGGATCTACAACTCAATTGAATTTGAAGAAAATATAAGATAGATCATTGAAGTTCTTCTACCTTCATCGAAACCTTTGAAGATCCTTGGTAGATCTCCACAATTACATCCAAGAGATGCTTAGCTACTTGAATCTATAAGGTAAAATGTAAAGAATTTTAAATCTATCATTAATTGGAAAATAAATTGATGTTTGCTTGCAAGGAAAGTAGAAGAAAATGAAAGAAAATACAAAGGAAACTAACTTTCTCTCTCTAAAATTTGTACTAACTGTAAATGTGATGTAAAATGGTGATAGATACAAAAAATCCCATCACATTTCGAAGATATAGCAGTGAAAACCAAGTAGGAAGCACCGATACCATACATACGGTATTGTTCACCGTACGTACGGTGAACATACAGTACGTACGGTGGATCTTACGCTAAATCGACCTTTCTGAATCTCGAAAAACTTTTGTAGGCGTACGTACGGTGGAACCATCGAACATACAGTAAGTTCCACCATACATACGGTTAACATAAATATTTTGCTCTAAGTCTCCTCTTCGTCACTCAAAACCTACAAAATACCCACAAACACTTATTAGAATAATTATTATACTAAAATGAGACATATATACACCCTAATTGGACTAATAATAGCTATTTAGGGACTTTAGATTACACTTTTGGAGTGTAATCACTACCCCCCACCTAACTTTTGCTAGTCCCTAGCAAAATGCGAAGAATAAAACAAATATGTACAAAAATAATAATAATAATCTCCATTTTCGTGGGAGTCCTGGATGCATTTAGCCTATGCATCAAGCCTTCGAACCCCTAGGTTACCCCTAATGGATAAATGGTGTCTCATGAGGGCTTACAATAATGACACCCACAAACATCGCCTTATAATCAACAATTCTAGATGTAGAACGATATAGGAGAAATGCATGAAGGTATATCACATCACTCAAAACAATGTATCTCTACTTTCAATACAAACAAGATGAGTCTATGAAAACATTATGACAAGATTCATAAGTGTGTGTGTGCTAGGATCACACATGGCAGTTTATAATGCTCCACTTCACACTGACAACCTTAAAGCCTCGATTAAAACACTCTCTGGGCATACACTCAAAGAGTAATTGAACACAGTTTATCTCACTTGGCTATTCATAATAAAAGAGTAAGTGTTCAAGTCATACAAAAGAGCAAACCAAACTAAGAAAAACGATATAATGTGAGTGTATCAACTTAGCATGACTTTATGGAAGAATGCTTATGACATAGATATCAATTAAGAATGATGTGTAAACGATGTCTTACATTCCATCAAGACCTTAATTGAAGATCATGCTTTGGATCATAAAAGACTTTGTAAGGGAAGGCCAAGAGGAATCAAGGTATGGTAAGAAGGAAAGAAAAGGTGTAAAGATGCAAAACATGTGTGATCAAGGCATGTAATGCTCATTGAAAGACATTATTCTTTTTCAACTTTTAACTTTTACAATATCAACTTTACCTCTCTTTGAGGTTTCAACTCCCTTCATCTACCAATCATTCTTATTTCTTTTCCACTTTCTTATATACTTTCAATTTCTATACATGTATTATACTTTTTTTTTTTTTTTTTGAAATCAAAAGAATGGTAACACTTTTCACTTTCCACTAATCATTTTTTCTTCTTCTTCTTCTTCTTGTCTTTTTTTTTTTTTCTTTTCTCATCTCTTTTCCCATGAGACTTAGAAATGCATTATAGCTAGTGTAAAGATTTGGTGACAAAGAGAAGAAAATATCAATAAAACTCGGTGGCTCAAAGTGAACAAAGAGGCCTAAAAATTATTTCTAAAGCAAGTATTGTGTATATAGATCTTGATAAAATGTAAGTGTCAATCAATGCAAATCAATATCAAACCAACAAGCCAAACACAAGTATAATGAAGTCATTTGTAAATGAGAGAAGTTAATAAGAATTCATTCGAGTAAGTGTAAAAATCTCTCTAATGAAGCAATAGGCTCTACTCTCACCAGCTAATGATCTCCACTCAGTTAGGTCATAAATGCAAAGGTCAACAATGTAAAACTACTTAATATGATCCGTGCTCGTAAATGCAATCATCTCATCATAATGAAGTCAAAAGCATATCGTGTTTACATTGAAATCAAAGAAGAACAACGCTTATCATATTGTGATCGTGCCCCATGCTAATCCCTCATCATTCAAAAATCAAATATTGATCTCATGAATATGTTATGGTCCTATATATAAAGCATCAACACATCCACCATAGATAACTAGATATCAACATGAACAAAATATAGATGAATATGCTAAAAACATGAAAGAATTGATACCGAGACCATGAGATACTTCAACCTCTTACCAAAGATCCCAAGTAATTGAAAGATCATCATTCAATATAATACCTGAGAAGAATCAACATACCACAAAGAGATCGAAATGTAACAAAAGATGTATATGCAATCTAAACTCTACTTCTAACTATACCACAAAATGATATCAAAATGACTTATAACTTCCCCCATGAACAATAGAGTGTTAGATATATGAAATAAAATAACACTAACATAAATGGCACCTAAACTCTACCTCTAACTAAAGGAAATCATGAATGTTTTTTTTTTTTAAGAATAGAGGGCAACACAAAGAAACAAAAACAAAAGTGCAAAATCAAAGAAACAAAAACACAAATAGAGGTAAACCCTCTACTCTCCCCCTAACTAGAATGATGCATTATCCTCAATGCATGAAGACAAGCCAAGAAATGAGATAAAATTACGAGAGAAAAGAGAATAGGGTGCCTAAGTGCACCCCCCCAACTAAGATAGAACCCTAACTAGTAAAACAAAACAAAATAAAAAACAAAAACTATCTAAACTACTTCTACTACTCAAACACACGAGAATAAGGTCAACCTATACCACAAAGGAGAAATTTGCCATCATTTCACACGTCCACAATGGCAACTTGTGAGGAGGTTAAATGAGGGTAGACATAATCAATTTCAATATCCTTGATGAACTTAAGGATATAAAAAATACAGTCAAACGGGTCAAAAGGGTCATAGAATGTAAGGAAGTCAAAGGATCATACATTATGGTGCCTCCCAAAGTCATTCTATTAACCTCTTGACCCTCCTCACTCTCTAGGTGCTCACCTAGGTGAAAGGTAGTCGATTCTACTAGCGGCGTGTCAAGCTCCAAAGGAGTTGGCATAGTAGGAATAGGTTCTAGAGGCTTAAGGGTAGGGGTCACTTGGCCCTCCAACATAGTAGACACATCCTCAAAAACAACCCTATCCTCTTGCACTTGAACATCCCCGACATCTAAAAGTTCAAGTCCTTCACCAAAGGCAAAAGCTCTCTCTAGAGGGTCCTCAATATAGTCTTTATCATTATAGACTATCTTTGACTCCTTTTCTCTCTCACTAAGTTCTTCATCAATCTCTTCCTCACTCTTTTTTTGCTTAAGAGCCTCAATCTCGAACTCCTCTCTCTCGAGTTCTTCATCCTTGGAGACATTTTCAATAATGTCCTTGTAAGCACCCCATTGTTATCTACTCGGCAATCTTTGGCCCAACTGGATCTAGTTTTCAAACATCACAACACATACGGGCCCAAGATGGCTCTTTCAAACTCCAATGCAGCCAGCTAGTCGCTTCTTGGGCCCATAAGACCCAATTGAAGCTAAAAAGACCATCTTGGCCCTAGGCACTCCAAGCAGCTTTCCAAGACTGGCCGGCCTCAGGAACTAATGCCATCCAAGTAGCTTCCCGAGATTGGGCGATCTCATGGACCAACACCTTACCTAATTTCAGACAGTTCACTTTTGGCGCCTGCTAGACCGCCAATATAAAATGTCATTCATTTGATAGTTCTCCGAGACCAGGCATTTTTGGAGACCAACACCACCCTCACAGGTAGCTTTCTGAGACCAGACGTTCTCAGAAACCAACACCACCCTACAGGTAGCTCTCTAAAATCGGGCGGTCTCAGGGACCAACACCGCATAAGTAGCTTTTCAAGGTTGGGTAGTCTCGGGAACCTACAACTAGGTCGACACCAGCGCCTGCTAGCCCGACTCAGTGAAAAATGGTCAAAGCTGCCCCTTGGGCCACCAAGCACGTCTTAAGAAAGTTTAAAATCCTTCAAGGTAGTAAGTTCACCTTTCCAAAGTGTTCCTAAATAGTTAGGCGTACTCAACACGCCATCTTATCCAATCCCAGTCCCATTTCGATAAACTCTTGTTAAAATGACCGTTTTGCCCCTAAATGCCTAAACACAGTACAATCCCATCAGACAACAAAAAACTCTTCCAAGACCATCCTCAGATAGTCCGGCACGCTTAACATGCTACTCCAACCCATTCTGACTTTTCTTAACCAATCTCGGTTGAATAACCATTTTGCCCCTAGCGACCCCAATGAGCCCCAAAACTACATTGGCCTTGGGTATCGACTGACGGGTCTCATCATACACCCTGCTTAACTCGAGGTGAACCTCATGACACTAAACACTCCCGACTCCATGAAAATCCCCCTGGAGGGTCTCACAGATGCTCCGCCAAGGTTGTCATTTCTCCCGATTCTCCATTTATAATGCACCGTCAAACAACTTGATAAATGCAAAACCAGGGAATTCCCAAAAGTTCGTCCCCAGGTCTTTCCATCGATACGGCTCGATCGGATGGATCGTTTCTCGAAGCCCCTCATCGCATGGCTTGAAAACAACCACTTTCAGTGCCCCTGGAGCGTCTCACAGACCCTCCGCCAATGTTGACTTTTTCTCTAATTCTCTGATTATAACGCACAGTCAAACGACTTGAGAAATGCATAAATTAGGAAATTCCTAAAAGTTCCTCTAGAGCACTTTCCATTGGTACGGTCCAATCAGAAAGATTGCTTCCCGAAGGCCTCAATCATGTGGCACATAAATGGCTACTTTTGAACTCCTACAGAGCGTATCACAGACGCTCCGCAAAAATGTGTTTTCATGCACACTTCTCGAAATGATATTTCACACTTTCGAACACCTTTCAAGCTTTTCAAAAACTTAAAAGTTCATGAGAAACACTAGAACAACACCGTGAACGCAATCAATTTCCCAGAAATCTTCCCGATTGGCACAATTATCAAAGCAAAGTTTAAACGAACACTCTCAGCAACGGAGCATATGCTACATGCGCCCAGATTTTGATCAAATTGATCAAACTTCGCTTAGCCCTTAAGATTTAGTCAGTACAATGACTGCCACGTGGTGTTCTGCCAATGGAACAGTATTGGCGCATGTAGCACATGCGTCAAGGTAAATTTTGTCCAGGCGCATATAGGTGCATCCCACACTTCAAACACTTAGGCTAGATTCCATCTCCCCTTAACCCATACACTACACCTATATAGCCTTCAATACCATAGAATACCTCATTCCACCCCCTTCAAGCCTTTTTAAGGCTATTCATGCTCAAGTCAAGGCATCCATGGAAGTTTGAAAGTGTTTGAAGGCAAAAGGTAGTATTGTTGACCCAAAAAACAACCCAAGAGGGGGGGGTGGATTGGGTTTTTCAAAGATTAATTAAAATTAATCTAAACAATATAATAGTGATCAATCTATATGCAATGCAATGTAATCAAGGAATGAAAGGAAAACAGAGCAACACAAAGAACACAAAGAGTTACCAAGGTTCAATCACAAACCATGGTTTACGTCCTCACCCCAAGATCCCCTTGAAGTCTCCTTCCACTATGTAATCTCCAATTACAAATGGGTTGCTGATCGATAAAGTGCTCAGCTTACTATATACAAGAACTTCTACCCGAGTTCTTCAGCCACCAAGGGGTTTTGTCCAAGCTCCACTCAAACTTACAAAAGTTTTTCTTTCTCAAGAGAACTCTCAAACTCTCACTTACAAGTGTATAAAAATATACAAGTAACTCAAAAACTCTCTAACAAGAGTAGATTATACAATCAAAGCTCACAAAGTAAAGACAAGAGGAATGTTCAGGAATTTCAGTTGATCAGTCAGTGATTCTTGTTCTTATCTCTCTTGTTTTTATAAACACAGCTGGTAGCTTGTATATAAACCCCTGTATTGATTTCATCTGTTGGAGGTTGTTGGGCTTCATTTAATGCACGTCCAGTCCGTTATAACGTTAGAAAAACTAGCCGTTATATCCTAGGGGTCGACTCTAAGCTTGTAGAGCTGCATTTACCAGATGTTGTCTACTGTCTCCATGAGTCCACTCTTCATATCAATGAGTCAGTTCCTTGTTCATTCTGTCTTCATGTCATTTTGCTTCTGTTGTCATGAGGCGACTCTTCAATTTCATGAGTCCGCTCTTTATACAGAAAACTTACTTTAGGTTTCATGAGTCGATTCTTTATATCAAAGAGTCGGCTCTTTGCTTATTTGATCTTCAAGTTTTCTATGTCTGTCTTCATGAGGCGACTCCTCATTTTCATGAATCAACTCTTTGTCCATTTGGTCTTCAGGCTTTTGCTTCTGTGTTCATGAGTCGACTCTTCATTTCCATGAGTCCTCTCATTGATCATTTTGTCTTCAAGCCTTTTGCGTCTGTCTCCATGAGGCGACTTTTCATTTCCATGAGTCCGCTCATTGCCCAGAAATCTACATTCTGTCTTCCAATGATCCAAATCATCTCAGCAGCAGTATAAGATCTTCAATGAGTCTTCTCTTTGGGGTATAATGATCAATCAAATCTCTTTAACTCATCAAGGTTATCTTCTATTCAATTTGGAATGAATCAATCATTATTCATCTCTTTTTGATTTCCAATCTGTCAGAGCTTCATTAGATCAATGTTGTTCTCTTCTTCTTCATTTGCAAAGCTTTCTCTTTCATTGTAGAACACTCTCTTTCAATACCAAGCTTTCTCAAATATATAGAGCTTCACAATGCTTCATTGCCGATTTCTTCTCTTTGCTAAAAGTTCTTTTTTCTTTAAAATCACTTCAGTGAGACCTTTGCAAACTTGATGAAATCTCTTCATACATATTGTCTACATTGATTCTTTATATCTCAGAAGAATTCTTCACTTAGATTCCATGTAGAGATCAGACAATTAATGTGAATCTTCTTCTCAAGAAATTTCAATCACATAATGTGGATTTAATCTTTACATTCCTGATGAAGTCTTCTCTTGAGCATTTTCAATCTCTTCAACAAACAAATTCTCTTCAACTGATATTTGCATATTCTAATGAAGTCTTCAATCTTTCTTGTGTACAAGTCAGTCTTCAATGAGTCTATGCATACTTAATGAAAGCTTCATTTGAACATCTTCAATCTCTTTGAATGTAAAACATTTGTTTGAGGTAGAGATAGGTGTTAATCCTCTGTTTGGTTCATTGCATAGCTCTTGGAGCTTATTGCTTTATCTTGAACTTGTAGTGCATCCACTTTGACAAGTATTAGACTTAAGATCGAACTTTAAGTCTAAATTATATACTTTATTAATCTGCACACTAAGTAAATGCATTAGTAAAATAACACAAGGTTTAGTTATCATCAAAATCAACATAGGAATTAACCTTGAGTCAATAAGTATTCCTTTTATATTTTGCAACCCTCACTCCTCTCTTCTCCTTCCTAGCTTACTTAGGCTATTATCTATTTTAATCTCCATCTTCTACGCCCTTTTCTTGCATGTTTGAAATAAGGAAACTCTTAGTTCATGCCTAGAGGAAAGTTTATGAGAGCCACCATGTAGGGAACTTCTCACAAACCTACTTTAAGATGGTATGGCCTTAGAGCACCTTGCTATGTGGTAAAGCCTCTAGCCTTGTATGATTTCATAACCCTTTTGCATATAATTATCTTATTCATGTTTTACATGCTTGGGTTTGTTTTTATTTTTTCAAAGCTTTCATTATTTCTATCTCTATAGCATTCTCAAGCTCCATATTCAAATGTTTTCCTAAAAATGATCCTAGAGTTGGTTCCTTAAAGTCTAGGTTAAACCCTCAATTTCTACACCTTAGAAAACCCTCTTTAGGTCCCTTGACTTCATTTTGCAACCCCACATTTCATTGCTTTTCAAAATTACATTAGAATGGCTTTTAAACCCTTTCTTCTATGTTGATTTTTAAGGGCTTTACTCTCTTGAATTTTGTGGTTGAAATGGTCCCTTGGAACCCTCTCTTGAGTGGTCTCCCCATTATCTTGACCATATGAACCCTAGTTCATTGGAATTGGCTCTATTCTCTTTAAAATTGTTTTCAAAACAATTCCCTTCAAAAAGGGTTTTCAAAATTACACTCTCTTCAACTTGCATAAAAATCACTTTCTTAAACCATCATTTTCATCTTGATTTTAGAAGTCTTGCTCTCTTGGATATTAAGGTTAGAATGGTCCCATGGAGTTCTCTTTGGAATGATTTCCTTCAAATCAACCATATGGACCCATATTCTTTAGAGTGGTCTTCAACTTGTTAAAAGTGGTTTTTCAAAACCTCCTTTCTAAAGCCAATTTTCAAAAGGTCATTCTCTCTAACTTTTAAGTCTTCAAAACTATCTATTCAATATTAATTTTTACAAGTTTTACTCTCTTGAGTTTTGGGGTGAAATGGTTCCAAAGCAACCCTTTCTTAAATGGTTTCCAAATATCAACCATAGGACCCCAACACTCACTTGAGTGGTTTTCACAAAATAGTTTTCAAAACATACTTTCAAATTTCATGCATAAAACCATATTTCCAAAACCACTTGTCAAAATCACCTCCTAACCCTAGGTTAACTTAACCCTAGTTGTCCAAACCCTAAGTTAACCTCACTTTAGTTAGTTAACCCTAGGTCACTTTAACCTCTAGGTTAACCTCTAAGTTAACCTAACCTTAGTTAGTTAACCCTAGGTTATCTTAACCTTAGGTCAACCGAAACTTAGGTTAACCTAATCCAAGTTAGTTAACCCTAGGTTACCTTAGTCCTAGGTTAACCCAACCTAGGTTAGTAAGCTTCAAGGTCCCAATTTGAAGACCCCTTTAAAATAATCTTTCAACTCAAAATCATTTTCATAACATATTTTCAAAACATCCAACTCTCTTAAGATTTCAAAAATCAACTTCAAAATCTTTTCGAGTATCCCCACACTCTATGTCTCTAAGAAGCTCTCTTAAGCTTGTCTCAACTAAAATGGCTAGACACTTAATATTTTTCAAAAATTATTTTCAAAATCTTTTTAAGAACTCACAACCCTAAAGTTTCCCCAACCCTTTATGGTTAAAGGATTCTAAGGAAAGTGACACATTAAGTACAACCTTCAAGGTTGTCCATATTCGGGTTCCAAAACCCTAAGTTTTTTAAAAAACTCTTTTCAAAAATAATTTTCAAACATCACATTCTTGAAACAACCCTAATCCTTCCATGGTTAGGATTGGTCAAATATAAGTGAGATATTCAGGGAGGGTTTTATAACCCTAAAGATTTAAAAACCAAAGGGAAGTCTCTAGCCCTTTTTTCCAAAATTGTCTTCAAACTCATTGCCCTAAAAGGAGTTCATCTATTCATTAACTAACCTCTTCAAGGTGATGAAATATTCAACATGCCTTTCATAAGGGTACACAATAACTATTTTCAAATAAACCATTTCAAGACAAGTTTATAAGAGCTCTTGTGAGTCCAAATCCAATTTTCAAGTCCATAATTAAGTTTTCATAACTTTCAAAACTCTCTTAGGTTATGTTCAAAAGCATTTCAAAACACTTCAAAATCCCATTTCAAGGAGCACTTTCAAAAACCTTCAAGTTCAATTCCAAAAATACTCCAACATCCGATCTCAAATCAAAATTCTCAAGTTATCTTTTCTCAAAGACCACAAAGTGTCTTCAGACCTTTCCAAAGACCTCAAAGCATCTTTAAACATTCCAAAGGCCCTAATGTGCCTATTTTCATCGGGCTCTTGCCCAAACTACGAATAACTTGATTCTTGCCAAATGAGATACGTAGGCAACCTAAAATGGTGTGGTCATAACCCTTATTTCTACCCAAGTTTCCTTTCCAAAACTTTCTATCCATTCAAGATTTCTACTTCAAACTCCATCAAACTTTCATGTTTTTTAAACACTTTTCTAGACTTGCATTATACATCATTCACCCAAAAGTGATACCAAACCCTGTTTTCAAAACTCTAAAGTGGATATTAAGTAGATAATAGTAACCGGTTATTTGAATGAGTAAATTAAGGGTGATTAGACATGTAGATACCAAAAAGGTGGGGTAGGGTGATGATCTTAAGAAATCGTCCATACACGTAACCAACTCCCGGACCATAGATTTTTGTTTTCGAAAGACCAAAATGGAGTTATTTTTAAAAAAGACTTAAAACTTTTCAAAGGTTGTCAAACAACCTATTTTCTTAAAAACCCTCTTTTGAGAAAGTTTTTCAAAATCTTTTTCTAAAAACCCTAAATGTAATCTCCGAATTTTACTTAGTTTTAGGTGACCTAACTCACCTTAATCTAGTTAGGTGGCGACTCATATTCTTCTAAAAAAACCCTTAATCAAATCAATTTCAAATTCCCACCTAGTCACACTCGTCTTTTTAGGAAAATGAGTTCTAACGACAGAGTTCTGTGCTTTTTCCTGAGTCGAAAGGACTTGGTAAAAAACCGGGGCGCTACAGTCGTTACTTACCTTAGAAACATCTTCCTTGGACTCAAAGTCTGGAGGAAAGGAGGTTTGATCAATGGTGATGCTTTCATTCCCAAGGTTATTGATGGGATAGATGTGCTTAATTAAATGGATTTGCTCTTGGTGAAGAGTTAGATTGGACTCACTTCTAAGCATTTGTTCATGAGAATTAGGTTGAAATTAAGTGAAAATCTCTTCCCCCTCTTGAACACCTAAGGTTTGCATTAATAAGGCCAGTTGACCCTTAATATCATCAAAAAGTTGACCTTTGTATTCAAGGGTTTTGTCTACCCTAGAGTTTACACCATTTTACATTTGCATGAATGGTAATAAGGCGTCCTCTAGTGTATCCTCTAGAGTGAGCTCTAGTGTGCTATTATGAGAAGAGATGGGATGAACTTGTTCTTAGTGGGGGTTAGAATTAGGATGGGCTTTACTAAAGCTCTCATGGTAAGGATAAATTGGTGGTGAAGCTTGGGAATGATCAAAGGGTTCTTGGTAATGATAAAGTGGAGGTGATGCATGGTAATAGTCAAAGGGCTCTTGGTAGGGTTGAGGTGAGTTGAGATAATGATGTGAATATATGCTCTCATATTCCCTACTAAAGTTGGATTGATTACACCACTCAAGATTGGGAGGTGGGCTAGTAAGCTCCCTTTGACCATTGGCTCGAAGGCATTCTCTAAGAGACATATTAGATGGTTCTTGATTTCTCATTGTATTAGCTTGAATATAGTCTCTAAGAGACCAACATGAAGGGGCGTCTACACCACCATTCTCAATCCATTGAGAAGAGTAGTCCATTGTGTCTATGCCAATGTGGTGAGATGGTGATGTGTGTGAAAATGAGCCACCAAACATAATGAAGTGCACAATAGAAGATTAATGCAATGTACAAACAAATTGGCAATTCGTGCCTTAACAAATCAATTCACAGTTCCCTTCCACCAATTTACCTTCCGAACCCTCCAATCTCCACATAAATGTACCACCAATTTGCAATTCAATTCAATTCAAACCAACCGAAACCTCTAATCTCCTTAGGCAATAGCAATACTACCAATAAACAAATAGCACACAAGCCTATCCACCAATTACTATCCACCAATTGAGTTCTCAATGTAATAAAAAATTCTACATTAATTAAATAAAAATAATCCTAAAATAAAAGAGAAAATCAAAAATAAAAATCTATCATGCTATCATACAAAAGGGTGGAACGGAGTTACCCATAGCCTTAGCTGAAGATTCTGTCGAGGGTGAGTGATCAACTCCCACCCGTTTGTAATTTTGCTATTCTATTTAGTTTTCTTTTTCTCCTTTGTTTGTTTTTGTTTGTTATTTTTTTATTTTTATATATAAGCAATTCACCAAGTGCTTCTTCAATCCTCAGCTTGTAAGTGTTCGCCTTATGCTTTTGATCCCCCGCAACGACACCAAAACTTAAATCGCTCTCAAAGATGATGTGAATTTGAGGTTCCCTGCAAGAGAATAGGTGTCGCGATTGAAGTATAAACCGGTAGTGTCTGGTATCGTTCTCTCCCAAAGGACCAAGCCAAATATAGGCGTCACATAGGCAAACAACCAATAATTTGATTCAAATTAAAAATTCACTTAAGTAAATTAAAGCTATCTACAAAGAAGATCGAAAATATGTTGATGATAAGAGAGTTGTAATTACAAATTTGACTAATCACACTAAGTATGAAAAATAATTCTATCTAAATTTGAAAATAATTAACGGAAAGCTTGAATGCAATTGCTTCAATTTAACAATTCTTTACAAGGTCTTCAATGGATATTTGTATAACTCAAGTTAAGGCTCATTCCATAGATCCTTGACTTAGAGGATTTCGACCATAGAAACTTGAATTCATATTCAATTGTGTGTAGATTGATATTTAATTGTAGGAATCATAGAGACAAACCTTCAATTGTGCAATTCCTATACCAATTAGATGATTTGCATAGCAATTATCAACATAGATTATAAATCTAAGTGTTCTATGGATCTACAACTCAATTGAAATGAATTTGAAGAAAATATAAGATAAATCATTGAAGTTCTTTTACCTTTACCGAAACCCTTAAAGATCCTCGATAGATCTCTATAATTACATCCAAGAGAGGCTTAGCTACTTGAATCCATAAGGTAAAATGTAGAGAATTGTAAATCTATCATTAATTGGAGAAGAAATTAATGATTGCTTATAAGAAAAGTAGAAGAAAATGAAGGAAAATACAAAGGAAACTAACTCTCTCTCTCTAAAATTTGTACTAACTGTAAATCTGATGTAAAATGGTGATAGATACAGAAAATCTCATCACTTTCCGGAGATATAGCATTGAAAACCAAGCAGAAAGCGTCGGTACCGTACGTACGGTAGACCTTACACTAAATCGACCTTTTTAAATCTCAGAAAAGTTTTGCAGGCGTACATACGGTGAAACTTACCTTACGTATGGTACTTCCAACTGTACATACGGTTAACACAAATTTTTTGCTCTAAGTCTTCTCTTCTTCACTCAAAATCTGCAAAATACCCACAAACACTTATTAGAACAATTATTATACTAAAATAAGGCATATATACAACCTAATTGGACTAACAATAGCTATTTAGGGACTTTAGATTACACTTTTGGAGTATAATCAATCGAGGCTTCAAGGTTATGAATATGTGAGTTGGTACATTTAAGTTTCATTACAAGATTCTAGCACACACTCACATGAGCCTTACTTTTATGTCCTTATTTATATATTCTTGTTTGCATTAAGGATAGAGATGTCTTGTTCAGATTGCTTTGATATATCTATGCATCATTCTCATATTGTTCTAAATCTTCGATTGATAATCATGAGTTGATGTTTGTGGGTGTCATGACTGTAAATCCTCACGAGACACTACTCATCCACTAAAGGTAACCTAGGGATTTAAAAACTTGATGCATAGGTTAAATGCATTTGTGACTCTGACAAAAATGGAGAGCATTTTCTTTTTATATATATTTTATTTTAGTTTATAGATTTTGCTAGGAACCAGCAAAAAACCAAGTTGAGGGTTGTGATTACACTCCAAAAGTGTAATCCTGTTACCCAATTTAGTTGGTTGTTAGCCCTAGATTAGGCTTAATATTGCTTTATTAGTTAGTTTTATTCCTAAAGTTGCTTTATCGAACCTTGTGCAGAAAATGGAGCTTAAAAGGATCAAATTGAGCAAAATTGCAAAGGAGCGTTTGAATGGAGGAGTCCACTGTGTGAATGGGCGTTCGAACACCCAACCTACCCGTTCGAACGGTCCCAACATTTGAACGGTCGTTGGAGATTCAAAAAGCTCGTTTTACCATTAGAATCAGGTTCAATAAGGTGTGATAGAAAAGAGAGGATTCAGAGAGGTGCAAAACTAGTTCGATAACCATTTGCTGGAGCGCGAACGATCGTTCGAAAGGCCAACTGGCTATTCGAATGGTCGACGACACCCCTGTTTTGTATCAACTATATAAGACAGTTTTGGCCAATTTTGTGGATATATTTGTTAAGGATTGTGAAATTTTTCACGACCCGGCTATAGTGCATACGTATAATATCAAAAATTCTGATCTGATTAGTAGAAACTAATCTACGTGATTAGAATCATACTTTCGACATCTATCTGGTTTGATCCCAAATGACAGCAGGTATAAACTTCAAAATCCTTCTGCTTTAATCTCGAACAACAAGCAGCAATAATAAGCACGAATCAACTACTCAAACTTAACCTTCAAATTTTTTATGTATCCCTCGTACATGCCTTACTTTAGTGAGAGTGGACTCATAACTGTTTAGGTTTTTCTTCCTAAAAAAAATGTATCTCTCAATTATAAGTAAATGTAACCCTAGTTACTCTTAGAATGCGTATATATAGAGGTTATAGTAGAAACCATATGATTAGTATGATTAGGACTTCCTACGCAAATAAGGATTCCTAATCCAGTCAGAATTAATTCCTAATTACGCAAATTATGATTTATACCACTGATGAATTATAATTGTACTTCCTGTCATACTAGGAATTATTTTTCGAGCTTCACATTATTAAATACTTATTTATCTCCCCACTTTACGATCACAGACACCCGTCTATTAAAATAAATTACTGATAATTAAATTTAATAGACTTATTTAATTCTTTGAGACCTTACACTTAACTTATTTGATATATCAGATTCATAATCTACCTGTAGGGTTTGACATAATCAAAACTTATAAGTTTTTTCAAAGGGGTATCATTTATCCCTATACCGGGACGTGAATTCTATCAATAATTAATATTTACTATACACGTAATATTATTATCCTACTCACTGAGTCTATTGACTCTGAAAGAATCTCACTCTTCTATGAATCAAAACAATAAACATTAAATGCGCGTGTCTATTTATTATATTAGGATTAAGAATATAAGCACTTATAATAATCATGAGGAACTAATTGTTTTATATAATCAGTATAAAAATAATTATCTTAACACAATTTTGGTCAATACACACAAAGTGTAATGGTGTAAGGAGTTATAACTATATCGTTTCTCATAGTTAAGACAGACCTATTAAAATCTTGTGCTACAGTCCTATTGATGGTATATCTAGTTTCATTCAAGATTGTGAACGATAAGCTTATATTACATAAGAACCGATGATCTGATCTTCTGTGTGTAAGCCGTACTTTATACACCAAATCATCTACTATATAGAATAAGATACACACGTGCACAATCATTAAATAAATAATGCAAGTCAAACATTGCTCACACAGATTCTCATTAAAATAAAATAACTAATTTATTAATAAATACTAAAGTCATTACACAAATCATGTATTTTAGTATAAATCTCTAATAATATTTAGTTTCTAGGGTTTATATATTTTCATTTTTAGGGTTTTTAGAAGCAGATTTAGAGGTAGATAATCTATATTTCATTGTATTTCTTCACTTTGCACTACAAGAAATTGGTCTTTTAGTGAGAAAACGATTCGTCGCTAAAAGTCACATATTCGTTGGTAAAACTTTTTTGCAAGGAAATGTTACTCGTCGCCAGGTCGTTGTAAAAGGGTCGTCTCGGATTCTATTTTACGACGAACATCCGATTCCTTGCCAATAATACATATTTAGCAACAAAATTGGTTTGACACCAAAACTTCTTTATTTTGTGATGCAATGATTCCTCGCCTAAGTTTCGACACTAAATGTATGTATTTCCTCGCTAAAAGTCTATTATGAAAATTATTTATGACGAACTTTAGTAGCAAGCTTGTCATCGCAAAAGAATATTTGACATTTAGCGACGATGTCTTCGGGTTGCTAGCTTGTCGTCGTAAAAGAATGTTAGACATTTAGCGATGATGTCTTCTGGTTGCTAGCTTATCGTCGCAAAAGAATATTAGTTGTATAGCGACCATGAGTTTTGGTTGCTAGCACGTCGCAAAAGAATATTAAACATTTAGCGACCATGAGTTCTGGTTGCTAGCATGTCGTCGCAAAAGTATATTAAAAATTTAGTGACAATAGTTTCTGGTTGCTAAATATTAATTTTGGCGACAAATTTTCTCCTTACTAAAAGACATACGATAAAACCACCATGCATATTTGTGGCATAGTTGTTTCATTGCTAATAGAATTTTTCTTTGCTAAATACACAATATCTAACTTGCAATAATAGTTTATTTCTTGCTAAAAGTGGCTACTGCTACTATTTACTCTATTAAATTTTCCTTCCTATGCATTCACAACCATACTATATTTTCAAAAATACATCCATGAAAAAATATATAAAGAAGTTCTAAAGAATATCATAAAAACATTAGTGAAGTTTACAAATATTTCCAACATTTAAAGTTCAAATCCACAAAATTATACTTAGAAGTAAATGCATAGAGACAAAATACCCCAAAAAAGATTCAGTTGTGAGCTTCTCTCATCCAAGAAGCACAATATTGTAACAATAATAATCCATTATCTAAAAGCACAAAAACAAATTCAGAACTTCATCAATCTCTGTCCTGCAAAAGGTGTCGTAGCTCAATCAACAATCTGCACATTAGATAAGATATAAGAATTAGAACAAAAATAGAAGTAATGGATAACTAATAAACTAGAAGGCCTGCTATCAAAAAAAATAGATAAACTTCAAAAGAGGGAACACTTCACTGATACCATTACGAAAAAACAAAAAAAAAAAAAAAACAAATTATAGGAGCAAAGAGAACAAGAAGTCATAAGCATAGAATCAAATGAAGAACCAAATAGGGAATAATCATAAGCATAGCATTTATCAGTATAATTGCATGTTGATAACAGCCTACAGTGTTAGGGAACAAGTCAAATTGTTCAAAAAAAGAGGCTGTCTAGCTTGTCAAAACACAATGCAGACCCTATTTTTCAGCCCACTTTACATTAAAATCTGAATCTATTGAAAGTTAATCAGCAAGAAAATCTTACATGGTTGGAAAGATTTATGAGTCTATTTTCTAACAAAAAAAACGAAACATGATTTTCTTTATTGTGGAGAGAGATGTGGCTGTTTTACAAAAAAGTGTCATAACTGCTCAATGACTAATGCTTGAAATCAGTGACTAATCAAGCTCACATAATTTTTGGTACTAAGAAAAGGCAACACAACCACTGCCTTACAATGGAAATCTGTGCAAATAACATGATCTCATCCACCAAAATATTCTCAATCACTTGGACCCACAAAAGGATCCACCTAGCTAGAAAAGTCACTTGAATCTTAATAATAAAAAAAAACTATTACTTCAGTTGCATTTGACAAAAGTTAAACAAATAAGAAGAATCATTCTCCATTTTTTATTTTTCTATTATTTGGTGGGCTTTGTTTCCATATATCAATGCCTTACCCAATTACCCCAGAGTCATCTATAGAAAAAAATGCGAAGAACATGAATTATTCAATTCACAATTTTAAATATTAGGATAAAAAAAATAGGTGGATTATTGGCTCAGTAGCAATTTTCATCAAAATATCTCAATTTTCAGTCATCTTTTGAATGAAAAATTAGACATACACAAAAAAATGTTAGCAAAGAAAACCATAAGGATTACCCTGACCATGTTCAACTACATGATCATCAAATGCTTCTTTGAGAAATGAGCCCTTGACACCCCCCCCCCCCCCCCCCCCCCCCCTCTTCCTTCTATAGAATCCAAAATAGAAACAAATTTCCAAAAGCAAAGCCCCAACAACACCTGTAACAATGACTCCGCCTGTGATTCTTGCTTAAAAGACCACCAAACTGTAAGCTTAGGGCAACACCAAAAACATCTTGACATCTTCCTATTTAACCTTGAAAAAATACATGCTGATATAAGCAGCATTTAAGAAATGGGCAAATGAGAACCCACCACCGCTTGAGCTGCAAAAACAAAAGAAAGTAGGACAATAAGATAGAAATGTTGGTCTCTTAGACACATGGAAAAACGTAAATATATAGATATATTTGTGTATGCGCATATCAAGGTGGGATATGTTACCTTGAATTGAATGGAGGGTAAGTTCTATTTTGATCTGCATTGAACAAGAAAGGAAGTTATATGAGTGGGAGCTTAGCAAGGTTCATGCAAACCCAATAAAACTGGAAAGAGGATAAGAATATCAATCAGTTTGTATGTGCTTCTAAATTCAAGCCATTATTACTGTCTTCTTGGGCAACTAAGGTAGGTACCACTATATAAACATCTAGAAAAACTTGTCTTTGCTTTTAAGAACACAATATAAACTTGAAAATTGTACTTCTTTTGTATGTAAGTATGTCTGACAAAACAAAAAAAATACCGTTCCCAGGAATAAAAACCAAACCACTCCCACCACTGAAATTGGACTTGGGATTGTAGTCCTCTAACAATTGTTGAGAAAGATTGAATGCATAAGCAATTGTAGACAAATTCTCGCCGGGGCGAAAGGGATATGTTATGAACAACCCATAATCCTTCGACACACTGCTATATCCACATGAACAATTTACAGGAACATTCAACTTGGCATTATCTTGTATCAAATTAGGAGTATAACTGTTAAAACTCTGTAACATCTCAACGGTAGTAAGATCTGTATAGTACTTCTTCGCAATCAATTGGTAATAGTCTCCAGAACTGACGTTATAAACAAATTCATGACCCAGAAACTCATCACGAAAACAACCACACGAGAAGAGGACATTGATTCTTGTATCATGACGAACGCTGTCTCGACTGGTTATTTCAGGATTGTAACCTTGGATGGAAGAGGGTGAAAACGAAAGAATTTGGGATATGAATGTGAGATTCGATCATTCCCAAACGTAATACGAAGCTAGTGCATTGCACTGTCCACTGCATTTGGACTCTACTCCAGTAATGCAAGAGATGATTAGAGCCAAAAGGTCTAATTTTGATACTAGCTTCAGCATCACCAACAATTGACATGTTAAAACCAAACTTGTTCAGTATATGACATGATGTTTAATGCAAATGTTCTTAATAATACTTGAAGTCTTAATCCCAGCATAGAGCTTAAACCTTATGCCCCATAAAATACTTTAAATCCTGCTAGGTCAAGGAAGCATATTTTTCCTCATTCATTCTTTATATGTTTTCATATTAAATAAGCCTCAATACACTAAATCAATCCTATTCCATGTTAGAACACAAAAAGAAACACAAATAGGTGAAAATTTTGAGCTTCAAAAGGTCCAATTTTTACCGAAGACTCAAACTTAAATTCCAACTAAAGTACATGAAAATTTCAACAAAGGATGCTTCCAAAAACAGTATGCACACTAACAATTTTACTCAAGGAGAAGAGGGTTTACCACAAAAGCCTCTACGAGCTAGAAAACCCAACCAACCTGAAGGAAACCTTTCCTAAGCAACCTAGCACTGAGAGTTTTCCTAGCAATTTTCCAAACAAACCAAAATGCATTATATCACATGTAAAAATATCACGCAAATTATATTTGGCCAAAATCATAAATCATATCAATTGTAACTTTTTTATAGCTTTGGAACTTGGAGTTGATGAGAAACATTGAATGATGATGGTTCTCAAACAAGTCAAACTATAAATAAACTTTTTATGTTCAATGACATATTTTAGTAAAAAATTAATGACATAAATAATTGAACCTATAACTATTACCATGATAAAGAACAGTTGTTCAATCGTGTTTTACAATAAGCTTTTAACATCACTAAGAATTAACTGTAACTGCAACCTAACTTTCTATGATTTATGTTACACTATACTATAACATTTTTTTTAGGCCCAAGGAAAAGAAAATAGCAGAAGTTATAGGGGAAAGTATATCATCCATGAAATTTTTGTACAAAAGCTAAACTCTACCCCAAAAATCCTTTTAGCAACAAAGTAGTCAGGGCATGTCAAATACAATAAAGTAATTGAATATCTCAAGTTGAAATTATCCAAATATAATTCTTTAGTATAATGGAATTTATGACAAATATCTAAAATCCCAGAGTTCAGAAGTTTGCACTTTGTTTTGACAAGTTGGATACTAGAGGCTAGAGAGTCTCTAGTCATTAAAATACTAATCATCAAAATAAATATATCTTTGATTAAAATAGTCAACAAGGTAGAGAATAGAGAGTCTAAAGACAATAATTGTACATTGTCCTAAACTTAAAGTAAAGAAATCTCACACTGACACCAGCACTGGGAAGTTACAATGAAGCCATGTTTCAAATTTGCAATAGAAACTAAGGCAAGTGACCTTTTTCTGGTAGTCCTTAGCAAGAATTCCACTCTTAGCCTTTTTTGGCTTAATCTAAGAAGCATAGTGCCTAAAACAAGAGTTCCAAAACTCATTGAAGACAACTTTGAAAAATTCACTACACAGGCCAAACAGAAAAAGGCAAAAATATCACAATAGTGATGAAATAGCAAGAACTGACCAAATTGTAGCCAACTTGACCAGGATCATGGAGTAACTTGGTTGAGTAAGCTTACCTTTAAATCTCCTTCTTTTTTTTTTTTTTTGCGCTGTTTCTTCTTTAAGATGTCCTTTATCAGCAAACACTTTGAGGAGCCAACATAGCTGCATCTAATACTGCCACAAGTGTATATCCATGGAAGATGTCACAAACTCATGTATACTACTTAATTAACTGTGATTTAGGCATGATACAATCAGACTAAAAGCAAAAAGCTCATCAAATTGGAAAAGAAACTATGAGACTTCATTACTTCTTCCATTGCTAGAGCAGGGACATGTGCGTGTATAGTTGTATTGAAATATTTTCTACTATCTGTCCAAGTTGACCCACTAAGAGATAAGCAACAATGAATTAATTATTAAAATGGTCAAGTAAATATCATCATTTAATAAATCCTATCATATAAAGAGAGAGGGGTACTGGTTTTGAATCGATGAAGAAGTAAGAATTTTCAAGTAATAAACCCAATTAACCTGTTTATAAGAGTAGAATGAATCTTCACAAGGACTAGTTTCAAGTCTAGTGAACTATGGCATTTTCATAGGGACGGGAAAATCTAGGCAGTTTAAAGTGGCAAATAATAACATAAACGGAGGCAAAAAGAGAAGAAGAGATATGATGCCGAAGCTTCAATTTGAACAGGAATGACTCCTCTGCTTTTGAACTTCTCTCTTTTCTTTATTGGGACAAGTAGTTGGAGGTTATGAATTATGACAATGACAAGATTTAATTAAGACATGTTAAAATTGTAGGGCTGATATATAATCAAATTGCCTGGTAGATATTAAAGTATTTTCATAATCTATGTTACGAATTTTTTAATAGGTGATCTTCACTTCATAGCATTACATAAACTTGAGGTATATTGATGATGAGCATTTAACTTAAGAGTGATTTGTCATCCATCAAATGCTTCCAGTACTCACCTCTTGGCACTCATGGAACATGATTGTTATAAAGCAAAAAGGATAAGAAAGCTTTTAGAAAATGAGCTACCAACACAAGCGAAAGAAAAGAAACAAAAAGGGAACATAACCATATAATGTACGAGGACGAAGAATTACAACAATCCATCACCGGTTCATTAGTATTTCATTAAATTGAAATACAACTATGGTATTAAAAAAAGTAATTACTATCAAGAAACATATTTTAAAAAAAGAAACGAGAAATAACAATGTCTGAAATATCTTTAATAATGTTTCTAACAAAACAGGGTAAATTGTGTTCACGAAAATATGGAAAGTCCTCTCTAAATGATTATCACTTGTAACTTGCCAAAAGAATTCAAGCACAGCAAGTCAATCACAAGATTCTCCAAAAGAGCAGCCTTCATTGCCAAGAAGCTTCTATAGAACAAAAAATGCGTTAATACCTAATTCTGGTAACAAACCCTACATGTTTATTACTTACAAATAATATAAACATACCATCAAGTCAGATTTTAATGCTATGTCAGTCACAACAAAGTTGAGACCACCAGCTTTGGCACATGGAAGGCCTAGAGCATGTGAAGATGGGTGTTCCAGGGTTGGATCTCAAGGTAGGAATACATAGCTCTTATTTTAGTATCTGTTTAGTGTAGGTTGGATCTTAAGGTAGAAACACATACCTCTTAGTTTAGTATCTCTTGGGTGGAGTTGAAGCCCAGCATTTACTATTAAACCCATAGCAGCCTACAGTGCTTCAACATCATGCCTCCAAAGGACTGCACCAAAAAGTACAGTCACAAGCTTCTTGCTCTGCAATCAACAATAATAAAACCCAAGAAATCAGCAAAACAAGAAGATATTGTGTAAAAATATTGAAGGAGAATACTACATGCATATTTCTTAGGAGACAAATCCTATTTCCTACAACTTGGTCAGAGAGTTAACCAAACTAATCAGCACAAGTAACTCCATTTACAAATATGGCTTTCAAATATTGCATGACATGTTCAAAGTGAAGGGATAACAAAAGCAAATTGACAAAGATGAACCAAAGACAACCATAGAGACCAAATACAAATTTTTGAATGAAAAAACTAACAAAAATACAAGACAAAATGTGAAAACCATTGAGAGCATCATTTTGAAAAGAAAGGCATGACAAACATGTTATGTAATAATTTTTTAGAAAAAAAATTGGTTGAACAAAGGATGGACATCAAGCCTAATTTTCGTATATATCTAGTGCCCATCAAAATTAGCTTTTAGGATAGGAAAAAAGTTTACAAAAAAAAAATAATAAAAAAAATAAACAAAACAGGGTCAAAATCTTCCCCGAACATGAAATTTGCATTAGGAACATATGTCCATACAAGCATGCAATTGTAGATATGTATATACATGAATATATGTATAGATTGTATATACACATATACGAAATATTCAACCTTGCATGTAAAATAAGAAAATAATATGCTGTTAAATAAACCCTAAATTTTTAAGACCTTGTAACTGAAACTGAAGATTTTGATGAGGATAAAACCCAAATTGAACTTAATCATCCAAACGAGCCATCAAATTTGTTGGAACTAATCCTCTATTCAATTCAACTCAGAGAGCCATAGATAAAAATCTTATAGTATTTTCTTGTTGCTTCATAACGACCAGACGAATGAGAATTGATTCGAATCCAATAAAGAAAATTTTGGGTGAAACACAGAGGAATCCTGAATGAACGATTCTTGTTCAAGAGCACCGACAGCTTCATCTCCATTACTGCCCTGAAAACAGAAGTTGTAATAGACCCAATCATGGTGTTTGGAGTCCAAGCTCTTTTATACCGTGAAACAGGTTTCTCCAAAACAAATTCACTAGAGAAAAACTATTTTAACTAAGAAAAATAGACCTCCCTCCCCTCTGCTGACCTCCACCACCACCATCAGCACCTTCCCCTACGTTAGCACCATTCCTCCTGTCTAGCCTCCACCACCACTAGAACCCTCCCCTCCACCAACACCCTCCTCACCCCTTGGCCCTCCCTACCACCCTAGAACTCCAGAGTCACCACAATCCAACAACCAAATACACGGAAAAATATCTACCGAACTATAGACAGAGTGATGCACTTACAGTAGAGAGAGATATAACAATATAATGTTCGAAGAGAGAGAGGGACGGTGGCAGCAAACTATATAGTTGGGGGGGAGAGTGAGGGGTAGGGAGACAATGAGGGAGGGAGGGAGGGAGGGATCATAGAGCGAGAGAGAGCATACCGTATCCTTCTCGGCAGTGGGCAGACTGACCGTTGGACCTCTCTGGTGGTGGATGAGAGAGAGAGTGTGAGAGACCCGCAGAGAGAGAGAGTGCGAGATAAAGAAAGAGAATGAGAGATAATCAATGTGAGGAGAGAGGGCCGAAATTAGGGCAATTGGAATAATGGGAAAAATCTGGGTGCGAAAAAAAATTGAAGGACTAAAACCACGCCATTTAACTTGGATTAATTTTGCATCGGTGGGCATATATCATGGCAAAATCATATTTGGGAAATTGGATTTTACTGTCCGAAACCATGTCCTTATGTAAATTGGATTTCAAAATGGCAAAGGAAAGGGTTTATAAGATAATCCCTTTTTTGGTGTTTGGAATTAATTTAGGAGAATGAAAAGAAAGAATTTTAATTCTTCTTATATTTTGATGATACCGATGACAAGGTTGTAACTTTCTACCCATCAGCTGGCATATTTCAAACAAAAAATGCAGGGATTGTCAGGACGGCGCATTTTAGCATCCTGACGATCAATTTTGAAGTATTGGAGTAGCCACGGGTCGTCAGGATGCAAAATGTTGCGTCCTGACGATGGTGCTTTTAATGTATCAAGCTCTCGGGTCGTCAAGACGCAACATTTTGCATCCTGACAATGGTATTTTTGGGAAAAAGCTAGCCTTAGGTCATCAGGACGCCCTTGCTAAAGCTCGTGTCTGATAGCCTCAACACAGTTTAGTAAAACGAGCATAACTTTCTCTAGAAAACTCAAATTTATGCACCATTTGAAACGTTAGAAAGTAGACTCATAGACCTTTCTGCTCATGTAAAGTTTTTTATAGATTGAGAGTTATGGAAGTTTAAATTGACCCAAAATCTATGCCAACAATATTGTTTTCCAAAATTTTAGTCCACATTCCAGGAAGCATAACTTCTTCACCCGAAATGTGTTTTTGGCCCATGACCTATCAAAATAAAGGCCTTTAAGCCTATTTTCAAATGGAACTAGCCTTGAGGATGAACTCATCTTTGAGAGGTGGTTGGGACTCGATGAAATAGTCGACGTTTCGGCTTTCATGTTCAAATCTCAACTTCATGTTCTTATTTTAAATCGGTGGTTTGTCCTAGGGTTTAACCTCGCTCTCCCATTGTGAGAATGAGGTTTTGTTGAGTCAGGGTTGAGGGGTTTATGTGCTTTGTCTCAACTTATGTGTTATTGCTTTGCCTTAGAGTCTTGTATTGATGTTCTTTGCTTCTACGTGCATTTGTATAGGAATACTTTGTCTATCACCCGTCCAATCGGAAAGAAGTGAGTAACAATATGCCATGAGTAAATTCTACTACTTTCCAATTTTTTTAAATTCAAATCATATCATACAATGTTTTACATATGTTTTCAATACATCAATGTTATATTCAATTATAAATGTCATATTTCAAATGCATCCAAGTTATATATATGTTATGAATGAAAACCATGGACTATAATGTTTGAATGAAAGAGATGCTAAGTTTCGAATGTATGGTACCAACTCGGGTCTTCTCGTGGCAAGACCTTAATCTAGCCCGATAGTTCTATGATAGGGGACGTGAAATAAACTATTTATGTTAGAAGATGTCCCTGGCCTAAAGAGCCTTAGCGTGACCTATATGGTTACTATTTCGAGTTGTAGCACAGTTATGTATTGAACCGAGAACCATGATATATTCACATGTTTTACGACAAGTTATGAAATGCTATATCAAGAATAATGTTATGTCGCATCTCTTCTTATGATACTATATTTTGAAATGTTGAAACGTTTCAAATGATGTTTACGTTAGCTATGAGTTTCGAGCATACGCTTTATATGTTCAAAAGCTCATTTCCTTATGCATAAATGATTATCTATCCTTGTAAGTTGGATATAATTGCTAGTCCATGATATTTTCTCGCTCATACATCATTGTTATTCACTAAGCATTAACTTACATTTTCTCAAATGATTTTCAGGTAGCCAATCCGGAAGGCCCTAAAGCGAGGCCATATGTGGATTTTAAGTTATGACCCACGGGCTTATGTTTTGTATAATGTTTGAGGGCGTGACCCAATGTTCTGTAATGATATAATGCTATAACTTTGGTGAACCTTGATTTGGTCCTTATGTATGTTATGTTTTGGATTAGGCATAACTCTACCATGTATGACACAGATTATATTTTCAAGTTATCAAAAGTTCTATTTTCCGTAGTTATGCATCATTATAAATGATTATGCACAGGTGATCAACCAGTTTATGTAATGTGGCCTTGGGTAGCCTTGCTATTGGCCGATCATGTACCCTAAATCTGTATAGGCCGGGTTATGGGGCATGACATATGTAACAACTAGTTATATATGATAGGTACGTAGCTTAAGAGATTAGGTTGACTTTTTATAATTTATTAACCGAGTCATCCCAAAGCACTATAAATTACGGGTAAACTTGAACGGGTTTGGTGACTAATAGGCTATATGTCCACCTTACCTCTTATTACCTTTCAATTAAAAAAAAATTTTTGAATGATGACTAGCATAAATAGCCTTCATGTATAATTGCTACTTTTAGCGAGCAACTAATAATTTCCTTTCTAAAGACTATCTTATGATCACCATAAGCAAGGAAATTTATCTCTCCTCACTAATAATTCTTTCCCACCGAACAAATGAATTACCTCTAGTTATTTTTGTGGTCACCATTACCAAGGACATTTATATGTCATCGCTATAACATAAAGTGATTATTTCTTTTAGTAAGGAAACTATGAGTTCCTCGCTAAAGACTTTATATTATACATCTAGTCAAGAATAACGTGCCTTGAGAAATGTTTATAATCTTAGCATTTGCGATGAACACAAATTTTGTTGTGAAAAGTTATTGAAGTTTTTTGCAAGGAGATGCTTTTGTCGTAAAAATTATTTTTCAAAACCTTTTTGCAATGATCTATTTGTCCCCTCGCTAATACTTTTGTCTCTAATCACATTTTGCAAGGAATATTACTTTGCATTGAAAATTTAGTCTCCCGCCACACATTCCGCCAAAAAGATTTTCTGCCAGAGATTTTGCGACGAGTATTAGCAACGAATTTTTGCGTTTGTTGATAAATGTTGTCATTTGAAGACTTTAGCGAGGAATCATGGTTTTTCTTGCTAAAAGGGTACCTTTAGCGTGCAATTTAGTTCCCTCGCTAATACTTTCCTAGTTAAAAGACTAATTTCTTGTAGTGTTGTTTGTAATCAAACATTGAAATTTATATTTCAATGCAAAATCTTTTCATTTTTCATGTTCTTTTCCATAGATTTTAATAGCTAAGCTTCTTCTTGGATATAAATGTGAAGATTGGCCAGGGTTTCCAAGCTTTCATAGAGGTATAATGCTTTACATTGATTTCATCTCTTATTACTTGAGTTTATTGGAATAGAAATCTAGATTGATTAGACAACCTAGTTTCAAGTAGTTGGTAACTCATATGCACAATCTTAAGGTTGGTATAGGGTTTGCACAAATCAATTATTTGAACCTATGGATTATTGATTTGTGGTATATCTAGCCTCTATTGCTAATAAATCTCAATTTTTTTAGTCAAAATTTTCTGAATCAAAAGTCTATGGAGAGACATTTGATTTTAGTTATATATACACCTCTATTGAAGTCTTGGAGATTATATTGGCCAACTGAAGCATTTGTGTCCAAGCCCCCTTTTTCCTTACTTTTCAAATTTAGTTTAATTATTCTTAATCGCTTTAATTAGTGTAATCAAACCAATTTTTTAAAACTCAAAAGATTTTTGGTATTTTTGTTACTTAGTTGTTGTTTAATTTAAGTTAGTTTAGTTTCTCCAAATGTTGGTAACCTATATTTAGCTTGGTCTTCAAGGAAATCGACTTCGGTACTCCCGAAATTATACTTCAATAGCGACACACGTTTCCTTGTGGCGGGCTTAAAATACAATCATCTTTGGAACGATTCAGCATACACTTCCTATTTTTTACCTTCACGAATGTACTATGGTTAGTTAAATTATAAAATATCTCAACAGGTTTTGTCTACTGAACTCTGTTTCTCTTCAATCTTTGAAGCTAAATATCATATTTCAAACATTCGAAAAATGGATATGCATAGAGTATGGATAGCATCTTCAAGCTATACTTTTTGTCTTGTGAAAGCATTTTTATTTCTACTTGTTACAAAGAAAACAATAATGTAAAATTGAATTCTCCACCTTTTCTATTCTTATAATACTTTCTTTGTATTTAGCTTGCATTGACACTTCTTTGTACTTACTTTCTTATTTATGTACAATCACTGTTTTTCAACACTTTTTTCTTTCTTTACAATGGTCATTGCGTTTCCTTTTAATATAGGTGATACATCTTTTATCCTCTAATTTATTTACTATCCATGACATTTAGTATACTGATTCCTCTAAAATTTTACTCTTTATTCTTCATAAAATATCTAGTTTTCTAATTTTCTTTAAAAAAAATCTTTGTAATTGAATTCAATTATGAACCAAAAATTGTAATTTTATGTTATTATATCTTTTCTATTTTCTATGACATTTTTTCAATTTTAATCTTCATATGTTAGAAATCTTAAAACTTAAATATTACTTATTTTTCATTGTTAATTTGTCACAAATTTTATAACTCATATCAACTTGATTTTTTTCGTTTATTTATTTGGGTAACTGAATTTAATTATTTTCTTACTTGTTATTCCAAGTTTATCATTAAACATTAAAATAATTCAATTTTAATATCTGGATGAATTAATTATTGGTAAAATTGGTATAACTACTTAACATATTCAAAATGCAGAGTCACAACTGGTTGCATGAGAGCATTAAAAAAACCAATAGCAGGAGATTAGGAGATGCAAACAACAGTTTTAACAAGTGTTTGGTGTGCTCTGGTGCTTTGGATCCACTCGTTTAGTAAGAGTTTGAATTTCATTAGTCACTTCTCATTTTTTATTAGCTTGTATCGAATAAAATAAATAAATTAAACAATTAAGTAATTTCACTTCTAATAAAATAAATAAATAAAACAAATAGTCTCAATAAGGTACACTACACGACAATTGTTTCTTTGTGCTGGACCTGTTTGTTAGTAATTTTGGTATATGTTTATGGCGGTGAAACTGTACGAGGACTTTGTGCTTATGCAACGAGCCATCATTTCCCTATTGGTTGATTTGGACGGTGAAGCGGAGCAGCAAAGTTAAAGTGGAGAGGAGGACACAAATGACAATAAAACAAACTACGGAGGGCAAATTTGAAAAGCAAATTGTTTCTTTGTCCTAGACCTATTTGTTGGTAACTTTGGTACAGGTGTATGGCAGTGATACTGTATGACTTTGTGTTTATGCACAGGGCCATCCATTTCTTTCTAGACTAGGATTTTCTCCAAATTCCTTCTACTGTCGGGACACATGTCGAACCTCTGTGCAGCCACGTATTGACCCGTCTTTTTTTATTTTTTACGTGCTAATTTATTATTCATTTCAATTCCAAGAGCCCTAACGGTGAACATTCTGTCAATGTTAACACATCTTTGGAAACTTACATATTTATGGAAGGTATATTTTAAGAATTATTCTTTCTCCCTCCCTCCTCCTTCTGTCTCTTCATCTCTCCTCCCTCTCAAAACTCAAACCATGAACAGATTTTCCATTAAAACTCTGATTCAAAACCCTTTCTTTCATATAATATTTTTCCAAAGACAATCGAATGCATTTAAAGCCAAAACAAAAAATTTGTAAAAGAAAGGAAACATTAATCAGAACATAGAAACATAAATAGTCTTACCTATTGGTTTGTTTCTTGACAAAGAATACACTGGCGTAAGTTTTATGTGCTCTAATACTAGTTTTCTTTTCTATGTTTGCAATGCGTTTTGTTTTAGAGACCTAAGAACAATGGAATCCTTTTTGGTAAGTTTAAAGAGCCCACAATAATATATTTATTTTTGAACTAAGATTTCCTTCAAATGAGGCAGTAGGAACCTTCTACTGCCCGAACACATGTCGAACCTCTATGCAGCCACATATTAACCCATTCTTTTTTGTCTTTTACGTGCTAATTTATTATGTATTTCAATCCCAAGACCTCTAACGGTGAACATTCTGGTAACATTAACACATTTTTGGAAACCTGCATATTTATGGAAAGTATGTTCCGAGAATTATTCTTTCTCCCTCTCTTCTTCTTCTCTCTCTTCATCTCTCCTCTCTCTCAAAACCCAAACTACTATGAACAGATTTTTCATTAAAGCTCTAATTCAAAACATTTTCTTCCACATAACATTTTTCCAAAGACAATCGAATATACTTAAAACCAAAACCTAAAAAATTGTAAAAGAGACAAAACATTAATCAGAACATAGAAATATAAATAGTCTTACCTGGTTTGCTCCTTGGCAAAGAATACATTCGCGTAAATTTTATGTACTGTGACAAGTACAACTAGTTTTGTTTTCTATGTTTGCAATGCATTTTGTTTTAGAGACCTAAGAACAATAGAATCCTTTTTGATAAGTTGATAAAATGCCCACAATAATACACACACACACACATATATATATATATATATATTTGTGTAGTTTGGAAATAGATCTGGTATTCTAAATGTGGTAAAATTCTAAAACAAAACATGTATCCCATATTTGGTAGTATTATGGAAGAAATGGACGACCCAACTAACGTTAACAAAGCATGAATTTAACGGATGAAAGTTGGGTTGAAAGGCTTAATACATGGCTTGGACTAGTATTTCCTCCAAACCAGCCAGTAGGAACCTCTTACCGCCCGGACACATGTCGAACCTCCATAGAGTCATATATTAACTTGTCATTTTTTGTCTTTTACATGCTAATTTATTATGCGATTCAATCCTAAGACCTCTAATGGTGAACATTCCGGTAATGTTAACATGACTTTGGAAACCAGCATATTTATTGAAGGTATATTTTGAGAATTATTCTTTCTCCCTTCCTTCTATTACTCTCTCTTCATCTCTCCTCTCTCTCAAAACCCAAACCACTGTGAACAGATTTTCCATTAAAACTCTTATTCAAAATCTTTCCCTCCATATAACATTTTTCCAAAGACAATCCAATGTACTTAAAACCCAAAAAAAAAAAAAATTGTAAGAGAGAGGAAACATTAATCAAAACATAAAAATATAAATAGTCTTACCTATTGATTTGTTCGTTGGCAAAGAATACACTGGTGTAAGTTTTATGTATTGTGACAAGTACAACTAGTTTTGTTTTAGAGACCTAAGAACAAGAGAATCCTTTTTTGTAAGTTGATAAAGAGCCCACAATAATATATATATATATATATTGTATAGTTTGGAAAGAGATCTGGTATTCTAAATGTGATAAAATTTTAAAACAAAACATGTATCCCATATTTGGTAGTATTCTGGAAGGAATGGATGACCCAACTAACGTTAACAGAGCATGAATTTAATGGATGAAAGTTGGGTTGAAAGGCTTAATACGTGGCTACATAGTAACCGCGCACAAAAGAACCGAAAACTGAACAAATCCAGCCACTTTGGGTCGATTTGGTTGGTGTATGTGAGGAGTTCAGTTCGGTTTTGAGTCTAAAAATTAACAAATCGATAAATTTAGTTCGGTTTTCGGTTCTATATTTTTGGACACAAACCGAATCGAGAACAGACCCAACCCGATCCGACTCAAGAACTGAATCGAGACCCGATCTTTATATATCATAAAAGTTTATATTTATATTGTATATATGCCATTATATCATTATTATTTGTACTTAAATATTTATTGATTTGTGTTTGTATATAATTTTTTATTTTTTTAAAAATTAAGAATGCAAAACCAATTCTATTATTTTATTTTTTTAAATAAATAAGTCAAATAATATGCATAAAAGTAAACCCGACCCAACCTAGCCTGATTTGGGCACGACCCGACCCGAGATATGAAACTGAACCAAATCAACTCAAACCGAATTATTTTGATTTGGTTCAATTTCATTAAATGATTGGTTCAATTCTAGGGCAAAAATCTGAATCGACCACATTCGAATTGGTTCCAGGCTTAGCACCTGACTTGGAGAAAATCCTACTCCCTTCTCTTTTGGCTGATTTGGACGGTGAAGCGGATGACAATAAGCAAATTACAAAGGGCAAACTTGGAAAGCAAAAACGGAGGAAAAATATCACTCCCGCTTTTATTATAGTTAGTAGATTAGTAGATACATCTAAAACGCTCTATAGCCGCCCATCAAAGCCACCGGAATTCAACATTTACAACCACTGCGTGCGTACCACCAGCATCCATCACCTCCTAACCTGTACAACTAAATGCAGCCGACCCTACAATTGCGATTAATAAGTCAAGATTTGCTAATTCAAAGTCACTAGGAAAAGGTTTCAAGTCCGTTGACCCATTTAAGTTCTCTGCACGTCCTCAAAGATTCATGAATATTATAGGACTTAATTAAGGTGTAAAACTGAGAAAAGACGACTAGAACAGGCCTTTGTACCTGTCACCAAAAATATGGCCAGCTAGTAGTGCGCAGGTGTTGTCCATTGGGTGTAAGTATTTATGTGTTGTTGCGTGTAGATATTAAGAATACAAACTTAAACAATATAGAACTTCATCATGTAAAAACTTACAATGATACGTATATGGTTGAATGGACGTCTCATGCCTCTCATAATACAATAATTTATTAAAAAACAAAAGTACAATATGTATGTTTGTCGAATCAAAACTATAATGGACTGTCTCCTAATGCGGTATAATCTTTTCAAAAATACTCTTTAAATGCATATAACACTTTTTAAAAGGTGACTATTTAAAATAGTATGAACTAACAGTCACACCTTTGTGTAGTGACTGTTCTGAAAAGTCACTAGCTAAACAGTACTTTCAGCGATTAGTTATAGCTATTCAATTTAAATTCGAATGAAAGCAAAATATTAAAACTGCATTTAGTTATATTGAACACTTTATATCCAATTTCTTATTCACTATTTGAGTAAATGACTATATAAAATTAATTTACTCATTAAGATTAATTTATAACTCTATGAACCCACTAAAAAAGATACGTAGATCCCACATCTATTTAAGTTATACACTATATTTTCCAACAAGTTACAGGAATTGCTTCAAAGAATTGATTAATGGTTTATCGATAGATGGAAATGCACAGCCGAGTTTCACTGTGTGGCTCGGATAAAAAAAAGCTTTAAGGCATTGCGTGGAGTTAGGCTTTCTCAAAAAAAAAAAAAAAAAAATTAGAATTTTTCGAGATGCTCGAACAGAAAATTAAACGACGAAGCTCTACACACGGAGATGTACAGATATTGAAAAAAAAAAAGTCAATTTACCAGCTTATAAAGATATTTGTTAGTAGGTGATTTGGAAAAGAAAATTATAATATTATGTTTGAATCCTGAATTTATGAAGGGAAAAGAAAAGGATAAAGAAAAAGGACAGAGAGAAAAAGAAAAAGAAATTGAGAGATTCTAAATTCTTACATATATTCTTTTACCCTCTATTTTATCTCAAAATCAAATATAAGATATAATTTCATATCATTTTTTTTTTCTCAACAAATTTAAAATCCAGACACAACATAATTTAACAGTGATTGACAAACCAACAGAACTAAGTCTGAGAATAGATGAAAATGTCTACCATGCACGAGTTACGATGGGCGCACTTTGAGTAAACGGAGGTTCAGAGGATAGTAAATTAAGTTCGAAGATATTTACACATCATATGAGTAGATGACTGAATGAACAACCTGTCAATGGTGTTCTAACTGGTATATCAACTGAATCACCGAAATGGTGATTACATCACCACCACTCTTCATATCCATGCTTGCTAAGACCATTAATATTCTACCCATTATATCATATCTATATATACCCTATAAGAAAATTGTTATTTTTATAAAAAAATTTATATAAAAGCTCTCGTTATAATATTGATATGAAAGTGATAATTTTATAATTAAAAATTATTATGATAATATTTTATTTTAAAATTAAAAGCTCTCGTTAATACACATCCTATATGAAATTTATATACGAATTTTCTATTTATATAACATTATCTAGAAAATTATCAACATTGAGTTCCACATTTTGAGGGTCCGAAGACCAGGCCAAAACCTCAAAATCAATTTCCAACAACCTCAGTTTGAGGGTAGGAGACCCATCCCAGACCTCAAACCAAAGCCTACCCAACAATCAAGCCTGATCTCTCTCTCTCCCTCTCTCTCTCTCTCTCTCTCATGGCAATCTCCCATTGCTGGTTCTGAAAGTCCAGTCATGGGGGAGCCAAAAGCTAGAACCAGCGCCACATCATCAGCGCGATCAAAAGCTCCTCCACCACCACCACCACCACCCCAACCAAACCAGCCATTGTCCCTGGTCCAGCCTTCCAACAAGAAGAAACACAAACCCGTCAAAGTATTAAGAGTTTTCCGATCCGTTTTCCGATCTTTTCCCATCATAACACCCTCCGCCTGCAAGCTTCCGTCGCTCCCCGGCGGCGTCTTGCCGGACACTCACCGGAGCGTTTCCAGCAACCGCATCACGGGCACCTTGTTCGGATACCGTAAAGGGAGGGTAAGCCTGTCCATACAGGAAAACCCTAGGACACTCCCTACGTTGGTGGTGGAGCTGGCCATGCAGACAAACGTGTTGCAGAAGGAAATGAGTTTGGGCATGGTGAGAATCGCCCTGGAATGCGAAAGGAAGTCGGACAAAGACAAGACGAAGCTCTTAGACGAGCCGCTATGGTCGATGTATTGTAACGGGAAGAAGAATGGTTATGGCGTCAAGAGAGAGGCCTCGGAAGAGGACTTAAAGATCATGGAGCTCCTCAAGGCAATCTCAATGGGCGCCGGAGTCGCGCCGGGAAAATCTGACATGGACGGGCCGGACAGCGAGTTGGCTTACATGAGGGCCCATTTTGAACGTGTGGTAGGCTCGAAGGACTCGGAGACCTTCTACATGTTGAGCCCCGATGGGAATAATGGACCTGAACTGAGCATTTTCTTTGTCAGGGTATGATCTTTGGGTTCTCTAATTATATATATATATATATAGTGTTTGTAGACATATAGGAGAGGGAAGAAGGATAGGGAGAGGATTGAAGGGTTAGGACACCAAATAATTAAGGTATAGAAGAAGAGGGCATAGTGTCATTATTTTGTTGTTTATTAGTTCAATTTATATCTTCAATATTTGTGTGTTGTGGAAATGAACAAATTGCATTCCTTTTCCTTGTTATGTGTTTCCATTCCTATACAAAAGTCTCTTTCTTCTTTAACCTTTTTTCTCTTTTCATTTGTATTTTATGAATGTACTATGAATAACTCGTGCTTACGGTACTCCCAAACAAATTCTACATGCAAATTCTAAACTGCATGTATTCGATATTGGAGCCCATTTGAGTTCCCAAATAATAACAGTTGAATGAAAAATTAATTTTGAAGCTGTTTTAAAAGGCTTTAAAACTATTGAAGCCAACTCAAAAATAAAAAGAAGAAATAGTTAATAGATAAATAAAGGATTTAATTCAAGTTCAAATGCATCCTATGCATGGATCTAAAACATGACATAAGGTAATTCCATAATAAACCTTTCTTTTCACATTTTACTCTTTTTTTTTTTTTTGAAAGAAGGCAAAGCTAAATGTTAAAACTTTCACACAAAGTTAAAGGTCAAACCACAACACACTCCAGATAAAGTGACCAACTTTAAACAACTCATTTTCATTTGAAATTGTTATTATAGACTAATGTTGATGAACAACATAGGCCAATTACTCAAGAGCAGGAAGATTCATGCTCGTAACATCCACCTCAGAATCTCGTTACAACAGAGCTTAACCTTCTAAATTACAATTCAATAGCAGTAGTTGACAAATCAATTCCAAACATGAAAGAGATTGACAAAGTCAAACTGAACATCCAAAGTCAAGAAGTGACCTCATTGTGTTGTTGCATAGAACTCTGCAAATTTAAGTAACAATTGGATAAACACCCAAAAAAGCATAACATCTACGTACTGCAAAACAGAACAATGTTGTTGTTAACGCACCTCATTCAACGAAAGGAGGCAGCTCCAAATATTAAAGCACACTTCACCCAGTCAATGTTCGGACCAGATTGCATTTTTATCACACAGGCATTTACAGTAGCATTTTTGCTAATTGCTTCTATCAGTGCATACATTAGCTAATAAAATATCAGGAAATGAAATAGGGTAAGCAGAACTAATATCAAAACCAATCAATAGTGTAAGTATTATTTTTAATAGATTTATTCAACTAGTTCAGTTCATTACCAACCAAAGAGAATTAGTAGAACGTGCATCAAATTAAGCAAGGAGTTGGTTAAAATAAACTTTCACTAGCTTACCGTCATGCGTTAGTGTTAAACAATTCAAATTATCGTTATGGAAAAGCCTAAAAGACAGCTTGGGAGACCCAAAATTCGTCTTATAAAAAACTTAGGGATCACTTAAAGAATGACAAAAGTTGCAAGAACATATTAAATTGATGTGTCGACAACAACCCATTGTACCTAGTAACCCAACTATGTACACCAACCAGAGTGCCTCAAAAGTTGCAAGAAAGAATACAAATTTTGAGAGAGAAATTCATGAATAAGGGAGGAGACAGAAGTGAAAGAAAAGGAAAGTGTGGCGGACATGAAGTTGAAGCAAACCTCACCTATAAACCCAACCCCAAATCTCTCAACCCCAACCCTCAAATCCTTGAAACGCCAGGAAATTGCAGCCTCCTCTCTGAAACCACAAAAAAATACTGAAACCCACCTCAAAATTAAGAACACAAAATTTGGCCAGTAGTAACACAATTTGCCCACTCTCCCTCTTTCACTCTCTACTTGTAACCACCATTAATAACACAAAATTCGGCCAACTCAGAATTTCCTTACTCTTTTTGCTTTTTCCCTCCACTCTACCTGTAACCCACCATCTCCACATTACACACACCATGAGGTATATTAAATAATAAAAAATTATACAACAATAGAAATAACAAATTTACAAAACAAAGCAAAAAAAAATGAGAAAACCCTCAAAATGCTACAAAATCTATTAACACAAATAAAGATTTAAAATAAAATCAACTACATTAATTTCTGAAGAAGACTGGATTGTGATTCTAATCTCGGTTCTCCTCTTTTCTTTCCTCTTATAATACTCTCTTTGCCTACAAAGTACAGATATAGAGATCGGTAAAAAAAAAAAAATCTATGAAAACGATCAAAAACATAAGCTCAGAGAAAGTTAGGTGTGTATTTTTTGAAAACAAAGAGAAAATTGTGGATTTTAGTTTTTGATCATGGATGTTCGAAGGGGGTATCTTATGTTTTAACACAAAAAATGCCGCAGTAGTTCAATGGTGTTATTGCTAGTGTTTGACCATAACCATGGTTCAACCATGAAGATGAAAAAGAACAACTGGTGTTGCAGTTATGGTGGTCTTGGAGATGGTGGGTCTATGAGGTTGACAGAGAGACTGATAAAAGTGGATGACAGGAAGAAGAGAAAAAGAAGAAATAGAAGAGAGGTTTGTTGTGGAGGTTTATGTTTCTCTGAGTTTCTCTCAATCTCTTTCTTTCCTTTCTAGTTTGTATTTAATGTGAGAAGACCTCACTTCCCATCATTTTCTCTATCTGCGAACCTTTTTTTGAAAGTTTGGAAGTGAAATACACACAAAGCCGTAGGATTAAAGAAAAATATAATATATACCGTTCGATCAAATGTCTATTTTGAACAATGGATTCTGCTTTTGTAATTATAGGCTTTCTGACCATTCCAAAGAGAGTGTGTGACAACTATATCTGATTTGACATGTCCAGCGGGAAGTTCAAGTTGTATGAAGATTTGAAAATGATCTCAACCTGACATTATAGGCAAAACTTATTCTCCACTATTAGATACAAATGTATCTCTAGGATATTTTCAAAAAAACGAAGTTGTGTTTGTAAGATAGATTTCTAAACATAATTAGTAAGGATAAGTAGTGCATAGAAAGAATGGGTAGAAATGCTAAGGAAAAACTCAAAACCCCATGATAGTTCAAAGGTGTGGAGGAACTCAGACGTAACAGTAGATCTGGACATCTTGAGTTTGACTCTTGCTAGTACTTTTTGAGCTCACTTGACACCTATGATTCATAGGCAACTGCAAGTATCCGAGTTTGCACTACAAGAATGAGTCCAATGTGTTGGAGAGGTCCCTCGTCAGGAAAAAAAAAAAGGAAAAAACTTAAATGACATATGAGAACATAGGGAGATATAAGAGATTGATTAGTATATAACATTTCTACTTTCCATTAGTTGTGTTTGACAATCACCATCGAATATCTAGCTATGAAACAATGGAAGATAGTGAATAATTGATGAATAAACGTATGAGTTTTCTACATTGCTGGAAGTGGTAGAGATAAAAATTGGGTAATTAAAGGAAAAGTTCCTAACTACTTAACTCGAGTTTTCTATTATGTGTAGTTGCTTAAGGCATCACATTTGATCTTATATATGCTCTAATAAAGGATTTTGCTTTATGATGATTATAATATTAGCTTATAATATCAGCTAGAGAAAGATGATATCATCACCTCCTTTGGATGTAAATAAGGTTATTCCCCAAGCATGTAAAATGTTATTCTGTTTGTAACTATGTGCTTTTGTTGAATCCTTATTCACTTTTCTAGTCAGATACTTTAGGTCTGGGGGTTCTGCTTTTTAATGAGAATTAGATATGTAGACGTCAAGATAATTGTAGTGTACAATTCACGTGATTTATATAGATCTGTTTCGAACCCCAAGGCGTTAGTCTGGTGGTCAAGACTTGAGATTTAGGGATTTGCTCCCTCTAAGGTCTTAAGTTCGAAATCTCTTAGGTACTATTAATTCTTTGGAGCCATTCTCAGGGTCTTTGACTTAGTAATTACTCGATTTGTATGGGACAGGGGGACTACACAAGCCCCAGGATAAGTCAAGGTACGCGCAAACTGACCCGAACACTCAGTCATTAAAAAAAAATGTATCTCTTTTGAAGTTTAAAGACAAACAACCCAATGCAATCTATCTCTTTTGAAGTTTAACAACAAACAGCCCAATACACGAGGCTTCGAGACTTCCACTATTAACTGTGGGCATTGGGAGGATCAGATTTATGCAATCCTTACTCTTACTCGTAGAGAAGTTATTTTCAGGTTTCCAATTCAGGTTTTTGTTCAGAATGGGTCAATGTAAAATGTATTTGAATTTTGAAGGAGCCAAGATAAAATTTCTTAAATTTGGTGAGCCATTACATTATATTTTATTATAAATACCAAAAAAGCTATAGAGTGTAAAACAACCACCATTTATGCCACTGAAAAGGGTCACATCACAATGCACAATAGAACAACTTTATCATCATTGCATCACTCTTAGGGTCTTTGGCTCAGTAATTATCAGATTTGTATAGCACTGGGAACTACACAAGTTCCAAACTAGTCATAGTGTGTGAAACTTGACCCAGACACCTAGTCATAAAAATAAATAAATAAATAAACTTAGATAAGGACAAACATTTTAGTGTCCATGATAAATCCTTTTAGGAATTCTTTTCATGTATACCAACCATTTCTTCAGTTGATCTGAACCAGCTTAATTGGAGCATGGACATTAATTGTTATCAATAACATGGTTTTTGTGACAATAATTTTGAGCATTTTCTAGAACCATGTTCCAGATCTAGTTGTACCTACTCCTAAAGAAAGCAAAAACTAAAGAAAATATAATCTGCGGATATGGAATACCGCACGAGCTAATTTTAGATTTTGGATCTCACTTAGGGATGGCAGTGGATCGGGGAAGATGGAGATCCGATCGAACCCGCCTAATTTGGAAAGGGTATGGAGGATTGAAAACGAGGATGAAGGCGGGGATAGAGGTGTTAAACTAAACCAGTACGGCGATGAACCGAGGTATTCACCCCCCCCCCCCCGCCCCATCCCCGCCTTGTCCCCACCCTACCCTACCCGTTAGTCTTTTTCTTGTTTTAATTCTCTCTCTCTCTCTCTCTCTCTCTCTCTCTCTCTCTCTCTCTTTCTACTGGGCCCTCTCTCTCTCTCTCTCTTTCTTTCCTTGTTTTTCTCCCCCCTTTCTCTTGTTTTTTCTTCCTTTTTTGATCTCTTTTTCTTTCTTTTCTTTGCTTTCCCCTCTTTCTCTCTCTTTGCCGCTTCGCACTTTCTGTCTCTCTCACGCTCTCTTTTCTCCCTTTGTCTCTATCTTCTCCCTAACACACACTCTCTCTCTCTCTCTCTCTCTCTCTCTCTCTCTCTCTCTCTCTCTCTCTTCTCTTTTTTCTTTAATTTTCTCCTCTTCGACCAAGCAAGATTTAAACAATCATTAGATCAAGGAGTTAATAGGTTTTGATTGTAACGAGTCTTGTAACCGTCTGAACTACAAGTTATAGTGCATGATCTTTGCAGGGCAAAGAGGACACGTGGGTTTTCTCCCATTTAAGGGTTTTCATGACAAAAGACTAGTGTGTACCTAATTGAATAGTTTGTTCTCTTTTTATCTTGGAGTGTAAAATATTACTCATTGTCATTACATATTGACCTAATATTGTAGGGTTTAGTCTCCTAGACAAAGCATAGACTAAGGCTAGGTTTTTCAATTGGTATCAAAGCGGGACACTCAAAATCATTTTTAATTTTCTAAAAGAGTGAGGTCCTGATTGCCTATGTCTATGGATTGGCCAAATGAAGGTAGTTCAACCTTTCAGCCCCCATTGCTTAATGGGACCAACTATCCCTATTGGAAAGCTAAAATAAGGGTTTTTCTTAAATCTATAGATGAAGATGTCTGGCAGACAGTTGTCAATGGCTAGACTCCACCCACAGTCATTACCGGTGAAGTACTACCTTAAAAGCTATTACAGCTTGGGATAGAGTTGATTATGAGGAATGTGGATGGAACAATAAAGCTATAAATGCTATCTACAATAAGGTCACAACAGAAGAGTTTCGTAGATTCTCACACTGTGAACTCGCTAAAGAAGCATGGGATATTTTACAGATCAACCATGAGGGTACTACTACTGTAAAATTGCTAAGTTTCAGCGATTGACAACTGCCTTTGAAACTTTGAGAATAGAAGACGACGAAATATTTAATCAATTTTATTTTAAACTAAATGACATCGTCAACTCGTGTTTCAACCTTGGTAAACAAGTCTCTACTTCAAAAGTTGTTCAAAAAATCTTGAGGTCTTTACATGCGAGATTTCAAGCCAAGGTTACAATCATAGAGGAAAGGAAGGATGTTGATGCCTTGAAAGTAGAAGACTTAGTGAGATCCTTACCAACCTCTGAAGCAAATTTTCGTCAACCTCGAAAGAATAAAAGTGCTACCTTAAACTCCATTAAGGAAAGAATTAATGAGGCAAATGATAGTGATTCTGATATGGGTATCGAAGAGATGGCCTTGTTTGTCAGAAAGTTTAAAAAAAATTTCAATAAACGACAACAAGATCAATCTTCCTCATTTGATAAAGCTAAAGGAAAACCTTTTGACAAAATGAAGTTTGTAAGGAAGTCATCTGATAAGTCTAGCCAAAAATAATGCTTTGAATGTCATGGCTTTAGGCATATTGCTACAGATTGTCCAAAAAAAAAAAAAAACAAGGGAAGTAAAGTTTTGACGGTTACATGGAGTGATTCCGATAAAGAAGAGGAATCAGATAGAGATGATGAATCTGAGAATTTCACAACATTCATGACATCTACTTTTGAGTTAACTGAGGCTATATCTAAGATCCCTTAAATGAAAAAACCAGATGAATCATATGGTACAGTGGGATCTCTCAAAGAAGATGGGGATGAATCAGATGATGAAGATAAAAATGAACTGCAGCGAGCGTATGATCAACTGTACGAACAGTCATACAAACTTACCAATGTGAATGTCAAACTAGGTAAGAAGTTGAAAAAGGCTGTAGAAGAAGTTGATTTCTTAAAAGGGTGAATGTTAATGCTCAAGCAGAAATCAGTTAGTTGAAGAAATATCGAACAACTCTAACTGACAAAGTGAAGTTTATCGAGAAAGATGCATTTGATAGAGATGGTTTTGAGAAGGCTCTTGAAGAAAAAAGTTTGAAACTTGAAGCCGATCTCTCTAAGTCTAATCGGACCTTCAAAAAGTACAAAACAAGTGCATCCACAGTAGAGAAAGTGCGCTTGAATCAAAAGCATTTTTAGAATACACGTGGTATTGGGTATGAGGCCAAACCATCCGAGTCAAAGCAACACCAATACAGTAAGCCCATCAAATTTTTTCTTATGAAAACTATATTGCAAGATCTGCAATTAAACATACCGTTACGAAAGGTCAAAAGCCAAATCGACAGTCACTCCCAAAGCAACTAAATACTAGTCTTAAGACTGTATGGATAAGGAAAAAATGACCTGAAAGGATATGTTGTCCACACTGCCCTAAAGGCTCACAGTTCTAATATGTGATATCTAGATAGTGGCTACTCAAGACATATGTGTGGCAATATAGTTTATTTTGACACTGTGACTAAATATGATGGAGGTTTAGTAACCTTTGGAGATGGAAGCACCTCTAAAGTTGTAAGAAAAGGTAATATAAAATCTCAAGTTACCAAACCTTAATGATGTACTGCTAGTTGAAAGCTTAAAGGCTAATCTCATAAGCATCAGTCAATTATGTGACACACAACATCAAGTACAGTTTTTTAAAATTAAATGCTCTATTTTTTATAAAAAGGATACTTGTATTATGAAAGATGTGCGTACTCCTGATAATTGTTATGGAATTACCACAGAGAGTGGTATTACTTGCAATTCTGCTAAACTGGATGAGATTGCGCTATGGCATCAAAGACTTGGCCATATAAATTTTAATGATCTTTCTAGACTGTCTAGTTCTGAACTCATCCGTGGGATTCCAAAACTTGAAAAAATCACTAATTGTGTTTGTGGACCTTGCCAATTGGGGGAGCAAGTTAAGTCCATGCACAAGAAAGTTAAACAGCTTGCAACATCTAAATCTCTTGAACTTGTTAATATGGATCTTGTGGGTCCTACTCAAATAGAGAGTATTGGGGGAAAGAAATATATTTTTATGGCTGTTGATGATTTTTCTAGATTTACTTGAATTGATTTTATTTGAGAAAAATCTAAAACATTCTTTGTGTTTAAAGCTCTTTGTCTGAAAATATAGATAGAGAAGGACACAAAAATCGGATGCATTCACAGAATTCGTACAAACCATGGTAGGGAATTTAAAAATTTTGAGTTTACAAACTTTGTGATGAGCGGGGCATAAGACATGAGTTCTCTGCTCTGAAGACACCACAACAGAATGATGTGGTGGAAAGAAAGAATTGGGTGATCCAGGAAATGGCCTGAGTAATGCTTCATGGTAAGAAAGTTCCTCAGAAGCTCTGGGTTGAGGTGATAAATACAGCATGCTACATTACAAACTGAGTCTATCTGAGAGTTGGTACCAAACAGATGCTAGATGAACTGTAGAAAGGTAAGAAGCCTAATGTTAAATACTTCTGAATATTTGGGAGCAAATGCTACATTCTAAGGGATAGAAAACATCTGGGTAAGTTTGACTCCCAAAGCGATAAAGGAATATTGCTTGGGTATTCCAATAATAGTAAAGCTTATCGTGTTTATAATGTGCATACTCTTACTATTATGGAATCTATAAATATGGTAATTGATGATGCTTTAGTTCACACTGATGATGCACTTCATGAGGATTGTGATTCAAATACTTCACCTTCTGGAGATTTGGATAAGGAGAATAATAAGAAGAGGGATGCTGTTGTGACCCACATGGACAACACTAAAAATGAACTTGAAATCATCCTAGAACCATCATCCAGAGTAAAACTAAATCATTCATTGGATCAAGTGATTGGAGATGTCACAAAACCAATGAAAACAAGGCATCAGGTAACGAATGAGGCAAACTACTTGTGCTATACGTCTTCATTTGAACCTAAAAATTAGAAAGAAGCCTTAACTGATGAGCATTGGATAACTGCTATGCATGAAGAATTAGGTCAATTTGAGCGTAATGATGTTTGGACCCTTACGCCTAGACCTAATAATATGAATGTGATAGGTACTAAATGGATATTTAAGAATAAATCTGATTAGTATGGCACTATCACTAGAAATAAGGCAAGACTTGTAGCATAGGACTACACTCAAATTGAAGGAATAGACTTTGATGAGACCTTTGCCCCTGTTGCAAGGTTGGAGTCTGTTCGCATTTTACTTGCCATTGCATGTCATCTAGGCTTCAGAATTCATCAGATCGATGTCAAAAGTGCTTTTTTGAATGGCATTCTTCAAGAAGAAGCTTATGTTGAACAACCCAAAGGGTTTAAGGAACCTAAGTATCTTGACCATGTTTACAAGCTTAAGAAAGCTTTGTATGGTTTAAACAAGCTCCTCGAGCTTGGTATAAGAGGTTGACTACTTTTCTACTAGTCTGGCTTCTTTCGAGGGAGAGTTGATAAAACTCTATTTATAAAGAAGGAATCAAAACACATTCTTATTGCTCAAATCTATATGGATGACATTGTGTTTGGTTCTACTTTTGAAAAGCTTGCTCATAGTTTTTTTGAACATATGAAAAGTCAATTTGAAATGAGCAAGATGGGTGAACTAAATTACTTTCTAGATTTGCAAGTTAAACATATGGATCAAGGGATCTTTATCTCTCAGTCTAAATATGCTAAAGACCTAGTGAAGAAGTTTGACTTGGAAAATACTAAGCATGCTAGGACTCCCATGAGTACTAGTCTTAAACTTAGCAAAGATGCTTCAGGCAAAGATGTTGATCAAACCTTGTATAGGAGCATGATTGGTAGCCTACTCTATTTAATTACTAGTAGACCTGACATTGCATTTAGTGTTGGTGTTTGTGCTCGTTTTTAGGCATGTCCCAAATAGTCACATTTGTTTGCTATTAAAAGAATCATTAAGTATGTAAACGATACTCTTGGGAATGGTATTTGGTTTACCTTGGACACTAATGTGGATATTGCAGGTTATACTGATGCAGATTAGGCAAGGTCTACCGATGATCGTAAGAGCATCTCTGGTGGCTGTTTTTATATAAGTAATAACCTTGTTGCTTGGCATAGTAAAAAGTAAAATGCCATCTCTTTATCCATTGCTGAGGCAGAGTACATGCTGCTGGAAGCTACTATACTCAGCTCTTGTGGATGAAACAGATGTTGTGTGATTATGGCTTGGAGCAGAATGTCATGACCTTGTTCTATGACAACATGAGTGTGATTAGTATCTCGAAGAATCATGTTCAACATTCTCGCACTAAACATATTGACATTCGATGTCATTTTATCTGTGAATTAGGAGAAGAGAAAGTCATCCTAGAGCATATTTCTACTGAGAATCAACTTGTTGATCTCTTTACTAAACCCCTTGAGACTCTTAGGTTTGAATTTTTGCAGAAATCTCTAGGAGTGTACTCTCTTGAGTAGTCTGTTTTGTTAGGGTTCTAGCTTGAGTTTTTTTTATTTGGTTTATCTTATCTCAAGCCTTATCTAGTGTGTGCTATTTTTTCGTTTTGTTGTTGCTTTTTGGCTTGCTCTTGCACTATTTGTCTCCTGTTTAAAGCACTTCCCATGAAATGCTAGAAGTATGAGCATGTTCTAAATTGAATCTTGTATGCTTCTTTGATTGTGTATTAGTGATTCAAGTGACATTTGATGATTTTTGTCATGCCAATGGTTCATGTGTACTTGGTGCTCACCTCATAAGATCTCTTAGAATATGGAATTCCTTTTTTTTTTTTTTTTTATCATTTTGCAATACTTATCATGGATGATCTCCAATATACATTGAATAACTAGACTGACCTTGTTCACATGTGTGCCCTTTCTTTTAAAAAATATATATATCTTGTGTTCGATGAAAAGGGCTAATAGTGAGTGTGTGAGAAGCTACCCTTGTTATGTGACAAGAGGAGATGACTACCTACTCATGTGTGTGAAAGCCACCATCCATATGCTTATATATTGGTTCAATTCGGAGAGATAAGATTGAAACTTTAAAAGAATGACATAAGAGTTGTCCTGAAAGAAAAAGAGGTTATTTGAAAATTTTATGATTGGGATGTCATAGGGTTTGACTTCTATAACATTCTTGTCTAAGAGCAGGTTTTCATGATGAATTCTACTGTGATTTTGCTCTAGGGTCCATATTCTCATTGATCTAATTGACGGACTTGCATCTCTTTATCATGGTTGCTTGTATCACTCTTATCATCTCTTTGTCCATTAAGTTGCTTTTTAATCAATCTTTGAACATGCTTGATGTTGGTTTATTCGCACTTAAGGCATCTTAAATTTCACTGGTTGTTCTTTGCATATGGTTAATACTTATGGGCTGTGCAAGTTTTTTATTTTTTGTTTTTTTTTTGTTCTAACTACTTTTGATGCTATAGCTGATTTCGCAGGTTCTCGTGGGTCCTCGCAGTCGTGAAGTCCACTTATTTGGCCTCCTTCTTTTTAAAACCCTAGCGTCTGTTTTGATTCTCTTTTATTTATTTTTTTTCGTTCTCGCCGCTCTCGAGCCCTCGATGACAAACGATTCTAGGCCGCCTCTTCCTCCTCAATCCAACAAGCTTCTCTCCCCCATTCCTCATCGTTTCTTCTGGATCGTTTTCGAGGTAACCCTCTCGCTCCTTTTCAGTTCTTCATTCTCTGATTTGGTTGGATTTCTCGAACCCTAGTTTTCGGTGGTTTTAGGGGTTTTTCCTAGTGTTGGGTGGGTGAGTTAATTGGTTGGTGTGTGCCTCTTTGTGGGTTGTTAAATCTCAATTGGAGGGCATTTCTACCTTCGTCGTGCTCTGGTTAGGTTGTCGATTCTTGTATTCGGTCTATGTGTGCTTCGGTGTTTTGTCTTGTGGCTGTTTTGTGTTTATTTTCTCTTAGAGCAGTATCTGCTGAACTAATATGTGTGTGTGTGTTTTTTTTTTTTTTTGGAGAGTCTTTTTGTGTTGTGATTACTTTTACATCATGATTCCTACTCCAAGAAAATGGAAGGGGCCCCAAACCCCTCCTCCTCATTGTTTCTCGGGTTCCCTAGGCAAACGGCAGACTTCTAGTTCCCTCGACAAGTATCTGCACTCTAGCACACTTGGTGCTACGACTTCATGTCAAGGGGGAAAGTTTTCATCTACTGTGGACTAACGCTTTAGACCGGCATCTGATGCTGGGTCCAAGTTTAATCGGTCGTTTAAATCTCGCCCTGCTTTTGTTTCTTCGGGTATTATTCTTGATGCATTCTCTAAGACAATTATCAGTACTATTTCTCTAAGTAGAGCTGGACTCGCCTGGCTGTTTGTAACGAGTTTGCCTGTCAGGACCTTGTTCGAGAAGTCTATATTAACATTCATGCCTCCAGTAAGGAGGCTGGGACTTTGTAATCCTATGTGCGTGGGGTATCTCTTAACTTCTCTATATCTAACATATGCACATTTCACCACATCATGCGTCCCATTGTTATTGAGTTCCCCTATCCTCCATCTTAGTCTAGGCCCTCTTTGAACTCTTTGGCCCAACTCCTGTTGTTTGGTAAAGGTGATTGGCGCCCTGGTCCTTTGAGCTCCTAAAGCAAAAAGAGCTGAAGGATGTCTTTCTGATGCTCAACCATGTGGTGTGTGACTTGTTTCTGTGCACGTCCCATGTGAGTGAGATTGATAAGTCCCGAGCCCGGCTTATGCACGCCATTGCCACAAGCCTGGTTGTGGATGTGAGTAGACTCATGTTTAATTTAATCCTCGAGACCTCTGCTAATAATTCCTCTCGAGCCTATCTTCCTTTCAGGATTATGATCACTGAGTTTCTCTCCCATCATACGATTATGGCCGAGCCTCATGAGACTCGTATCCGAAACTCATTTCCTGTCACACTTTCAAGATGAGTAATGCCCATCTCAAAGTTGCTCCTCCACCTCCTCAGTTACAGCAGCCTATGGTGGAACTTTCTAATGATAAGGGTACTCCAGTTGATCTGATTGCTCCCTCTACCTCCACTGCTCCTGTTTCTGCTCTTCCTCCTGTTGGGAATTCTGTTCTTACTCCAGCTTCTTCATCATCCATTGCAGCTGCCATTGCTGCTCCTTCCACGTAGCTAACTTCGATTCATACTGATCTTGTGGAGCGCATTGGTCTGGTCCATGAGCGCATCAATCTCATCGTGCAGCGTTAGGAGTGCGATTTTGTCTATGTTCGGGATACTCTGTCAGCTCTCTCTCGGTGGCATACCAAGTTTATCACTGACGTAAATGACTTCATTTGGAGCATTCGTTGTTGGTAGTTTTTCTCTGACGGATGGTTTTCTTGTGGATATTTCCTATTTATCTATGTTGCTTTTGTGTTTCGTTCTAAGTTTCGTTTGTTACCTCGTTTTTGGATACTGGACAGTTTTCTTATATCTTTTATATCTCTCTTGCACTTGATTGGATTGGTTGTTTGCTTATAGTATGTGCAGGGATGATACTAAGTGCTTGTGATGAGGGTTTCAATGTATTTTCCAGTTACTTTTCTGTAATGTGTCTTGTAGTATAGAGTTTTGGTCACGAAATTGCCAAAGGGGGAGATTATAAGGTTATGTAATTCGCTAAATTCCGTGCCAATTCTTATTTGATGTAATTTGAGAATTTAGGTTATCAATCACAAGCATTTAGAAAGGATTTGAAGCTTATTCATGCAAGCTCATGTTAAGAGAGATTTGTATGATACATATTGGCTGATGAAGGGGACTTCGAGGAATGTCGATGAATTTCAAGGGATCTTGAGGGCAAAAACAGTGCGTTGGTTCCAAATCAAAACCTCGCAGGATCCTTGAGGGATGTCACGGGATGTCAAGGACAAAAACAGTGGGCATGCAAATATGACATGACCTCGTGGGATGTAGCAGGATGTCGAGGGCAAAAACAGGGAGCATGTCAAAATCTGAGATTGAGCTTGAGGGATCCTCACAGGTTCTCAAGGGATTGAGCTGCGCCTCACGGAATCCTCGTGGGTTCTCGCAGGATCAAGTTACGCGAAATCTGGATTCTCAAGAATTGTGCCACTAGGGTTTTTGCGCTTATTTAAAGCCCAACACACTTCCCTAGACTAGATCTGAGCTGCCACTATTAAAAATACCTAGAGAAAAGTATTTTCGATCTTCCAAAGAGCTAAAAAACAAGTCTTACCAATAATCTTCTTCAACTCAATTGAAGAGATCGAAAGTCTTAAAAGAGTTCAAGGCGTAGAAGTCGTTCTAAGAGGATCTGAATGGTAGTCAAGCACCAAAATGGTGAATCGTGGATACGAGTAAGATCCAAACAATCATTAGATCAAGGAGTTGATTGGTTTTAATTGTAACGAGTCTTATAACCGTCTGAACTATAAGTTATAGTGCATGATCTTTGTCCGGCAAAGGGAACACGTGGTTTTTCTCTCATTTAAGAGTTTCCAGGGCAAAAGACTAGTGTGTTCTTAATTGAATAGTTTGTTCTCTTTTTGTCTTGAAGTGTACAATATTACTCATTGTTATTACATCTTGAATTAATATTGTAGAGTTTAGTTTTCTGGACAAAACATAGCTTAAGGCTAGGTTTTTCAATATATACCTATATTAGTGATGTAACTTAATTGAAACTTATTATTTTAAAATAAATACCCATCAAGATGATTTTCTATTACATAAACTATATTGCTGCAGCATTCTAGCGAATGATTCTGCACAAAAACTCTGTAAAAACAGAATTTACCTTGCTCAATTCATCACTTTTTCATCACATTGACCATATCAACGCAAATCTAATACTGAAGAGAATGATATATATCAAATGATGCACTCGAACAAGTGCATAGTGGAAGGGGAATTAGGATTTTGCTTCGGAGTGTCGAACTTTGAAATATAAAATTTTGCCTATTGATTATTTATTATATTTTAATTTTTTTGCATATATTTTACATGAAAAATCAAAATATGAAATAGACAAATTAATTATTTCTTCATTCATTTCAACTCAACAATTTATTAAAGTGAAACTCAATAATTTTTTACATTCTGAAAATCATCTATGATTGATAGTATACTTAAACTTCTACACGAATTTTTCTTTTCTAATGTGTATATATATGTGTGTGTATTTGTGCTTTGGAACCAATTTTAACTGCTTATAATATATTATATATAAATCTATGTCTGTATGCTTTTATTTGATAGATAAGGTCCACTTGCTAGATTGGTGCATGTCAAAAAATCAGTAGTCTTATTTTACTAGTTAAGGATGTAAAAAAAAACAAAAAAACAAAAAACAAAAATAGAAAGTAAAATTTATAATGGACTACACAATATTTTGATATTTTATTAGGTTAGGATGTAAAAAAAAAAAAAAAAAAAGGTGATACTTATAATTTACTACACAAAATTTTGAGATCTTATGAAGAATTTTAAATTATGAAAAGTTAGGACTTTAAGAAGAATTTTAAAATATGAAATGTGCCAATAGAATAAACTACTACAAGACATTATATATATGCACTATAGGATTATACAAAAAGTTAGGTGCCATGATACCCTTCACCCTCCGTGTAGTTTCGCCACTGCATAGTGGTCCTCGTGGACAATAGCGTTTATAGGCTTGTAGCACAGTGATGGATCCACTCTTTATGCAAAACACTCATAATTATACCAAAAAACTAAAAAGAATTGTGTCCAAAAAAAGAAAGGGTAATTATACTTTATCCTTTTATAGTTTGGGTCAAAATTAAATGACTTATATGGTTTAAAAGTGAACACATGATCACTTTGTGATTTGAACTTATCGGCAAAATAAATAAAAACAATTAGATTTAACAGAAATTCTATCATACAAATATTTTTCTCATTTTATCTCTCCAAATTAGATTATCAAAAATATAATTTAGCTTTTTTATGTCAAAATAAAGACTCGTCTATCGAGAATTTTTTTTGTTATTTTATCAAATCGTCTTTTTAATTTTTTAATTTAAAGAGATAAAATAATAAAAATACTCAAATAATAGAATTTTTATTAAAACTAATAATTTTCATTTATTTTGCATATAAGTCCAAGTCACAGAAGAGTTATGCATTTACTTTTAAACTATAAGGAGCCATTTGATTTTGACTCAAATCACAAAGAGGCAAAGTATAATTACTCCAAAAATCAAATAACCCGTAACATGTTCATAATTGATATGCCCATCGACCTTTATTAAAAGCAGTAGTAATTGATTAGTAGTTTCACTAATAACGGATATGCTGATTTTTGTATGGAATGATTTATGTTGATGAATTGGGCCTTTCACTTTAACATAAAGACCCATTAAGACAGATTTTAATTATAAAATTGTCATCACTATATTATTTGGTAGGAAATTTTCACATGGTATCCTCCCGTATAACCATGGTATTTTTATAATTAATAGTCATATTGATAATGATATACAGTGATGAGTCTTGTATTTTAAATCAACCTATCACAACTAACAACGTCACTCTGTATAAATTTTGTATTTCAATGGCACTACTCTACTTCTACCTCCCATAAAATAGAAGACTTCGATGAGAGAAGGATTCTTGCTCAAGTTCATCTGAGCTCTGCTGAAACCCAGAAAGATATTCAATGGAGAAACAAGCTCAAGTTCTGAAGGAGCGTTTTGTCCGTCTGGTTGAAGCCATCAAATCTTGCAAAACTGCCAAAGGTAAGTCCATCGTTCCTGAATGTCTCCCCATTTGGAAAAAAAGTGCTTGCATTACTGTGTTCTCTACTCACTTTTTTGCATTTCATTCCCCTAAACTTCAAGGAAACAGGCAAATGGGGGAAGGAAATGGGGCTGGAAGAGTTCTAACCTCGAACCAAATGTGGAGGTTCATAGGGCATAACCACTGAGCTAGACCCATTGTTGAGTATAATAAAAAATTCAAATAACTTCAAGGAAACGAAGATGGAGAGGATACCAAATTGAAGCCAAGGTATTGTTTATTCCGATAAATGTATCAGTTTTACACGGAAATTTCATGGTACTAGTACCGTGAACAATAACTAAGATCAATATAAGTGGTAAGCAGGTTGGTGACAGTGATAAATATCCTTTTTAGTCATTTACAAAACCACTGTCTGCTGTAATGGAACTAACGTGTTTACGACTTGGACTGATCTTAGTTACCTTTCACAGTACATTACCGTGAAAACTACAAATGTACCATAATGGTTCCAATTAGACTTTTAACATCTGTTAGTTAATGTTCACGTACAGAAGCTTGGGGTGCAATCTAGAGCAATTAAGGTCACAGTTGCAAAGGGTCCAACACGCCCAGAAATGCCCAAAGGTGCTCCTCAGACAAGTTGAAGATTGATCATCTGCCCTCAAAGTTCATCAATCAGATTTTCCTGTTATCCAATCAAATCTTTTTTTGTGAAGTTTTTGTGGTGGTGAAATGAGGAGTACTATATGTGGTGTGATTATTTCATTGAGGTTGCAAAATACCGAAGTCGGTATGTTCTGGTTCTCAGCCGAAAATAATAAAAAAAACTGTATTCTCTCTTTGTTTTTGTTTTTGTTTTTGTGTTTTTTTTTTTTTTTTTTGAACTTCTGTCATAAAAAAGATCTCAATTGATCACAAAGGCTTGTAATTTACTGAATTAAACGAGAGAGAGAGAGAGAGAGAGAGAGCAAGCCCATGCACGAGCCTCCCCCGCCTCCTGTCACTACAGGGTCTAGGAAGAGTCAGATGTTAACTAGCCAAATGAAAGAAAGCTAATCAAATGAAGTTGGAATAAGTGGATCATCCATGCAGATTAGCATGGTGTTCTCCTATTCGAACCAGAGTTTGAAATTAAACTTATCCTCCTGCAATTCTAGTTCACATGATATCCTTTTTCTTTTTCTTTTTTTTTTTTTTTGCTTCCTTTGAGCATTGAGATGCAGTGGAAATGTACAAAAAGTGAATATCTGCATAATCAGGAGAAAAACAGTCTAAGGTCATGTAATTTTCTTAGGGTGCACACAAAGTTGAAAAAAGGAGTTTGGAAGCTAAAATAAAGAATGTTACTTTCCAATTCCATCATCTAGATGTTATGATAAATCGTTATACAGCCTTCTCAAGTGCCTCGATGCACTCTAGCACGGTTGCCTTCTTCGTCATTGCTGACATTAGGGCCTCATAAATTACCTTGTTATTTTTCAGGAGGGATCCAGCAAACAGAACCTGCATTATTTCCCCAGAGCATCATCAGCATTACTCGAGTACAATACATTATCAGGGTGATATGATTGTCAAAATAGACCCGTCATTTTTTCTCTTTGATTTTGTTCTTTTTTTTCTTCTTAAGTTAATACATATACCTATCATTGAAACTCAAGTCAATCCTAAGTCAAGTTTCTAATGCAAAATGCAAGTGAACCATGTGAATTGGTTGTATGATTGAAAAACTCACAGCCCATCTGGTAAGATTTTGCTGCTGTTCTTTGCTAAGCTGTGGCTTGCTCCTGTTTATAAATCTCTGGGAAGATGGAAGGAAATGATTCAAAGATCAAAGGTCAAGTAAGGTCTACAGAAAGCTTGACTTCAGCGAATAATATTTACAAACCTGAAGAGTGAAAAGATCAGCAGATTGACCGACCACTTTATCATATTGCAGACCTTCAGCTGCCAGTCCAGCCATAGCTACCACTGCCAACCTGAGAAGGGTAATTACAGTTGATGTTATCTCCACTAAATGATGATTGTGTCAAATATTCCTTCTGAATTTCCTAGTATTCACATCATCTAGATATATGAAACCTCACTCTCGGATTTAAACATTTTCGTGACCTTATTAAGTTGCCCCTTTTGCTTTTCTGCTTTAACTGTTAGTAGAAACTCACAGATCTACCACAGCAGCCTAAACCAAAAGAACAAGAAGAGAAGGCCGAAAAAAGTGTGAAAAAGGGATATAAGATTAGAGAACTTAGTTTGTCCTATCATGGGGAGCATACATAAAAGACTTGTAAGGGAACAATCAGGTCTTATGACCTGGGGGAAACATGAGGAATACAAATTGTCCTCACATGGCAACATAAAACGGAAGATTATAACAGGATCATGGTTAGTCAATCTTTCTAACCCGCAGTTAGAATTGCGTCAAGGGTATTCTAATTTTTAAACAGGAAAGTGTTGAGGTAAATAAAAATAAGAAATAAAAAAGTTTAACACATCTCTTATCTCTGTCTTATGTTAGAAAGGTGCATTCAAATTGCTAGGCATGACCTACACAAGTCATGTCATGTTATTTTGCTCAACTTATGGCCACTTCTTTATTTATATTGTAGGATATCAGGTGTTCTATCCAAGCTGCAACTGACATTCTTCTAGTCTTTCCTTATCTTAGTAGCACCTTAAACTTGAACAAAGCCTCTCTCGCACTTGTACAGAACAAACAATGCGACAAATCAGGAAGTGTTCCAGAAGTTATTACATTAAATCAAAGCACACAGCACTATCAATGTAAACTAAGAGTTGATGCATTTCACCCTTATAACCTTGATGAACCAAGACACAAAGCAGTAATATAACTGAGGAGAAAGACGGAGAAAAAAAAAAGACAGTTTGGGGAGAAAGAAAACCTAAGGAACAAAGTAAAGTGGAGTTATGGAAACAACAGCTGTCAGACTGGTACCTGTCTAGTTCCTTTGCATCAAGCTGTCCACTGTATATGAGCCTCTCCAGCTTTTCATCAATGAGATTTACATGCTCTTTTCCAATATCCAAAGAATATCCCAGTATGGGTAGGCCAATCAAGTAGGCAACTGAAATTCACAGGGCGAGTTTTATCAAATCATATGCATGCAGCATTGATTGGAAAAGAAAAAGAAGAGCAGGAAAAAACTCAGATAATCATAAATTGTTAGAATAAGCATGGTGATCATCCATGAGATTGGTCTAACCATATGGCAGACTTACCATATGGTGCCATGCAAGAGAACTGGAAGAGCAGACCCATATGGGAGACACAAGTTGGAGAAAAAAAAATGATCCTAACAATAGCTCTGGATGTGTTCTCTCAAGGGCACCAAAAGACATGGCGAGTGAACCAGACAGCCACGATTTGATGTGAGAAGCATGTCTCAATCCTGGCATTATGAAAATTGTCATCCCTTTGGTCTCTTCTTTTTTGTAAAATGTATTTCATACACTCAAATGTAATTTATTAGAGGCAATAAGAACATTTCTGCAAGTTGGAGGCCCTACAATATAAAGGACTCAAGCAATCACGAAGAGTTTAGCTTTATCAATCCCTTTTTTTGGCCTTTGATAATCCTTTGGGGATAGTTTGAAACATAAAAAGCACAATGGTATTTCATTGCGTGAAAAAGAACCAAAGTACAACCACATGCATCCAAAACTGCACATGCATGAACACTGACAAACAGCATTCACCCTCTCCAGTATAAGTATTTCCTAATGCTATAATGTTGTAATAAAAAAACAGTGTCCTCTCACCAATTCACAAATCAAAAAATTAAATTAAAAAAAAAAATGGAGATGCATTGCACTACTCCCCATCATGCCACTGCAGTTTCAGATCTTTTTGTGCAATACTAGCCATAGCTTGCATTTTATATCTGAAGGAGAAATTACCTAAGAAATGAGCTGCTTCATGCCTAGCAATCCTCTCCTGGTAATCAGGAAAAACTGTTGAAAATCCACTAATGGCCGCTTGAAGAAGCCTACAATAATGATGTAAGAATAATCGTTAAAACAAGGACCTAAATTCTCTGTTCGCCCTCATCTGTACTCTTTTTCAATGATTCACTAGACAATTTATAAGTGCCCAATAAAACCATCCATGGACAATTTTCTGATTTAAAACATCACGATAATCCAAAATAGAAAGGTTTACTGACCTATATAAGTCAGCTTATTTTAAGGAAATAACTTAATATATGCCTAACAACTTACCCAGGAGAAATGCTTCCCACAGCCAAAACTACTAAAGAAATGCTCCCGATCAAGTATGGCACAAAGAAGCCCCAATCCTAAGTAACAATTAAATGTGAATGGAAGTATTAGTAGATGTGAAGATGCCTAAATTTCTTTTCATTTTCTTTACAACCAATTACATCAGTCCGACAGTCAAAGCATAGTACATATTAGTGCGAAACAAATACCTTTATATATTACCCAAATGGGTTGAAATATTAAAAGCATATAGAATCAATACTCACATTAAAGAAAACAAAATGTGATACCCATAACATACAGAGGGAGGGAGAAAGAGTGAGGAGCTTGCAGGATGGAGTGGATTAAAGACAATGTAGGATGAAAAAGAAATAGGCCAGTGACCCAATGTTCAGGGTAGAACTGTACATACACACAAATGCATCTATCACCGTATTTATGCACTTACTTATGGTCCCATTTTAGATGGATGAGCAAATGAACAGGCCAATATAGATATCAAACTCATAAACCAGGTGGCATATTGGAGAGAAACATGTAGCTTGTATTTGTTATACTTCTATAGCTAACTGATAAGAAAGGCATGAAAGTTGAAGCTTCTATATGTATAATCCACAGCCACAATCTAAGAAGCACCAATACGGACACAGGTAAAGATATGGACAAAAATACGGACACCAGACACAATGATTTTCTAAAAGGAAGGATATGGACATGGCAGGGATACGACAAAAAAATTGAAAAAGTAACTAATCCAACTTGGTCCCAAGCTTGGCTCCACTGCTGCTACAACATGAGAGCCAAAAAGCAAGAAGGAGAAGAAGAAGAAGAAGAACAGAAAAGGAAGAAGTAGCAAGGGCATGAATTCTCCAAAGTCAAGAAGAACTACCACGAACGAGAAGGAAAGAAAAAGAAGCACCAACAGCATCATGAAGTCTTGCAGGGAAGAAGCAAAGTGTCAAATATGTGTCCTAGATGTGTCCAATACATTTCCAAGTGTGTCTAAGGCATGTCTTGGGTTGGGTGTGTCATTCTGAAAATAAACAAATAAAATTCAGCACACGCCAATTCGCATGTCCAACACATGTCCCGGCGTGTCCGAGAAGTACACATGTCTGACACACGAACAACATCCTAAATGAAGTGTCCATGCTTCTTAGGCTACAATTATACTGCTTTAACCTTCTTTCCTTGAAACTACAGAAATCTAAGGAACAGAAAAAAGAGAATTTCAGCAGTCAACGTGCTTAAAGAGGATTTCAGCAATTTCTGTCTCAAGTGCTGTCACACTGAAGAGCTGTATTTAGAGTTTCCTCAGCTGTTATCAACCCAAAGGTTGCACTCGTTTCACATACCTATGCAGCACATGGACAATAGAAGTAGGCTATGCTGCTATGGTTTAAAATTTCCTGAACTCCTGTCCAGGAGTTATGGTCTGACTGTTTGAAGTACAAGTTTCCTGAAAGAACTTCTGAGGGCTAAGGATGTCTTAGAAAAAACTTTAACATACAAACCAAAGGGACTAGAAATTACTGTGATGAAAAATTAAAATTACTAGAATAATTTCAGTTGCTTAGGTCAGGTCATTAGTTTTCAAGAATTTGCTTTTGAAAATTCATTAATCAGAGCAATACAGAAGAAACTGAAAGGATCCAAAAGATGATATGTATAAGTACGCTGCTTAAGCAGAAAGAAAGAGTGAAAAGACTGCCACTTCTAAAATGAGTGAAATCATGGTACAGGAAAACTATTGTATTCAAGCTCATTCTGCATACCAATTTGGCATCCACAACAAAATTCCCTGTCGAGGGTTCCAGGTAAACAATTCTGAAGAACTAAATCTGTAGGCCAATATATAGGAGGCTTTTTAACCAATTGCACTTCCATTCCCATCACTAAGCAAAAGACTGCTTCAATGAAATATGAATTAACATTTTTGGAAATATTTTCTTATGACAATATAGTGACAAATATCTCAAGAGATAGAGGATATTATGAGAAGTTACCCCAGGAAGCTGGCCAGCAAGAACACCTAAAAAGCCTGTTGACCCTACTACTGTGAAGAGAAAAGCTGCCTGCATCACTGAATGAAATCAAATTCCGAGAGAATATAATATTTACCGATTATAAAATTTACCAATCTAAGTCCAGCAGAAAGAAGAGAAAAATTCACATAAAAGTTGTAATGCACCATTAGTATTTAAATCACTGGAAGAACCCTCCACCATATCAGGAACTGGTAAGAAGACAATAGTACAAGGAATACATGTTGAAAACTGGCAAAAGATATTGACATCCCAATACACATGTATCAGGTCTGCTGATGCTGGATTCAGGTAAAAAGTTGTCCTGTTGAGGTTTCTTGCTCCAGTTTATGCCACAAAAACACATCCTTTACAGCAAATTGTTAAGGGTGGTTCAAAGAATTAGAGAATGAAGTATAAGCATGGTTTATATGCTCTTCTACTGTAACTGGCCCAACAAGAATATGAGTGCAGTGCAACTTACATCATTTCTAACACTTGGGATTGCAAGGTTCTCCGCATTTTTAATTCCAAGGGTTGTCAACTCCCGAAGAGAGGTCTGGTGCATAAATTTGAGACAGTTATACTACATATTTTCCTGCCAAGAAATTTATAAATAAATTTTCAAAGCAGTAAACAGACACACATTATTCATGTACATTTATGCATAGGTTTGTAGATGTGGCTAATGTTTGGGAAGCACTTTTGCAGAACTTCACACTTGTTATGGACACTGACCATACGACGTGAAACATATGGTTGAGAACTCCATTTTTTGGCCCAACCAACTTCACTCAGCTGATCAAGTGCCTCTTTCACAGCATTACTGTCTTTCTGCAAAAAAAAAAAAAAGAAAAAAATCATAGAATTACTTTAGCAAACCACGGACCCTTATATGGCCAGTGATTTATGATATTAGAGAATTGCACTCCTGTAATTCTTTGTTCAATCTTCTTTTCTTATTTAGAAGCATGGAATTTTAATTAAAAAGAAAAACGATAAAACAGGAAACATCTGTTTCTTTTCTTTGTTGGTGAAATATTATCAACAGTCCAAACTGATAACAGTGAGAAAAGAATGCCAGAAGATAGAAGAATAAATATCTAACTCTTTAAAATCTCAATCATAAACCACTGTAATCACCAATTCTAGACTTATACAAACTAAGTGATATTAGCTCACAACTATCAATGGGGCAAAGGACTTAATATAACCAAACAAACAAATCCAATAATAGTTATGCATATAAAGCCAGTACAATTGATGGTGTAAGAATGACAAAAACCCATGCATCACTATATGCTTGCAGCTTCCAACAACCAGTAATAGTTTGCTGTTCAAATGTAGTGTTTCAGAGCTTTTGACCATTATTGCACATCTGCATTTCTAGTTAATTAGTTTGTTGCATTTGACATAAAGCACCTTTTCAGATCTCGAGCCATTATGACTGAAGCATTCTTTGCTATAGCTTTCTCCCATAGATAGTCACACACCCCAAACACATAAACACACAAAAATCTAGATAGCCTCTATTTTTATAAATCTGAATATACCTCTCTGTCTCTCTCTCTAACATATGACTTGCTTTCATATTGCTATTTCAGTAAATATACAAAAATCTAGATATACCTCTTTCTCTCGTAACATAATTTGTTTTCACTTATATTACTTGGAACACAGATTGTTTTGGTACGAGGAATTGGAACAAGAACACGGTACGCCATAGGCCATATGCTCGAAAATGTGGTATGATGTGGGTAGGCTTGTATAGGTCATACTGTTGGAACTTAAGGCACTTCTAAATGTGAGACAAGGATCAAAATTTCATTTCAATGTGTTGTTTCGATTAGCATGGAAACAGAACGTTTCGGAAAATTTTAGAAATCTATAAATAGTGTACAATATTTATAAAAAGAATTCATATTCGTGTAGAAATAACATGTTTCTATATATTGCAATTTGTTTTGGGGAATTTCGTTATGTTCTTTTGTGTTTTAATGGAAACACTAGAATTTCATTATTCCACTAATGTTTTGTTATGGTCTCTTAGGAAAAGGAAACGTTTCGGTCATTTCAATAGAAACAAATGGAAATCTTATTCCTTGATGTGAGAGCAATTTTATTTTAATAATCAAAGATCCAATAAAATATTGTTTATTATTCTTCAAAATTAATTATTTAATAATACATTTCTAGGAATATTATGGCCCATTGTTTTACCTTTTGTTGTTCCAAAGCACCGGTCTCTAAATTTTAGTTTAGAGTAAATTACAGTGACTACCCTTGAGGTATATAACAATAACAATAACAGCCAGCACCCCCTATGGTTTTTGAAATGGCACTAACTTCCTTTGTGAGACTTTGTCTCTAACGGTGTTAACTGAGAGTGGCATTTTATCTCTTTACCCCTCAATTGACCAAATATTTCTAACTGGATAAGTCAAAAAAATTAAAAAGACCAAAATATCCTTTCTACCAAACTCCCTTCTCTCTCTCACTCAATGGAGGGCAGATCTGCACCCACATAGCCAAAATCAAACCCATCTCCACCTCCACCTCCACCTCCAACACAGCCACAACTGCCACCTCTCCAGCTAACTGTTTTTACCATTTATAAAAAAAATTATCGAATCAAAAATATTTTCCCCTTTGAATCAGTCACCAAGTCGCACCCCACCACCAACCTCCATTGCCAAACAGCTGCATGCATTACCATCCTTTCCACCCCACAAGCTCCACCGCGGCACATGATTCTTCTGTTTGGAAAATAGAAATTTACAACCCAAGAGCCCAACCCCTCATTGCTTCCCCATCATCATCAGCATTCACCATCGATATGAATGAAATGGGTGGTAATTGATTGGGGTTGACACAAAATTTTCCACAAATTTTCTTTCCCTCTCTCTCCCTCCACTGCCCACTGATCGCCCATATGTTGAACCATTGATTTCAATGGGACATATGTACATATATGTATATATATATGTAATATTTATGTGTATATACACAACCAAACAACAACAACAAACACAAACCTGCCAACCAGCCTCCGTAGGCATCCCGACCCCAGATCCCCAGTCTCTTGACCACCCTTCGTCACAAACGAACTGCCTCTCCCCATCGCCCACAGCAACAAATTAGATCACAATTTCTTCAGTGTTTTCTCAGCATACACACCCACACACACATATATGTGTATATGTATAATATTGGGTTTTCAATTCGAATGAAAACCAATGCTTGAATGTAAGATTTTGAAATTATTTTTGGGGTTTTTCTTTTACACACAAAGAGTAACACAATTTGTTTTGGGATTGTATGAACTAAAAAACAATTCACAGTTGGGGTAGAAGGTTGGGGGTTGGCCGAAGATGGTGATGGCACTGGTGAAGGAGGAGGAATGAGGTAAAGACAGAGAGAGATAGACCAAGCTGTCGGAAAAAGCAGTGTCGTGGGTAGAGGTGCAATGAAGAGGATAAGTGGTGGAGAGAGGGTTTGACAGAGATGATAGGTTAGGATTAGGGGTGGTGTTGGTGATAATGGGCTATAAGGTGGCAACATTTGATTAGAAGTTGAAAAAAATTATATATTTTATATTTTATATTTTTTTGGTTATAAGGGTAAAATTGGCATTTTAATGTATTATTAAGATGACATCATTCAATGTCACGTTTTTCTGTCAATGTCAGTAATGGTGGCTTAATGGAAAGAGGAATCTCTAGCAGACAACTAAAGCAAAATAGAGGTCAGTGTCATTTCAAAAACCATAAGAGTACTGTCTATTATTGTTAGATACCTCAAGGGAGGTCACTGTAATTTATCCTTTAGTTTCTTATATTTAATTTATTTTCTTCCTAAGAACTTTTAAGGGAAAAGATTTTGAGATTGCTTAGGATTACTATATTTACCATTTTGGAATGAACATGTACCATGTTTTGGAAGAGCATTCCAAAAAGAAAATTGCAAGAGTTAACATTTCTGGTAAAACTGGTTTTCTCATTGGTGTTTCCGTTGATATGTGATGGTTAGTTTATTCATTTCTAAGCCAAGCCACTGGAAAGAAATAGTTTGATAACACCATGATAACCTATTCCAAGGACAGCATCACAACCATCTAGTGCACAAAAAAACATCCCACTAGAGGCATGAAAGCAACTTAAAGAATGTTGATTAAATGACATCTCATCCTAACCTACAAATTTTCTATTCCATTATTTGCCCCTCTTCTTGTTAGTTATTGGTATATCCTTGAAGGACACTATATGACAATAGGTTACTGCATACAAGATGTAAGCTTTCTTGGTTATGCCTCTGACTAGTGAGACTGAAATTTGCAAAAGTACGCATGTGCTAGCTTAGGAGTGATATTTGGACAAAATAGTCAGTATTTTGCATGTGCTTTACCTTCTTTCCATCCAAGAAAGCAGGAACCACAGATAAGAGCTTCCCAGGACAAACTTGCACTTGGCAGCGTTTGCTAACAAGTGAACTATCTTGCTCTTTGACCATATATGCTTCTTTCTCTCAAAAGCTAATGACATTAGCAGTGGTTCTTTCTTAGCCAGTTTGCCATCAGAATTTCAAATCTAGCTCAAAGATGATACTATTAAGGATAGTATAAATTAGAGGTATATAGCACGTCAAATTGCTGGAATTTTTAGGCAATATGAGTGCACCTATTAATTATGTAGTCAATTTAGTTATGCTCCAAATTGGTTATGAACCTTTGGGTATCATGTTATATGAAAGTACATTATAATTTTGTATAGAATTCTTTGCTCCATGTCCAAGGAACTAAGCTTCAGAAGTGAGTATTCTCAAGAGTGTCAGTTTAACAAAAAGAAGGTGAAGTGTATAGCCTATATCAACTGTGATAAGTAAAATTTGAGGGAAATTTGCAGGCCAAGAATTACTCTGCATGCTTATGTTACCAACATTCTTCTAAATTTGTGAAATACCCGTGTCGGATACTTGACACCGGGATAAGGGTATGGGATATGTATCCGATATGGCTAATTGGACATCCATCTAACAAGTATGTATTGGTAATTGAGTTTACTATAAAACTACGCATAGGACTTCCATTTTATGTATGAATGCTATGTTTTAGCTTGTAAATACTATTTTACCTTAAAAAAGTAAAAGAACTATTTAAAAAATATGAAATTTAGCTATGTCCGAGTGTCTTGGACATCAGAATTGGATGAATCCGACTCTTGGATACGTACCCGCACCCGACACCCGTACCTGAGTCCTGGTAACATAACTGCATGCAACCGTTCTGGCTACATTATAGCCTAGTTGATAACTTGATGGTAGTGTGCTATTTCACAATAAATTTGCTTATGTTATCTCCCACTTCAGGCTGGCTTATTTTACTTTTTGTCTGTTAAAAAACAAATAGCAGGGTATTTCTGTTCCATTGTGGAGGTTAAATTCCGGAAATCTACTGCATTGAAAGCATTATAATCAAAGATAAAATGGCTCTAGCGAGCCACTCAGCAATTCTTCTCCAGTACATCCTGGTACCAATTTTTGTTTCATTACAGACCACAGTGGCTGAAGTTTCTTGAAATTGCTCCCAGATACTAAAATTTGAGATGAGGCGTGCCACGGACAGCCGCGGTTGTCCAACACAGCCGGTGGCTGTCCGCCTTGTCAGCTGGCCGTAGCAAAATCCATTTGAGATAGCAAAGACACAGAGTAAATTAGATACATTATTTATGAGAACTTTCCCGGAACTTTTAATTCTCACATTGAAACAAAATTCATACTCTCTGGTTATAATTTCTGTAATATCTAAATTACTCAAATTCATAGCTTACTCAAAGACCTTAACACTCAAATAATTATATATACGTATATATGTGTGCGTGTGCGTATATATTTATATATATATGCGAATATTTAGACCGATGAGTTCGTAGCTGAAAGAAGAATGAATGATGAAACAATTCCGAAGAACTAGTGACAGGATAAGAAGTCATTTGAGAGAAAGAGAAACCTTGGTAATGGCGGATTCAAGAGTGGTTAAGTCGACGCCAGGAGCAGCGGAGGAAGCTCTGATCTGCCATTTTCTAGGGTTGAAGACGCAGTTTCGGTGAAATTCGAAGGCCAAGTGTGTAGGCTTAGATAGAGAAGCCGAGAGCGACACAGAGATGGACATGAACATTGTTGAAGACTCTCTCTCTCTCTCTCTCGATCGATCGACCGTTGATGCGCGTGGATAATTCGATAAGGTTACGCGGGAGGAGTTTATATACAATTCCAAAGATGTGGAATCTGATTTTCCCTTCTTTTTTTTTCTTTCTAATTTCTCTTTCTTTTTTTTCAATTTCCTTTTTATCCCCTTCTCAAAGATGGGAGATTTATTATCATTATTATTTTGTTTTTGTTTTTTTTGAGAAGGGATCAAAGATGGGAGATTTATTATGGAGATTGTTAGCAATAAATAAGGTGCTAGCTTTTATGGGCCGTTAGATTTTATTTTTAACGTTTTTATGGCATTTTTAATTAAAATTATTTTTTAATATTTTATATAAGCTTCTAGTTTAGAATTTTTGTCCTTTTATCAAAATCATAATTAAAAACTAAATGAACATCAAATGTCAATTAAAAAAGCCCATAAAAAAAGTGATCCAAACGAGGTTCCAATGTGACCGTCATTTCTTGTTGTGGCAATTTAATTGGGCATTTCTCGGATAGAAGTAGCAATTGGCAATTGCAAGTATTTTGGAGATATATATATATATATATATATCATCTTGGGAAAATTAAAAAAAACTTTAAACTTGAAAATGAATTAAAACACCCATAAACAACCATTTCTTTAGCTTCCTGTCTCAACCATTGGTCAGACGGGTGTCCATCTCGTCTCAATTTTCGTATGGAGACAAAAGGTAGAAATATCCTCCGTTTGGGTACGATTAAATTTTTGTTTTTTATTTTTCGTACTTTTCAAAAAGAAAAAAATAGGAGCTCATGGAACTAAAAAGGTTGCTTGGTTTGAAAATTACTTGTCAATTTTGTTTCTCGTAACATATTCATTTGAGAACAGCCTTTGTAATATACTAGGTGTCAACCTGTGCAATACAGGAGAGAGTAAAATTTTGTCAAATTTACAATAAAAATGTAGTAAGTAATTAATCCAAAACCTACAATTATTAAGAATAGAATCTAAAATTGACAATTCTATTTGTTTTATGATAATAAAATATTATAAAATAATAAAAAAAAATTGTAAAAACTCTAGAGAGTTAATGGCAATAGAGTTTTGCACAGCTATTATCTTTGTATTCTTTTTTAATATTTTGCTTGAAAGAAAAAATTAAAATATAAATATTATTGTAGCAAACCATTAAATAATCTATATAATAATACAGGACGGTTTTTGAATCTTGATGGGACATTTGTTCTACGTGGCAATTAATTGGACGGTTGAGATTAATTTCATTACAATTCAACTGCTGAGATTAACTTTTTCACCTTTAACGTGAGTTTCGGATCCCGCCCAAAAATTGGTGGGTCCCACTTCAACGTCTTCAAGAAACCCCTCTTCATTTTCTAAAGAAACCCCTCTTCATTTTCTGACCTCTGTGTCAGGGGTTGGTCACTTAAACGATCCAAGTGACCTTTCTTCCTTCTCTCTGTTTGATTTTCATTTTCTTCTTTGGCTGGTCAACCATGGCGATCACTCTACTTCTTCACTGATCCGCTCCACTGTCTACTCCTCTTAGATTTGCTATGCCATCAACCACAACGCTGTCGAACTAGAGATCGACTTCTGTGGCTTTCATTTCTCTGTGCGTAGAAATAGCTACGTTAGGGTTTCAGAGCTATGTAAGGGTTTTGGAGGAAGAGAGGTACCTTTCCTTTTCTCCGTCCTTCGGTATCACACCATCATTTTTCTCTCCATTTCTTCTCACACTTAAAAGTGTAAACATACCCATAACATAGCATGCATAGATGTTGCTGAGACAAAAAGGAATCAAGAAAAGCAAAGAGTGCAAGGCAGAGGATTATATTGCTTTTTGGTTTCTTCAAACATCAATCCTTGCTCCAAGATGCAAGTCATTTTTCCTCAATTTTTTTTTCTTTCCTCATTCTTTTTTATTATTATTATTGGTTTTTTGAGGTGGGTTTGTGCTCATGTTAGTTCAGAATTGGTTTGTGCTCTAATTGAATGAGTTTCTCTTAATAGAGGAAAAGATGTAAGTAATTGGGTTTGTACTCAGATTAGCTCAGAAATTAGGTTGCTCCAAGATGTAAGTCACTTCTCAGAATCTGTTGTCCCTAATTGCAATATAAAGACATCCCAAAGCAAAGAATTGGGTCCCTAATTGAATTGGGTTTGTGTTTAAATTACCTACCAAAGCAGAGAATTGGATTGCGGGTTGCTCCAAGATGCAAGTCATTTCCCAAAATTGATTATCCCTAATTGGTATGTATAAGTATCTCCTATGTGTGTGTGTCTGTGTTTGTCTAATGGGTTCTTCTAGGGATATTTTCTTCAGTTGGATTTGTTATGTTAAATAGTAGTTCATGGTTATGTATAAATAGAACAGTAGTCAATAAATATACATAAATCTGTAGTTCCCTTATCCAACAAAAATGGAGTTTAAGCATTTACAAACAACTAAAAATTAAAAATGAAAAATATTGAATGCATGTATGTGTGCATCTCTAACAAGTAAAGGCATGGACAGAAGCCTAAATTAGTTTAAATAGTGGAAACATAAAAAGAAATAAAAAATTGAAATCCATTAAAAAAAAGTTACCATCCATTACAAGAGATACCAATATACTTTGTTTTTCTCTTTTTTCATGGGGGATACATCATTTTTAAGTATACAGTGCAGGGAAGAACAGATGGAGCATGACGAGTCCAGAGAGAAAAGAGAAATGGTTTACGACAGATTCACCACCACTAGGCACTGGTAACAAGTCCTTTTGAAGCTTAAAATTAGAGTGCTAGGGATTTGCTCAAGATATCGTCGTTGTGGATAATGTGATTCTGCAGCAGTAAAGTGCAAGCCTGTGAAAGGTTCAAATATGTCTCTCGCTTAAATGATTTGTTAGGAATTAAAAATGTAACCTGTTATTACACACATGCGCATACATACATCCCTAGGTGTATTCACATCGATGAATTGAAAAAATAAAAAGAGAGAAAAAGGAAAGGGGTCAAGTTTGGTTCTTTAGTTTAAGTTGACAATATGAATGACTTTTGGGTTAGGCGAAAATAAAATTATACAGGGCATTTTGACAGTTGAAACTGGCTACCGTTAATGAGAAAAAACAGCTGAAGTACAAGACCATGTAAAAAGGAGTTAATTTTATTTATTTATTTAATTATTTTTTTGGTTGTTGCTTATGGTAAAAGATAGGATTTTCATTGTCATGATTCGAGCTACTTTTTATTTAGTTGCATTCCTTTTTCAATCTGGCTCTCTTTTGGTTTTTGAAGTTAATTGGCTGTTGTTTGTCTTCAAGCTAGGAATCAACACTTGAATTGTCATACTGGTGTAGTAAAAGATTTTGTCATGGATGTCAAGGCCATAATAAGTTGCAAAGAGAGAAGAAAAAATAAAAGAACAGTGGGGGAATTTTGAAGGGACAAGTTGCAAGTATGGTAGATGTGAGGAATACAAATAGCATTTTTAAGATCTTATTATTATGTAAAAGCTATCACCATGCTTACTAGCTTTACTATCTCTCTCTTGCTTTAATTTATTTGTTAGTCGACATTCTAGCAGTGGGAAGCATTAAGAAAGAAAACAAAAATTGCATTTAGCTTCTTATAATCTTCAACTTGCTAAAGATGGTAACATATGTTAGTTAAATTGTCTGCTGCTTGGTTGGATACTGTGACCTCATTACCGTTTAATCTAAGTTATGACTATAGAGTTTGAATCTTTTCCCAATTGTTTGTTTTCGAATTTTAGAATTATATTGAAAAGGTATGTTACTATTGAACGATATTCTTAGTCTCCTTTGCTCTGTTCATTTTTATTTATTTTGGGAAGTTCATGTTCAAATTTGGGATAGTTTATTTCTCTTACTAAGTTCCTATTCAAAGTCTCCTCAGTTTCTCTTTTCTTTAACTTGGCCTAAGAATTTATTTTTGATGAGATTTATGCGAATTAGAATCCATTCTATTGAATGGACGTAGGTTTAAATTTTGTTTCAAAGTGCCGTAGGCACGAGTTATCCCTAGTGCTATGATATAGTTTGTATGAAACAATAATAACGTAAACTATCATACTTGATATAATCAAAGGGTCCATAAAATACGCAAATTTGCATCACATCGAATTGGGTCTGGGCATAATTGGCCGAGCGTGTAGGCTTTAGGTTATGGCTAATCATTTCATAACAAAAAGAGAATAATTGGATCCCCTTAATTACAGTGAATAATTGGATGAAATTATCAGTTTAGATTGTAGGGAAAAAGTGCACTACTAGAATATTTTTGACAGAAACACAAAAAGCACACAAAAATAAATATTCTTTAAAATTTTTAAAAGAAATTAAAATTTATCTAAATTGGAGGTGATTTTTGCCGTAAGAGCAGGGCAAGCAATAGACTAACTTCTAACCAAAAAAATATGAACTGAGAGAACATGATTACAAATAGAGATTACCAAACTTTATTATTAAATCATATCAATAATAGAGAATAAATTCAATAGTTATTTAATCAATTGTCTTCAATAATTATTCAATTGTAACGTAACATTTTTAAAATATCAGAACACTTAAAGCGCACTACTAGAAAATGAACTTCTTGCCTCAAAGTATTAGCGACGGCATGCAAGACATCGCAAAAGATGACTTTTTGCGACAGGCTAGCTCCAAAGTGAATACTTGGACACAAATATTATGTATTAGCGACGGTATAGGGAGCTGTCACAAATGACAGTCGCAAAAACATATTTTGTATAATACGAGGTGGAGTTTTTGCAACGGCACATATCCGTCTCCAATATTTAGAAGCAATAAAGTGTTTTTGCCATGGGAGAGCAGTTGTCGCTAATACCATTAAACAAAACGACGTAGTTTGTTAATGAGCGAATTCTCTCCTCTTTCTTCCTAATAGCCTGAATTTTTTTTCAATATTTCAACAACCTCTCTCTCTCTCTTGATCGCCCTCCACTTGCTGATGCCATCTCCGATCACCGCAAAGTTTCCTCTCCTGCCACTGTTATCAATCAATCGTCTCTCTCTCTCTCTCTCACACACACACACACACACACACACACACACGCTCATAGTCTCTCTTTACTGTGATTCGATTGCAGGTACTTAAAGAACCAAACAAGTGTAGGTTACCACAAACCAACCATTTCTAACTATTCAAGTAGTACTCAAACCACCACAGCAGGTTAGTGGAAAAACTTATTTGTCATTTGGCAAAAATTCTCTAGATGGGGAAAAAGATGGAAACTACAATTCTATAAACCATCTTTGTTGTGTTATTTTTCTCTTCTTTTTTTTTTTTTTTTTTTGAATTTTCCATGCTATATACTTTATCTCAAGTTGAAGGATCTTTTTGGCTGTCTTGGTTGTAGTTATTTTGGGGCTTTTGTTATTTTGGGTAAAATGATGCATGAGAAATTAGAGAGAAAATGTGCTGATCAGAAAATGTTTGGCCGGGTCATTAAGCATGAGAAAATTTTCTTTCGCTGGCCATGGACAATAGCCCTAAACATTCCACTCAAGAAAATTAAAATTGGTCATTTAAAAAAGTGAATTTTGCAGTTTGATGTTACAGAAGCTAAGTCATTCACTTTATTGCAGTATACCATCTAGTTTAAACCTGTGGTTTTGTCCCTCAAACAGAAGCTGCACTCATTCTATCCCAAATGAAGATTTTTATAAAAGGGGCGACTTGACCTTTTTCACATTCCATCAAATGCGTGAGATATGGATATATATGTATATGTACACATTCAAGTCTGTATTATTTACACATTGTACTTGACTCAGAGAGAAAACAGTGCATTGGGTTGTTTTGAATGGTTAGGAAGTTATATGTGGATATGGATATAAGTTTATATCTGTAGGCTTTCTCCATGATTAGAGTCATTATATAGAGCCCTTGTTTTAATTTTTTTTTTTTTTTTTTGCTTGTGATATTTTTGCTCTTTCTCTTGGGAATAGTATATATCCTTGTATAAAACAATCAATATTTCAATTCTTTATTTTACAATCTTACAAAAGTATTTAATAAGAAAGAATGCCCACCAAGTGTTTGGTAGAATGTTTTTAAAAAAATTCAATATGTTGGATGCAAATACATAAATGGAGCATTTTTGTCTTTTCATCAAAATCATGACTTTCCATCCATTTTGCATTTCAACCCAAATCACATGGGGGTTATGTGTTAATTTTTAAACTACAAGGGGTTTATGTGTTTTTTAGCCAAACCACAAGATGGTAAAATATAATTACTCCTATTTTATTTTGAAGGTATTCAGTCAATTATGCCTTATTCCTATTTTTTTTTTTTAGCTAATACACAAATATATCCAACAACATAGTTTATAGTGTAGAAATGATTGAGGCATGGAGTCATTAAAGTAGATACCCAGCTTGAGCAGTATGTAAGGTAGTAGAGATGGCAAAGTTAACAAACTGAAAACTAGCAGTTCTAAAGGTTAGCTAAAGGTTTAACAGGCCAGAGAAACTGACTGAAAGTTAGAGATGCCAAAGTTAACAAACTGAAAACTAGCAGGTTGAATTAATGTTTTTTTGGTTTATTTACAAATATGTTTTCACATATATATCTATGTTTGGGTTTAATGCTAAATTTTTATTTTGTAAGTTCGGAATGCATCTAGTGGCCACTATGCATTTAGAGAGTCTGTGGATGAGGACACTGCACTGTCTTGCCCCGATTTCACTTCGTCATCACTTTCTCCACAACCTGTTGGTGATGAGGTATTAAGTACAACTCACAGACATACATATACACAATCACATACATGGTTGAGGTTAGGGGTGAGCCTACTAAAACCCTTAAAGGTGTTAGGAGGTTGAGGGTGAGCCTATTGAAAATCTGGATATGTGTTGAGGTTACGGTTGAGGTTAGGGGTGAGCCTAATGAAAACCCTTAATGTCATCATCTGACTGCACCATCTGACTGCTTGAAAACCTTTTATTCCTTGAAACAAATCCCCTATTAAGGACATGATTAATTCACTTGTGCCTGTGCACCATCACATATTCACTTGTGCCTGTCATCATATATTGCTTAAACATTATTGCTAAAATGTCCACAGTAGCTAACAGATCTAAATTCTGAGCTGAAAGCCAGATTAGATCACTCATGAATTACTGCTTTTTGGCTTCATGAATATGAGATGGCCAAATGCCCCCAAACAAAAGGCATAATTCATTCTGCTGTTATTCCAAACCCCTACAAAAATTCCTTTTCTTTAGCCATCTTTGAGAAAAATGACAAGTTCTAGAAACTGTCTGGTTGTATTTAAAAGTAGAAGAGCTTGAAAATAGTAGAAAGCAAGATAAGCTACCAAATAGTGGAAGAATTAAGCTGTCATGGATGTTAGTGTCTATTTTTCTTCTTTTGGTTACTATGTTATGGTCCTGTTGATAGTCAAGTGTATATATATGAAAATTTTAGGTTGCTTGTATTTGCTTATTTTAATTTTCTTACAACTGTAGATAAGAGGATGTACGGCCAACTTTTCATTTTTCGGTGCTTAAATTTAGGTTGATAAAATAGTGATTAAGACTCGCAATACTCATTAATTCTCAAATGCCATTAGAAGAGCACTGGATAACATGACCTAAAAAAAATATCAATTTTCCCAAATTGTCATTAATTATTTTTTGCCTTGAGGCTTCATGACAAGTTAAGAATGAATTCAATATGCAGTCTTGCACAAACTCTTTAGCTAGCTTCTTGAATTCATATTGATTCAAATTTTACCCATTTTCAATAATAGTGGATTGTCTTCTTGCTTTTCTCTTAAACTAAAACTTTTTTTCTCACTTGAATAGTGAACTTTTAATGAAATTATAATTATATATTTGTGCCTGTAGAACACTATAAAAATATACTTGCTTTGTGTTGATGTTCCGAAAGCAGAGTTTGCAGAGGGAGTTCTTGTTAGTATGGACCCTTTGTCAAAAGTGGGTACCGAACCATTAGGTCTTGATTTTTCAAAAGTGTTTGTCGAATTGGCAGAAAAACCTCACCATGGCATTAAAACTGTTGGAAAATCAGTTGGTCGATGTATTGCCTGATGGTCTTGTGATGTATATTATCTTTTCATTTTATTAGTTGATGCAATTGAATGCATATATATTCTTTGATTTATTATCTCGTAAATCATTAATATTTAAATTTTTTCAGGTCATACCAAGAGAGTGATGATGGACAGACCTCCCGTGGGTGATGAGCAGTATGCTTAATATATTGAAGTGATTTGTGCTAGGCCATGTTATGATGAGCGTATCTACCTTAATTTGTGAAGTGATTTTATCTAGTTGACATTATGATGGGTATCTACTTTAGCTTTCGGAAATTGTAGTTTACAAATCTGTGTATGGGGATTTTATTTACTTTGATTTTGTGTTTGGAGATCTATAAATATCTACTTTAATTTTGTGTATGGAGACTTAATGTTTGATCTTAATATAATTTGAAATTATTTATATTTTAGACGTGGATGAATATGAATAGATATTGTTTTTGTTATTGGAAAAAATTTACAGGTAAATTATTTAAAAAAAATGGGTTATTTGCAAAGCTTTCATGACAAAATAGTTGGTTATTAGCGGCAGTTGATTGAAAGCATCGCAAATAGTATTTTTTATGTCAACAACTACCATTATTAGCCACGGAAAAGGCGGTGGCAAAAGGTTATCTTTAGCGATGGCAAAGCTGTTGCTAAAGAGTATCAACGAATTAGTTATTAAGTGAAGGTTTCTGCTGTCACTTTTAACAACCAATAGCGATAACAACTAACCGTCGCTAAAACCTTGCTTGGGTCTTATACATTTTTTGCGACTATCCAGATTGTCACTAAAGAAAATACTTTGCCTCGCTTTTATTGATTTTGTCATTGCTAATTCCTTTTGCGACCTTACTTTTAACTATGCCCCACATGGCGTCGACATGCCGTAACGAATAGTCTTTTGCGATGGCTTATTAGCCATTAAGGACCGCATTGACGGCATTGCCCTGTTGCAAAAGCCCTATTTTCTAGTAGTGACATCACGCAGGAGAGAAACAAAATATAAGGGCAAACTGATTAGACTACATCAGTGTAGTCTATGGCCGCTAAACGGCCTTTGATAGCCATAGATTAGAGTTAATTACGCCTTCTTTGCCAATTATTGTATTTAACCCTGTACTCAATCTCATTTCAGATATTTGAAGCTAAGGGAGTTGATTTGGAGTCAAAGAAGTGATCCAAGTTGCGACCGTGGCTCGTCGAGGACCGTTGTTGGGGCTTTGTCTCAAAAAATGTGCAAGCTTCAACTCATAGGTCGGAATGGGATGAATGATATGCCATTGGAAAGCTCTCTTAAAGTTATACATGTTTACATCTAATGTGTGTTGTCAAATTCTAACTCCAAAGGCCTCAAACAAGGCGATTCCAAAAGGGTTGAAAAACAAGTTTATCGTTTGAACTCCTAGGAGGCCGTTCGAACGGCCAGAAAAAAAGGAAGCCAAGAAAATTGCTTGTCGTTCGAACCATAGAATGAGTCGTTAGAACGGCCCAAGAGCATGCATCTGACATTTTGGCTTGGCGTTTGAACACCAAGTCCAACCGTTCGAACGGCGAAGACCCAGTTACGGGCGTTCAAACACCCATTCCACCGTTCGAACACCTAGGCTATTTTTTGCTAGATTTTAGGGTTCGAACCTTGTGTCTATAAATACCAACTTTCATTTTATGTTCGATATATCAGAGTGAGGGAGGCAACTAGAATAGAGGGTTTTTGTAAGTTTTTCTTTTATTTAGCCTACATTTGATAAATTATTGCTTATTTTGTAATTGTAATCTCTTAAACACTTGTTTCAATACAAGTTCTTCCATTTCCTTACATTAAATTGATGATTTCAGTTGTTTCTTTGCATTAAATTCGTATTTTCAGTATTTCTTCCATTAGTTCGAAGTTTTTCTATAGATAGATATGAGTAGCTAACTTTTTAATCTTGGGATTAATTGTGAAGACCCATTGCAGGTCTTGGATGAACAAAGGGGGTGAAATTTCTGGTTTTCAAGCTAAATTCTATTTTTATTATTCTTCGTGTTCTTCGTACTAGAAAACATTGAAAACTTGGACAATTGATTGTGTTCGGTAACGTTTATGTGTAAGTCTATACTCAGTATATGCGCTGCACGAATCGATGGTATTCGTCCTTGAATCTAAAAACTTGATTTATTCTAGAAGTTGAATTTCTAAAGAATACCTCGTTTTTATTGCCAGAACTTCCGAATTCGAGACTCACGACGTAGTTAAAGGATTTGAGTTATAAAATTTCTCCTTTGGAATTTCAAGAAAAACAATCAGTTAGATCAATTAATCTTGAGACTTTGTCTCATTAAGTTAAAATCAAAGTTTGTTCAAGTTGTTTAGCATTTGTTTGTTAACTAGTTTAGATAACCAAACCATTTTCAAAACAATCATATTTTTATTTTCCTTTTAGAAGCATTTTGTTAGAATTTTGTATGCAATTGAGAGGACAATTCTAGTTCTTTTAGTCCTATGCACATAGCTCCTTGTGGGAACAATCTCGTACTCCGAGTTTTACTACTCCGCCAGCTTTCACTTGAGATCATCTCAAGTGTGCACGATTGACGTGAGTCAAGTTTTGGCGTCATTGCCGGGGAGCCTTACTTTCGCATAAGTGATCACAAGAGGCATGCTAGAATACGAATCTTAGTCAACACGAAGTTCAGTGGACTGCTTCACCATCAACCAACAACCATGGAGGAATCGTCGGCTAAGGCCATTCGGTAACTTCGTTCCATTATTTTTGTTTTGTTGCGTTAGAATTTTAGGATGTTTCTTTGTTTTTCTCCTTTTTAGGAGTCTAGGCATTTTGTAGTTAGGAGGCGGAACTAGAGACGGTTAGGCTACATGCTAATTGCTTATTGGTGGTTTTGCCTTGTATGTGGAGATTAGAGGATTGGTTGGATTGCATTTAAATTTCTTGTAAGCAACGGAGTTGATATTTATGTGGAGATTGGAGGTTCAGAAGGACTTGATTTGACTTAATTGATGTGTGCATTGCATTTGTGTGTCCCAATTCTTTAGATATCACACACATCGTCTTTGTAGAGTCTCCCCTTTACGTAATCTCCCACTATTTAACTCCATCACCTACTCGTTTTCATCTAACAGACTTACCCCGATTTCCCTTGGTTGATTCATGACCCACACCTATGGAAAACATTGATGATCCACTATTGGACACGTCCCGAGGGATGGAAATAATAGAAACAATGGATATAATGGGCATAATGGTTGAAACAATGGCTACGAACGTGGAAGCAACATAGGAGAAGCCGAGGCACAAAACCATACTATAAGGGATTACATAATCCCTTAAGTTAAACACCAACATCAGCCATAGTATTTCCTGCACACCAAACCACTTTAAATCTGAAACCATGAATGCTACAAGCCATGCCCCAGTTTCATGGCAATGATTCAGAGTAACCGTACATGCACATCAAAGATTTTGAGGATGCATGCTCCATTTTCCAAGACCATGCATGTCTTCGGGAGGTTTTACTTTTAAAACTCTTCTCATTCACTCTAAAGGACAGGGCCAAAACATGGTTCAATTCACTATGGCCCATGTCCATACATTCATGGCACACACTTCAAGGGGAGTTCTTGACTGAAAATTGCACTGAGGTACTACGACGTGTCATCTCTCAATTTGCACCAAATAATGGTGAGACTTTCTTCCAATGTTGGGAGAGGTTCAAGGACTTGCTATTTGCATGTCCACATCACGATTTCCTGAAATGGCACATTATAAACACGTTCTATACTTTATTGACTCCTCAATTGAAGATGTTTGTAGAATCAATGTGCGCGGGAACCTATCCAAATAAAAACCCACTGAGGCATACAATTACTTCGACTATCTAGCTAACTTGGCTAGAGATTTGGCTAGTACGAGCACTCAAAATCATACAACTCAAAATCATGTAAACAAGCCCACTACCACACATGTCAGAGTCAAACACCAACTAGGGGAAGTAGAAGACCTACAAGCTAGGGTCATGTCACTCATAGTAAGTTAGAGGCTTTGGAAACTTCTAAGGCCACCACTTCCGTACCAGTTGAGACATCCTCACTTCTGTACCGGTTGAGACATCCTCACTTCCTTTACCAAAATCAGAGTGGGAACAATCCTTACTCCAATACAAATAAGCCGGGTTGAAAGAATCACCCTAATTTTGAGTGGAAACAAGAGGGTCCTCCAAACCCTCAACCATTCCAATAACCCACACAAGTTTTTCACCAACCACCGCAACCTTTCCAAGGCCAAGAAATATCTTATTCTGCACCATTGGTACCATAACCATACGTACCTCAACTGATACAACACCAACCTCCTTATAGGAAAAACAATAAGAACAACCAAGTGACCAACGATATAAGAGCACTCACAACTAGGGTAACAAATGTGGAACAATCACAGGGAGAAACTAACACGATAGTTAAAAGCATCCACAAGATGTTAATGACTTAACAAACATAAGGGTGATTTCTTGCCTAACCCCAACCAAACCCGAAACTAGCAAAATTACGTTGACATTCCACACGAATAGGTTTAGCCTATCACCACCCTTAGAAGCGGGAAACAATTAGACAAAACCATCACTCCTAAAGAAATCAACCAAGGGAAAAAGGATGAGTCTGTAGGGATAGGACATGAGCAAAAGAGAGAGAAAAGTGAGAAAAATAAAGAGAGTGAAGAGAAAGAAAATGAGAACAATTCTGAGCCGCCAAAACAATTCATTGATGCATCTGAAGGTCTGGGGCATTGCAGATTTGAAACATGCCTCATTTCCTCATAGATTGATGAGACCTAAGAAAGAATCTCTAAATTCTGAAATTTATGAGATTTTCAAACAGGTTCAAGTCAACATTCCTACATTGGATGTCATCAAACAAATACCTTCCTATGCCAAGTTCTTAAAGGACTTGTGCACCGTTAAGAGGAAGTTGCATGTCAAGGAAATGACAATGATGAATGAGAGCTAGAGTGCCATCCTACAATGCAAAACAACACCAAAGTATAAGGACCTCGGTTGTCCTACTATTTCGTGTGTCATAGGAGGCCATAGGATAGATCGAGTCGTTCTTAACCTAGGTTCTAGTGTGAATCTGCTTCCATATTCTGTGTATAAGGAACTAGGTCTAGGAGAGTTAAGTCCTACCTGAGTTACTCTAGAGTTGACCGATCGTTCTATTAAGATACCTCGGGGAATAATTGAGGATGTTCTCATTCAAGTGGACAATGTCTACTACCCTTTGGATTTCATTATTTTAGATACCCACCCGATAGATATTGAATCCTTTAAACGTCATATTCCTGTCATTCTAGGACAACCTTCCTTACAACTGTTAATACAATTATTCATTGTAGGAATGGGTTACTGAAGCTGTCATTCGGTAATATGAACTTAGAGATGAACATCTTTACGGTGGGTATGCAAAAGGGGGAAGTAGACAACGTTGAGGAGGTAGACTTCATCGAGTCTATTGTCCAGGAGTATGTGGATCGAGAGTTCATAGATGATCCAATTGAGAGGGCTTTAGTTTGGAGTGAGCCTACTGACCAATTGGAAAATGAGAGTGTAAGTCATAGGGACCTAGCTAGAATTGGGGAAGGGAGTGAGAGTTGCATGCATGTGGATCATTGGACCCCCGCTTTTGAACCCCATACCCCAAGTGCTGTCAAGTCGGTCCCTTCTGAACAAAAGTCACCCACTCCAGAAAGGAAACCCTTACCTTCCATCTTGAAATATGCATTTTTAGGTGAGGGTGAATCCTATCCGGTAGTCATATCCTCTAGCCCGCCTGAAAGCCAAGAGGAATCTATTTTGAAAGTGCTAAAAAGTCATAAGAAAGCTCTAGGTTGGACTATAGCGGACCTTCATGGAATAAGTCTTCTAATGTGTACTCATTGTATATATCTTGAGGAGGATTCAAAATATGTGCGTTAAATGCAAAGATGCTTGAATCCCAATATGAAGGAGGTTGTAAGAGAAGAAGTACTGAAGCTTCTCGATGAGGGTATTATATACCCCATCTCTGATTCCAAATGGGTTAGTCCAACCCAAATCATCCCGAAAAAGTTAGGAGTTACGGTAGTGAAAAATGAGCTGAATGAACTAATTCTCACTAGAATTCAAACAGGCTAGCGAATGTGCATAAACTACCTTAGACTCAATGCAGCCACTAGGAAATATCACTTCTCACTTCCGTTCTTGGACTAAGTCTTGGAACGAGTGGCAGGCCAAGCATATTATTGTTTCCTAGGTGATGTTGACTCAAGGTTGATCCCCATGTTGATTTTGATGATAACTAAACCTTCTGTTATTTTAGTAATACATTTACTTGGTGTGTAGATTAATAAAGATTATAATTTAAACTTAAAGGTTTTGACTTAAAGTCTAATACATGTCAAAGTGGATGCACAACAAGCCAGTCAAGTAATGCACTCTAAGAGTCATGCAATGCACCAAAACTGAGCAATGACACCTATTCAAACTTCAAACCAATGACTTGCATTTGAAGAAATTGAAGGTGTTCAAAAGAAGACTTCATCAAGTGTGCAAAGACTAATTGAAGATGACTTGTTTTTGAAGAGATTGGAGGTGTTCGAAAAGAGAATTCATCATAATTGCAAAATCTCTATAAAGAATCCAAGTGAAGATTTCATCTGAGATATGAAGGGTTAATGAAAATGATATGTGTTCGAAGAAATTGAAGATGTTCAAGAGTAGAATTCATCAAGCTTATAAAAGACTCATTAAAGTGATCCTAAAGAAGAAAGAACGATTAGTAGCAAAAAGAAAGAGCTCAGTAATGAGGCATCATGAATATGAAGCTTTACATGGATGAAAAAGTCATTAGCAGCAGATGGAAAAGCTCGGTAATAAAGAAGGAGAGCTCAGTATTAATGCAAAGGAGTTCTGGCAGCTTAGAAACAATAAAAAGATGATTATCAAAAGATAAATTCAATCCAAATTAAATAGAGGACAGCTTTGATGAATTGAAGACTTTGATCTATCATCATAACCCAAAGAAAAGACTCCTTGAAGATTTTATAGTATTGTTAAAACTGAACTTGATCAAAGGAAGGATGAATAAAGATTTCTGGGTAATATGTTGATACATGAAAATGAAAAGTCGACACATGAGGACAGAGGCAAAAGTTTGAAGACAGCCTGATCAAGTGTCGACACATAGGGTTGATGTATCGACACATAGAGATAGTGGACAATATCTGAAAAATGCAAGCTAAATGTGTCGACACATGAAGCCAAATGTCAACACTTAGGGATTAACGGTTAGTTTTTCTAACGTTATAACGGACTGGACCTGCATTAAATGAACCCCCAACAACCACCAACGGACGAAATTACTACAAGGGTTTATATACAAACTTTCAACTGCATTTATACAGATGAGACACATGAGAAACAACATCCATTAACTGATTGAGCTGAAAAATTTGAATATTCCTTTTGTCTTCAAATTGGCACTTCGGGAGCTATTATTTTCCTATCCACTCTTGATAGAGAGTTTGTGTTTCGTTTGTATAACTTTCATACACTTGTAAGTGAGAGTCTAAGAGTTCTCTTATAAAAAAAAAAACTCTTGTAAGTTGAAGTGGATGTTGGACAAAACCACTTGGTAGCTGGAAGAACTTGAGAAGAAGTTCTCATATAAAAGTGAGCTGAGCACTTGGGAAATCAACACCTACTTTGTAATTAGAGATTGCTTAGTGAAAGAAGACTTTAAGGGGATCTAGGGGTGAGGACATAGACCACGAATTGTGGTTAAACCTCCGTAATTCTTGGTGTGTCTTCTCTTGCTCTGTTTTCATTTCTTTATTGATTATATTACATTTCATCTATCTTGAATCATTGTTCTGTTGATTAGATTAGTTTTTAATTAATCTCAATTGTATTAATTTTTGAAAAACCCAATTCACCCCCGGTTTGGGTTGCCTTTTGGGCCAATATATGGGTATTCTGGCTATAACCAAATTAAGGTCGCTCCAGAAGATTAGGATAAGACTACATTCACGTGCCCCTTTGGCACGTATGCGTATAAGAGAATGTCCTTTGGCCTATGCAATGCACCGGCCACCTTTCAAAGGTGCATGATGTCTATTTTTAGCAACATGGTTGAAAAGATCCTCGAAGTTTTCATAGATGACTTCTCAATTTACGAGAATACTTTTGAGGCTTGCTTAGAGCACCTTGAAAGAGTGTTAGAGAGATACAAGGAGAGCTATCTAGTGCTCAATTGGAAGAAGTGTCACTTCATGGTGACACAAGGTATAATTCTTGGGCATATTGTGTCCAACAAGGGGATAAAGGTTGATCAGTCTAAGGTTAAGTTAATCCAACACCTCCCTACCCTTAAGTGTGTCAGAGACATTCAATCTTTTCTGGGACATACCAGATTCTACCAGTGATTCCTTGAGGGCTTTAGTGCTATTTCTAGACCCTTGTGCCATTTACTTTCACTGGAGGTTCCATTTGTTTGGACACCTCAATGCCAAGAAGCCTTTGACAAGCTCAAAGGGCTTCTCACCATTGCACCTATTATCAGATCACCCGATTGGTCTTTACCTTTCAAGTTGATATGTGATGCGAGTGATTACGCAGTGGGAGCTATTTTGGGGCAGAGGATCAACAAGAAACCATATGTGATATACTACGCCAGCAAGACCCTCAATGAAGCCCAACTGAACTATACCATAACAGAGAAAGAGCTTCTTGTTGTGATCTTTGCATTAGACAAGTTTAGGTCATACTTGGTCGAATCTTTGGTTATCATTTACACTAATCATTCTGCACTTAAGTATCTATTGAGTAAGCCCAATGCAAAACCATGACTCATTCAGTAGATTCTTTTGCTTGAAGAGTTCATATTAAGATTAGAGATAAGGAAGGGGTCGAAAATGTCATTGTCAACCATCTATTGAGGCTCCCTACTAATGGGGATACACAAGACCCCCTTCCAATCAATGGACACTTCCTAGATGAGCAACTCTTCTATGCTCATGCACTTACAAGATCCATGGCACCGTGGTATGCTGACATAGCTAGCTATTTAGCTATCAGCAAGATTCTCTCACAATGGTCTAGCATTGATAGAAAGAAATTCTTTAGACATGTGAGGTATTTTTCTTGGGAGGATCCATATTTGTTCAAATATTGTCCAAATCAAGTTATCTGTCGGTGTGTTTCCGACGATGAGGTGAAAAACATAATTGAGTTCTGTCACTCATAGGCATGCGATGGGCACTTTTCTTCGCGTAAAACCACTACTAAGCTCTTGCAGAGTGGTTTCTACTGGCCCACCATGTTTAGAGACATCCACATCTTTTGCACGTCCTGTAATAGATGCCAATGTCTAGAAAGTCTTTCTAGGAGGCACATGATGCCTCTTAACCCTTTTATTATTCTTGAGGTTTTTTATTGTTACGGTATTGATTTCATGGGACCCTTTCCTAGCTTGTTTTGGTATCTGTACATTTTAGTGGTCATAGACTACGTGTCTAAGTGGGCTATACCGGCACGTACCAACGACCTTGCTATTGTGGTCAAGTTTTTGAAAGAATATGTCTTTTTTAGATTTGGTATGTCGCGAGCTATAATCAGTAATAGTGACTCTCACTTTTGCAACAGACTTGTAGCACTGTTGATGAGAAAGTATGGGGTGATAAATAAGGTTGGTACACCTTATCATCCCCAGACCCAAGGCCAAGTTGAGTTGGCAAATAGAGAGATTAAGCAAGTCCTAAAGAAAACAGTCAACCCTAACTGAATGGATTGGTCTTTGAGGTTGGTGGATGTATTGTGGGCATATAGGACAGCTTATAAGACCATCTTATGGTCTTCTCCATAAAGGCTTGTGTACGGAAAGGCATGCCACCTTCCGATGGAAATAGAACACAAGGCCTATTGGGCAATTCGTCAATTCAATAAGAGTTTAGATGAGGCAGGGTCACTTAGGAGATTGTAACTCAATAAATTCGATGAGATTCGGAATGATGCTTTTGAGAATGCAAAGATCTCTAAAGCAAAGATGAAATCACTACAGGACCAACACATTCTTCGTAAATCTTTCGAGGTTGGTCAAAAGTTCCTTCTATACAATTCCTGGCTGCATTTGTTTCCTAGTAAGCTTCAAAGTAGATAGTTTGGACCTTTTATAGTGCGGGATGTGTCATCTCATGGGGCAGTTAAAATCGAAAACCCCAAAAATGGTAATCATTTTAAAGTCAATAAGCAGTGCCTGAAGCCCTGTCTTGAGCTGGAATCGGGAGAAGTCGACTGTGTGGATTTGCGTGATCCACCACCTTTTGAGTGAACTGCATTGCCTTCTAGTAGGTTGTATAGTAGTTGTTAGATCAAGTCGCATAGGAGGTAATTTTACCCGAGTTTTGGGGGGGGGGGGGGGGGGGGAATGGGTAGGGAGTGGGTCTTGTCCCGCCCTTTCGTATTTCCCACCCGTCCATCGCCATGCTTTTTTTGTTTTGTTTTCATTTCTCTACATAGTAGACTATGCTCATCTCTAGTTGGGGGAGGTCTACTTCGTAGTGCGTATTTTTAGGTGTTTATAATCTTAGATTAGTGTATATCTCTATATGTTAGTTTATAGTTGCATTTCTTGCATAGAAAAATAAATTAAAAAAAATTGGCCTTGGTGTTCGAACAACCTGTGGCCTTGTAATTGGAAATTTGAACATTTTACCTGCTATTAGAACGCCCAGATAAGCAGTTCGAATGGCCCGTGGGCATGTAAATCAAAAAAGACCCATTTTTGTTGTGCCGTTTGAACGCCCAAGAGAGCTATTCGAACAGTCCGAGAGGGTGTAGTCCCATTTTGGCCTAGCGTTCAAACGCTCGTAGGGCTGTTCGAATGCCAAGAGGAAATTTCAAACTTAAAGAGGCCATCTGGGGTATTTTTGTGTATTCCATTTCAAACTATCTGAGAGAGTTCAAGAGAGAACCGAGAGAGCGCATTGAGACACAAAAGAGAAAAGAGAGTTTGAGAGAGAAATCATCTCTCGTTTGAACCTCCTCTCCGTTTGGAAGATTCTATAGTGATTTGGCAAGGAAATCTCCCTTCTCTCATCTAGTATTCGACCAAGGTGAGCTTTCAATTGTTTTTCTCAATTTTTTTACGCTATATCTATTGCGTCACATATCAACCTAGGTTTCATTTTATTGATTAGGGGTTTGCATTATGCATTCATGGGTGTACATTTGTGTGATTTGGGTGATTGAAACACTAGGAATTATGCCCTAGGCACACTCACAATTCATTGCCCACCAAATGTTCGATGAAATGCCTCATTGAGGCTTGGACTTAGATTATTGGGGCAATTGAATTCCATTGGATCTTAAAAGGCTTTTAGGTTTCCCTAGGAAGGATTGAGAAGTATTTGCCTTAGAAAATTTTCATTTTGAAACCCCACCAAATCATGCGCACACCAAATGTTTGACAAAATGCTTGGGTGCCCATTGTGGCACAATTTGATAGAGGTGGGCACTTTTTAGGGCATGTAGGATATCATAGGCCATTTCTAGGCATAATGACCACCCAATAGAATCTGTTAGGCTTTAGGCACGCACCTCCTATTTCATGTGCATCTTGTTGAACATTGTTGTGATTGGGTGTTTTGTGTGTTGTTTGTGCTTTGTTACAGGTTTGTGGGGGTGTTGTTGTTGTTGGAAAGATGAGTGAAAGACCTAGTAAGCCATCAGGGAAGTCCAAGACTACGGCCAAAACTCAGGCCAAGTCTAAAGAGGCCAAAGGGAAGGCCCTAACTGCGGGTTCTTCCAGTATGGTTTTTCATCCCTCTAGATTTTTGGGGGTCCATGAGGAGAAGTTCTGTAGAAAAGTGTGGATCCAAAATGGGGCGATGATTGAGAGAGAGATAAGGCTTAATGCCTTTAGTGCATTTGGGTGGGAAAAAGAATACATTGATCGAGGTTGGCTAAGATTGGCATCGTATAAGGGAGAGTGTATATTGACTCTTTGTGTCAAGTTTATGTCAAACATCTCCTCCCTGGTGGCTGAGAAGGGGAGTGAGCGGATTAAATCATGGGTCTGGGGTAAGGAAATCATTTTAGAGCCCGACACTTTTTGTCGATACTACAGGCTCAGAAGGTTAGCCAATCCTGAGTTCGAGTACCCTGATATAGGCGGCCCTCCATTGTCAGTCCTTTGTGAAGAATTGCTTAAGCAGGGTGAAACATGGAATGGGGTAAGTCAGTGTAATAAGCTAAAGTTAAGGCCTAAATACCTCATCCTTTTTTTGTTTTCCTACCACTGTTTGTCGTCACTGAAAAGAACAGTGGGCATGAGTCTTAATCGAGCATAGCTACTGTGGGCCATTGGGATGGGGAAGAACATCGATTTGCCCCAATATATGTTCATGCAGTTCTACCAGGCCTATACCCATCCTAATCCCCATGGCTTGATCCCTTTTACTTGCATACTTATCAAGTTGATTAGAGACTGTCGCACCCCGATTTTTTGAGTCCAAGGTTCTTGCAGCTCGAAGACAAAAGCACAGAACTCTGTCATTAGAACTCATCCTCCTAGAAGGACTAGTGCGACTAGGTTTGAATTGAAAATTGATTTGATTAAGGGCTTTTTAGAAAAATAGGAGTTGCCACCTAACTTGATTAAGGTGAGTTAGGTCATCTAAAACTAAGTATTAATCCAAAGATTAAACTTAGGGCTTTTTGGAAAAGATTTTGAAAACTCCCTCAAGAGAGGATTGTTAAGAAAATATGTTGTTTGGCAACCTTTGGAAAGAGTAAAGCCCTTTTTTAAAATAACTCCATTTTGGTCTTTCGAAAATAGAAATCTATGGTCCGGGGGTTGGTTACGTGTAAGAAAGATATGCTAAGATCATCACCCTACTCTGCCCTTTCAATACTTACATGTCTAATTACCCTTTGTTCACTCACTAGAATAACTGGTTACCATTGTCCACTTAATATCCGTTTTAGAATTTTAAAAACGGGATTTAGTCATCACTTTTCGGATGAATGATTTATGATACAATTTTTGGAAGAAGTTTGAAAATGTGGGAGTTTTGAAGGGGTTGGAGATAAAAACTTTGAATTGATGAAAACTTTTGAAAGAGGGACTGAAATTGAAATGAAAACTATGACCGCACCATTTTAGGTTGCCTACGTATCTCATTTGGCAAGAATCAGGTCATTCGTTATTCGGGTAAGAGCCCGATGGAAATTAGGCGCATTGGGGCCTTTGGAAAGCTTGAAGACACTTTGAGGTCTTTAGAAAGATGACTTGAGAATTTTGATTTGAAATCAGATGTTGAAGTGTTTTGAAATAGAACTTTGAAACTCTTGAAATGGGATTTTGAAGTGTTTTGAAATGTTTTTGAAACAACTCAAGGGAGTTTTGGAAGTGCTTTGAAGTAACTCAAGAGAATTTTGATGTCTTGTTTTGAAAATCTTGGAGGTAGGGTTTTAAGATGTTTTTATGAACTTGTCTTAGAAAAAACTTTTGAAATTGGTTTTGGAATCCTAATATGGACAACCTTGGGGGTTGTTCTTGATGTATCACGTTCCTTTAGAATCCCTAACCATAAAAGGGGTAGGGACACCTTAGGCTTGTGAGTTTTTGAAAACATTTTTGGAAATACTTTGAAGATGGAATGTGGGAACATTTGAAGAGGTTATGGAGTTGGCTTTTGAAATCTCAAGAGAGTAGGAGGTTTTGAAAAGGTGAGTCATGAGAATAGTTTTAAATAGAACGATCATTTAAAAGGAGTCCCTGAGTTGGAACCTTGAAGTACTAACCTAGGTTGTGTTGGCCTAAGGTTAAGGGTGACCTAAGGTTAACTATCTTGGGTTAGGTTGACCTAGGATTGACTAACTAAGGTTGGGTTAACCTAAGGTTAAGGTGACCTAGGGTTAACTAACTAGGGTCAAGTTAACCTAGGGTTGGATAACTAGGGTCAAGTGTACCTAGGGTTGGACAACTAGGGTCTAGTTAACCTAGGGTTGGATAATTAGGGTCAAGTTAACCTAGGGTTGAATAACTAGGGTCAAGTTAACCTATGGTTGAATAACTAGGGTCAAGTTAACCTAGGGTTGGATAACTAGGGTCCAGTTAACTTAGGGTTGGATAACTAGGGTCAAATTAACCTAGGGTCGAATTGTAAGATGGCTTTGAGAGGTGGTTTGATGCATTTTTTGAAAGAGTTTTTGAAAAACAAATCATGTTATGCAAAAAACTTTGGTAGACAACCTTTTTGAAGATCATTTCCATAAAAATTTGACTCTAGCCAATTGTATAGTTTATATGGTTGATGTTTAGAGACCATTCTAAAGAAGGTTTCCTTATGACCATTATAACCATTATCTTGACAAGAGCATGGAGTTCAAGAATTAACATGATGATGACAACTTTTGAAATATCACTTTTAATGCAAAGATGGAGAGAATGAATTTTTGAAAATCATTTTTAAGAATAAGATTTTGGAAACCATTCCAACAAAGGAGGGTTCCTATGGCTAAATAAAAGAGAGGGTTCCATGGGACCATTTCAACCACTAAACTTGAAGGAATGGAAACCTTGGAAACTAGAGAGTTGGGAAAACAACTTTTATGCAAATTGAAATGTAATGATGCAAAAAAGTGAGTTAGGGGGTAGTGGGGGATTTTCTAAAGCATGATTTCTAAGGTCTCATCCTAAACTTCAAGGAGCAAACTCTTGAAACCATTTTGAGGGGGCTATTGAACTTGGAAGTGGCATGGAAAGAAGAATAATGCAAGCTTTGTAGGACATGATTATAAACATAAAAATAAAGCCAAGCACACAAGACGTGATCAAGATAACAAAATGCAAGGGGGTTATGAATACATACAAGGCTTTAGGCTACACCACATAAATAAGGGGCTCTTAGGCCATACCATCTTAAAGTAGGCTAGTGAGAGATCCCCCTACATGGTGGCTCCCACTAGCTTTCCTCTAGGCATGAACTAAGAGCCCTTTTGGCTCAAGCATGTAAGAAAGAGGAGTTAAAGATGGGATTAAAATAGAGAATAGCCTAAGCAGGCTAGGAGGGAGAAAAGAAGAGTGGGGGAAGACAAAAGTGTAAAAGAAATACCACCTTTAGCCTTTAATGCACTTGTAATCTTCTATGAATGCCTTGACTTGAACTTGGATGGCTTTAAGTAGGCTTGAGGGGCTAAAAGGAAGGGTTTAATGGTGTATAAGGCTATGTAGGTGAAGTGTATGGGCTAGAGGGAGATGGAATCTAGCCTAAGTGTTGGAGGAGTGGAATGTATGTAGAAATTCGAGGTTCTGGAGCAGTTTCAGCAAAACTTCGTATCAATTTTCAGTTCTGGAATATGCAAAAGGGGTGCTGGTATTTATAGGCAATCTGGGAGGAGGCTGGCGTATGTGCTACATGCGCCTAGCCAATTTTGGCATGCGCCACTACTGTTCCATTGCCACAATGCCACGTGGCACTCAGTGTACTAGTCTAATCTCGATGGTTGATCAAAATTTGGTCGATCTAATCAAAATCTAAGGGCATGTAGCATACGCTCCATCACCGGGAGTGTTCCTTTAAACTTTGTCTCGATAATTGAGTCAACCGAGAAGGTTTCGGGAGAATCCGTTGCACCCACTATGTTCTCCTAGGATTTCTCGTGAACTTTCATATTTTCAGAAAGTTTGAATGGTGTTCGGAAGTGTGGGATATCGTCTTGGAGAACATGCTTAAAATTGCGTCTTTGCGGAGCGTCTGTGATACGCTCCATGGGGGTTCGAAAGTAGCTGTTTTTAGGTTGCATGATTAAAGCCTTCGGGAAGCAATCTCTTCGATCGGACCGTACCGATGGAAAGTACTTTGAAAATACTTTCGACAATTTCTTGATTTATGTATTTCTCAAGTCGTTTGACGGTGCGTTGTAATTAAGGAATTGGGGGAAAAGTCAATCTAAGCGGAGAGTCTGCGAGACGCTCCAGGGGTTACTGAAAGTTACAGTTTTTGAGCCATACGATGAAGGGCTTCAGGGAGCGATCTATCCGATCGAGCTGTATCAATGGAAATACCTATGGACGAGTTTTGGGAATCCCCTGGTTTACGCATTTCTTAAGTCGTTTAATGATGCGTCATAACCAGGGAGTCGGGAGAAATAGGAATTTAGGCAGAGCATCTGTGAGACGCTCCGGGAAACTTTTATCGAGTCATAGGTGTTTAGCGGTGTAAGGCCTTCCTTAGATTAAACAGGGGTGTACGGCGAGATCCGCCATTCAATAGCCTAGGACTGGTGTTGTTCGGGTCGTTAAGGGCAAAAATGGTCATTTTGGCTGGTTTTGGCTCAAAATGGACAGGAATGGATCGAAATGTCATGCTAAGCATGCCAAGTCGTTCAGGAATATTTTCAAGAGAGTCTTTTACCGTTCAGTGGGGTTTATACAGTGCCGGGACGTTCAGGGGCAAAACGGTCATTTTAACTAGAGTTAGCCAAAATGGGACCGGAATTAGACTGGATAGGTGTGGGGTACGCCTAATAGTTTAGTAACATTTTGAAAGGATGGACTTATTATTTTGAGGGATTTTGAACTCTCCCAAATCGTGCCTGGAGGCCCAAGGGGCAGGTTTGGTCATTTTTCACTGAGTCGGACTAGCAAGCGCTGGTGTTGACCTAGGTGTTGGTTCTTGAGACCGCCCGATCTTGAAAAACTACTTGTGCGGTGTTGGTCCTTGAGACCGCCCGGTCTCTAAGAGTTACCTATAGAGTGGTGTTGGTTCCTGAGAACGCTTGGTCTCAAAAAGCTACCTATGAGGGTGGTGTTAGTCTCCGAGAATGCCTGGCCTCGGAAAGCTACCGAATGACGAACATTTTACATTGACGGGCTAGCAGGCACTAGAAGTGAACCGTATGAAATTTGATAGGGTGTTGGTCCTCGAGATCGCCCGATCTCGGGAAGCTACCCGAATGACGTTGGTTTTCGAGACTACCCGGTCTCGAAAAGCTGTCTGGAATGATATTTATGGCTTCGTTTGGGCTTTGTGGGCCCAGGGAGCAACTAGTTGACTAGATTGGAGTTTAAAAGGCTCGTCTTGAGCTTGCATGTGCTGTGATGTTTGAAAACTGGATCCGGTCCGGCCAAAAATTGCCAAGCGGGCAAAAATGGGGTGCTTATAGAGACTCAAAAGCAAAGTTTCCTTGGGATCTCATAACCTAAGATCAAGAATCTCCCATTGATAATAACACTCTGAGTCGTTCTGAGGGCCAAGAGAAGAGGAAGACCTAGTTAGAGGACTTGAGGAGGAAGGTGACGGCTGAGGCAGCCACTAGGGGAGCCACAGGGCCGAGAAAGAGTTCAGGGGACCAGATTGCTAGTTTGCAAGCCTCCTTAGATGCCTTGGCTACTTCGACCGACACTCAGTTGAAGAATATCAAGGACCATGTTGAGAGAAATATGGCTATCCTCTAAAAGATGCTCGTTATGATGATCAGGGGGCAGCCGCCTACTGGAGGGGACGATGATGATGATAATGATATAAGAATGACCAGTAGGAGTTTAGACTGTATTTTTATTTGATGTATTTAAGTTTCAGTCTAAAACTCTTTATCTTTTGTTTTATTTGGGATGTATAACTGTTTTTTGATGTTCTTGAATATTAGTTTTTGAAAATTGGATAGATATACTTTTTGTTTCAAATATTTTGATATCATTTATGCTTGTTATCGATTGGATTTAATGAGTTATTAAGATAGGTGGTTATCTTTCCAATTCACATGGAATTCATCTAAAATAGGTCAGTTTTCTGGTTCCGTTGTAACGGCATATGACTCTTCGCATTCCAAAATTAAATAGCTTCTTTTCTTTATTGATTATGGATGTGTTGAGTTTTTTTTTTGTATGAGGAACCATACCTATTTTCCTGTCCTTGCAATCAAAGTGTTGAGATACTTTGTTTCATACTTTGAACTAAGTTTGAATGAATAATTTATTCACCTTTGTGTTGTGATGCATTGCAAATTTTTGTCATAAATCTATCATAAGAGAGAGCTTACATCATTGTGCACTAGCATGCTATATGATATCTTATGTATCTCTCTTGTGCATGTATATCCTTATAAGGTGGAGATTGTATCTTGAGTTTAAAGCCTAATGATCGTCTTTCAGAGTGATTTACATTTACTCAAGAATACTTTTTTAATTTTTCATTTATTGAATAGCTTCCTTATTCTTGATTTCGATTTGCGTTTGTTGCCCCTCGGTTTTTTTTGGTGTCCAAGGTCCTTTCGGCTCAGAGACCCTAAAGCACGGAACTCTGTCACTAGAACTTGTCCTCCTAGAAGGACAAGTGCGACTAGGTTTGAAAATTGGTTTGACTAAGGGCTTTTTAGAAAAATAGGAGTTGCCACCTAACTTCATTAAGGTGAGTTAGGACACCTAAAACTAAGTGTTAATCCGAAGACTAAACTTAGGGTTTCTTGGAAAAGGTTTTGAAAAACTCCCTCGAGAGAGAGTTTTAAGAAAATAGGTTGTTTGGCAACCTTTTTGAAATATTTAAGCCCTTTTTTGAAAATAACTCCATTTTGGTCTTTCGAAAATAGAGATCTAAGGTTCGGGGGTTGGTTACGTGTAGGAAAGATATCCTAAGATCATTACCCTACCCCGCCCTTTCGATACCTACATGTCTAATCACCCTTTTGTTCACTCACTAGAATAACCGGTTACCATGGTTCACTTTATATCCACTTCAGAAAAATGGGGTTTAGTCATCACTTTTCGGATGGATGGATGATGCATAATGCAAGTTTTTGGAAAAATTTTAAAAAATAACGGAGGTTTTGAAAGAGTTTGGAGTAGAAACTTTGAATTGATTAGAATTTTTGAAAAACGGATTGGGGTTGACATAGAAGTTATGACCGCACTATTTTAGGTTGCCTACGTATCTCATTTGGCAAGAATCAGGTCATTCGTAGTTCGGGCAAGAGCCCGATGGAAAATAGGCGCATTAATTAGGGCCTTTGGAAGATTTGAAGACACATTGAGGTCTTTGAAAAAGTTTAAGACACTTTGAGGTCTTTGGAAGTTGAAGACTCTTTGTGGTCTTGAAAGTTTTGACTTGAAATTGGATGATGGTGTGTTTTGAAAATGCTTTTGGATCAATTTGATAGAATTTTGAAAAATGTTTTTGGATAACTCAAGAGAGTTTGAGAATGTTTTTGAAATTTTGTTTTGAAAACCTTGGAGGTATGATTTTGGAATGTTTTGATGAATTGGTTTGTGAAAGTGGTGTTTGGAATCCTAATATGGACAACCTTAGGGGTTGTTCTTGTTTTGTCATTTGTCCTTAGAATCCCTAACCATGAGAGGGCTAGGGACACCTTAGGTTTGTGACTTTTTGAAAGTATTTTTTGGAAATGCCTTAGAGTGTAGGAACATTAGAAGAGTGTATGGAGTTGGGTTTTTAAAATCAAGGGAGTAGGAGGTTTTGGAAAATAAGCTATGAGAATAATTTGAAAATTTTAAATGATCATTTAGAAAAGGGTCCAAGAGTTGGGACTTTGAAGTTCACTTAACCTAGGTTGGGTTAGCCTAGGGTTTGGGAGAACCTAAGGTTAAGAAGACTAAGGGTTAACTAACTAGGGTCAAGTTAACCTAGGGTTAGGTAACTAGGGTCAAGTTAACCTAGGGTTAGGTAACTAGGGTCAAGTTAAACTAGGGTTAGGCAACTAGGGTCAAGTTAACCTAAGGTTAGGCAACTAGGGTCAAATTGACCTAGGGTTTGGTAACTAGGGTCAAGTTAACCTAGGGTTAGGCAACTAGGGTCAAGTTAATCTAAGGTTAGGCATCTAGGGTCAAATTGACCTAGGATTAGGTAACTAGGGTCAAATTGACCTAGGGTTTGGTCGGAGAATGGTCTTGAAAATTGTTTTGATGCACTCTTGGAAAGAGTTTTGAAAACACAACATGATATGCAATAGACTTTGGTTGGTAATCTTTATGAAGATCATTTCCATGAAAATTTTGACTCTAGCCATGAATATGGTTTATATGGTTGATGATTGGAGACCATTACAAGGAAGGTTTCCTTATGGCCATTATAACCAATATCTTGACGAGTATAAGGGGTCAAAATTCAACAAAATGATAGTGATTTTTGGAAGATCATTTTTGATGCAAAGATAGTGAGAGTGCATTTTTTAAATCATTTTTGGAGAAGGATTTTGAAAACTATTTTTTCAAGGGAACCATTCCATCAAGAGAGGGTTCATACGGCCAATAAATGGGAGACCACTCAAGAGAGGGTTCCATGGGGCCATTCCAACCACTAAACTTAAGAGAATAGAAACCATAGAATTCAAAGAGTTTGAACATCATTCTTAGGCAAGCATAAAGAGGAAAGGGAACCATTCTAACAATTTAGGATTCCTATGGCCAATATAAAGGGAGACCACTCAAAAGAGGGTTCCATGGGGCCATTTTTAACCACTAAATTGGAGAGAATGGAAACCTTGAATATTAGAGAGTTTGAAAGCAATTTTCATGCAAGTTGAAATACAATAATGCAAAAGTATGAATTAGGGGGTTAAGAAGAACTTTCTAAGGCATGACTCCTAAGGTCTCATCCTAGACTTCAAGGGGCCAACTCTTGGAGCAATTTTTGAAGGACATGTAGAACTTGGAAATGTCATGAAATTAAGAACAATGTAAGCATTGTGGGATATGGCAATAAACATAAATGAAGCCAAGCATATAAGATATGATCAAAAGAATAATATGCAAGGGGTCATGATTCACGTACAAGGCTTTTAGGCTTCACCACACAAACAAGGAGCTCTTAGGCCATGCCTGTTGAGTCAATGCCTTGATTTTGATGATAACAAAACATGGTTAAATGATCTAATAATTCTACTTAGTGTGCAGATGAATTATCAATTAGATCTTGATTTGAAGCTTATCATAATAAAGGATTTATGATGAAAAGCATGATGAAGTAATGTATTCTACAAAGGTGATATTATAAGAAGAAGAAATCTCAAGTTAATGAAAATCCTAGATTGAAGATTGATAAGCATGAAAGAATAGCATATTCTACAATGGTGATTTTATAAGGGAATGAAGATGATGGATATCAAAGAAGAAGAATGAAAATGATCAAAGTCTTGATTTAAAAGATTGAAGACTTTGAGTACTTGAAGACATCTTGCAAGAATGGAAAAAGAAGAGACCAACTCAAAAACATAAAAGCTTTCTTGATAGATATAAAGATGTCTTGAAGACATGGAAGGAATCACAAGATTTGGAAAGCTTTCTTGAGTTGTTGAAGTCCATGGAGAAGCCATGTTGATTGAAGAAATGAAGATTCTAAGTCGTGGAAGCTCTCTTGAAGATATTGAAGAAAACTTGAATCAATGGATGAAGCTATGATAATGGAAGAGCCCTACAAGTGATGAAAATGAAGAAAACTCACCTTGAATGGATTGAAGATGTTCTTGGAGTCATCTAATCTTGAAGAAGTGTTTGCAAGCTTTAAAAAGCCTATTTAGATGATCCTTGAAGAGATTGGAAGCTTTGAAAAAGAATGAAGAAAAGTTGCAAAAATATGGGTTTTTGGAAAAAGGGTCGACTCCTCAAGTTAAAAGAGCCGACTCATTCGAACAGAGCCTTGGAATTCTGCTGGAAGCTTAAAAGAGTCGACTCCTGGCCAAAAAGAGTCGACTCATTGCAACAGAGAACAAACAATTCTGCAGACTGCTGAAAAGAGTCGACTCCTGGGACAAAAAGAGTCGACTCATTTGGACAGTGACTTGAAAAATCTGCTGAAATGCAAAAAGAGTCGACTCATTGTGAAAAGAGTCGACTCCTAGACTCTAACGGCTAGTTTTCTGACAGACGGTATGGGCACAAACACAACCAAATCTTCTCCCATACTTCTCCAACGGCTGGAATCGATCCATACCTATATATATGAGATACATACGGCTTCAAAGAAGAACAAGAGAGCAATCATACCATTCATATCAAGTGCTTCAAAGCTAAAAATCACCTGCACCTAACTGTTACATATTCTTGCTGAGTGTTTAAAGTTATCCATTGAGTTGTATTCATTTGTATACTCACTAGGAGAGTCACTCTTTGTATAATCTTCATTCATTCTTGTTTGGGAGGGTTTGTAACCTTGTAAGTTTAAGTGTTCTTGGGAAAAACACTTGTAAGTTTAAGAGAAGCTTGGACAAAATCTCTTGGGTTTTGAAAGCTTGGGAAGAAGCTTTTGTAAAGAGTGAGCTGGGCACTCGTGGCACAACCAGCGGCTGTGTAAGGTGTATTGCATAGTGGAATTCCTTCGAAAGGATCGAAGAAGAGAGGACGTAGGCAAGGTTGGCCGAACCTCTATAAATCTGGTGCATATTTCTTCTGCCTCTGTTTTGCTTACTTGCTCATTATGCATGCTTGCAAATACTTGTTTTAATGTACACTTCATTTGCTTGATACATATACTTTGATTATTTGTTTCTAAAATCCATAAACGATTTTTTAGTTAAAACTCTTGTTAAAAATTCTATAAAACCCAATTCACCCCCCTCTTGGGTTGCCTACTTGGGCCAACAATGCCATCTTAAAGTAGGCTGGTGAGAAGTCCCCCTACACAGTGGCTCTCACTTTTTTTCCTCTAAACATGATCTAGGAGCGCTCTTGACTCAAGCATGTAAGAAAAGGGGGTTGAAGATGGGGATTAAAATAGAGAATAGCCTAAGTAGGCTAGGAGAGAGAAGAGAAAAGTGGGGGAGAGCACAAATGTAAAAAGGATACCACCTTTAGTCTTCAACACTCTTGTAGTCTTCAATGGATGTTTTGATTGGAGCTTGAGTGACTTCAAGAAGGCTTGAAAGGCTTGAGTAGAGTGTATAAGTGTGTATAAGGCTTTGTATGGGGAGTGTATAGGCTTAGGAGGGGTAGAATCTATCCTAAGTATTAGAGGGGAGGAATATATGTAGAGATTCGAGTTTCTAGAGTGATTTCAGCAGAGTTTCGTATCAATTTCGGACCTAGAATATGCAAGGGGGGAGGCCTCTAATTATAGGCAATCTGGAACAAACCATGCGCATCTGCTACATGCGCATGGCCAAACTTTGGCCATGTGCATGTAGCACATGCGCAGGTACTGTTCCATTGCCAGAATAACATGTGGCAACCTATGTACTAGTTAAATCTCAACCATTGATCGAAAGTTGGTCGATCTAAACAAAATTTGAGTGCATGTAGCATACGCTCCATCACTGGGAAGATTCGCCCAAACTTTGCCTCGATAATTGCGTCAATCAGAAAGGTTCCGGGGAAATCGGTCGCACTAAAGATGTTTTCCTAGCGCTTCCGATGAACTTTCATGTTTTCGAAAAGTTTGAATTATGTTCGGAGGTGAGTGATATCGTCTTGGGAAGTGTGCCAAAAAGGACACTTTTGTGGAGCATCTGTGATATGCTCCGTGTGTGTTCGAAAGTAGCTGTTTTCATTTGATGTGATCGAGGCCTTCGAGAAGCGATCTATTCGATCGGACCGTTCCGATGGAAAGTACTCTGGAAATACTTTCTAGAATTTCCAAATTTATGCATTTCTCAAGTCGTTTGACGGTGCGTTTTGATTAGGGAATCGAGGAAAAAGTCAACCTTGGCGAAGCGTCTGCGAGACACTCCTAGGGTTGCTAAAAGTCATGGTTTGCACACCGTACGATGGAGGGCTTCGGGGAGCGATCTATTTGATCGAACCGTATCAATGGAAAGATCTATGGACGAGTGTTCGAGAATTCCCTGATGTATGCATTTCTCAAGTCGATTGACGGTACGTTATAACCAGGGAATCGGGGGAAAAGACAATTTAGGCGGAGCGTCTGCGAGACGCTCCAGGGAACTTTTGTCGAGTTGTGTGAGTTTAGCATCGTAGGGTGTTCCTTGGGTTAAACAAGGGCGCGTGGTGAAATTCTTGCTCGAAATCCCAAGGTCGGTGCTGTTTCAAGGCATTTTTGGGCTTCCAAGGGCAAAACGGTCATTTTGACCGGAGTTGGCTGGAAATGGTCAGGAATGGCCTGGTATATTGTGTTAGGCGTGTAGGGCTATTCAGGGATGGTTTTGAGAGACTCTGTTGCTGTTCAGCGGGGTTTGTGCCATGCTGAGTCGTTCGGGGGCAAAACGGTCATTTTGACCGGAGTGGGTCGAAATAGGACCAGATTTGGACCGAATGGCGTGCGGGGGACGCCTGATGGTTTGACAACATTTGGAAGGATGGACTTACCATTTTGAGGGATTTTGAACTTTCCCAAAACGTGCCTGGAGGCCCAAAAAGGGCAGGTTTGGTCATTTTTCACCGAGTCGGGCTAGCAGGCGCCGGTGTTGACCTCGGTGTTGATTCCCGAGACCACCCGGTCTCGAAAAACTACCTGTGCAGTGTTGGTCTCTAAGAACACCTGGTCTTAGAGAGCTACCTGTAGGGTGGTGTTAGTTGCTGAGAACGCCTGGTCCCAGAAAGCTACCTGGAAGGGTGGTGTTGGTCTCCGGGAACACCTGGTCCTGGAGAACTACCGAATGACAGACATTCTACATTGGTGGGCTAGCAGACGTCAGAAGTGAACCGTCTGGAATCTTTGATGAGGTGTTGGTCCCCGAGATCACCTGATCTCGGGAAACTACCTGGATGGCGTTAGTTTCCTTGACCGCCTGGTCCGGAAAACTGCCTGGAACAATGGTGCTTAAGGCTTCAGCGGATCCTTGTGGGCCTGAGAAGCAACCAGCTGGTTGGATTGGAGATTGAAAGGCTCATCTTGAGCCTATATGTGTTGTGATGTTGGAAACCGAATCCGGTCTGGCCGGAGATTGCCGAGCGAGCAAAAATGGGGTGCTTACAGCATGTTGAGTAGTAGTTGGAGTACTTGACACCTTATACCTCCTTGAGGTTTTGACTTAATGTTTTTTGAATTTTAGGCTGAGGCCATTTCATTTCTTTCGAGCCGTTCATGTTCATTTCTTTCTCTTGATATTCGTGTACACATAATCTTGAGAAGTTGTCAATGCTAAGTTCATGCATTGCTTATACGCTTTTGAAGTTGTATGGAGTTGAAAAGAAAGAGAAGAAAACAAAAAAAGAATTTATGCAAAAAAAAAAAATAAACAAAGAAGCAATACAAAAAAGTGAAGGAAGTTGAAAGGTCTAATATTGTTGAAAAGTCGGGAAACTGGAAGTGATTGCATTCTTGTCATCATGTGTAGTGCGCAATGCACATGTTGAAGTTTTATTACTGCTTCTTCTTTCCCCATTCTCAGCTCTTCTTTCACATGGCCTTGGCATGTCTAGGATTACATAAGTTATTAATTCATCTGAGTATAAGTCCGTACATGTCAATTCTCTTGTTGTTATTTGAACCATGAATGTTCTTCCATGAAGTTATGCAAAGCCGATACACTTACGTTTTAGCGATTTTTTATGATGAGAATTGCTCGTGTTGCATGTCTTATCTATTTACTATCTTAACGAGCTTTCAGTTGAGAGAACCTTGTGTGTTCATATTTTGAGTTGAGTGTATGTCTTGTGAGACTTGGAATCGAAGCACAAAGGATGTAATTGCATGAGTTGAGACGATAAAGTTATACGTCATTGATAGTGCACTTCAATGTGATTTCCTCTCTTCGATACTTTATGCCTTTAACTTGCATGATTCAAGATTTAGGGAGATCGAGATTTCTTTTGAATGGAGTTATTACATGTCCGTCATATCTCTACTATCTATTTGACATGACATGGGTAGATGTTTATGGGTGTCATCACGGGAAATACTCACGAGACACCACTCGTCCACTAGGGTAACATAGGAGTTTAAAGGCTTGGTGTGTTTGCTAAATGCACCCGGGACTCCCACGAAAGTAGAGATTATATTTTTTTATCATAGTTTTGCTAGGGACTAGCAAAAGGTTAGTTGGAGGGTGTGATTAGACTACATAGGTGTAGTCTATGGCTGCTAAATGGCCTTTGATAGCCGTAGATTAGAGTTAATTACGCCTTCTTTGCCAATTATTGTATTTAACCTCGTACCCAATCTCATTTCAAGTATTTGAAGCTAAGGGAGTCGATTTGGAGTCAAAGAAGTGATCCGAGCTGCGATCGTGGCTCATCGAGGACTATTATCGGGGCTTTTGTCTCAAAAAATGTGCAACTTTCTACTCATAGATCGGAATGGGATGAATGATATACCGTTGGAAAGCTCTCTCAAAGTTACACATGTTTCCATCTAATGTGCATCGGCAAATTCTAACTCCAAAGGCCTCAAACAAGGCGATTCCAAAAAGGCCGAAAAACGAGTTTACCGTTCGAACTCCCAGGAGGCCATTCAAACTGCCAGAAGAAAAGGAAGCCCAAATTATTTCCTAACGTTCGAACCACAGAATGAGTTGTTCGAATGGCCCAAGAGCATCCATTCGACATTTTGGCCTGGCGTTCAAATGCCAAGTCCAGCCGTTTGAACAGTGAAGACCCAGTTACGGGCGTTCGAACGCCCATTCCACCGTTTGAACGCTTAGGCTATTTTTTGCCAAATTTTATGGTTTGAACCTTGGGCCTATAAATACCAACTTTCATTATGTTCGATATATCAGAGTGAGGGAGGCAGCTAGAATAGAGGGTTTTTGTAAGTTTTTCATTTATTTAGCCTACATTTGTTAGATTATTGCTTATTTTGTAATTGTAATATCTTAAACACTAGTTTTAATACAAGTTCTTTCATTTTCTTGCATTGAATTTGTGATTTCAGTTGTTTCTTTGCATTAAATTCGTATTTTCAGTATTTCTTCTATTATTTCGAAGTTGTTCTATAGATAGATATGAGTAGCTAACTCTTTCATCTTAGGATTAATTGTAAAGACCCATTGGAGGTCTTGAATAAACAAAGGGGGTGAAATTTCAAATTTTCAAGCTAAGTTTTGTTTTTATTGTTCTTCGTGTTCTTCATACTGGAAAACATTAAAAACTTGGATAATTGATTATGTACGGTAACGTTTATGTGTGAATCTATACTCAGTATATACGCTGCACGAATCAATGGTATTTGTCGTTGAATCTAAAAACTCGATTTACTCTAATAGTTGAATTTCTAAAGAGCACCTCATTTTTATTGCTAGAACTTCCAAATCCGAGACTCACGACGTAGTCGAAGGATTTGAGTTATAAAATCTCTCCTTTAGAATTCCAAGAAAAACAATCGGTTGGATCGATTAATCCCGAGACTTTGTCTCATTAAGTTAAAATCAAATTTAGTTCAAGTTGTTTAGCATTTATTTGTTAGCTAGTTTAGATAACCAAACAATTTCCAAAAGAATCAGATTTTTTGTTTTCTTTTAGAAGCATTTTGTTAAAATTTTGTCAGCGATTGGGAGGACAGTTCTAGTTCTTTCGATCATGTGCACATAGCTCCTTGTGGAAACGATCTCGTACTCTGAGTTTTACTACTTCGCCAACTTTCACTTGAGATCATCTCAAGGGTGCACGGTTGACGCGAGTCACAAACACAATTTATATATATACTAGGGATTACCCGTGCCTATGGCACTACCGGTTAAAATTTAAATGACATTGATAAATAATTATATATTAAATTAAGCATTGGCAGTTCATACTTTAAAATTGAAAACTTAAAATGAAAAACCAAAGATAAGTTACAAAATATTTGTATATTTAAAGTATATGCATGTGCAATGTGCCGAAGGATGCATAAGCATCTCATGCACATGAATATATAAAAGCATCCAATGCTTGCTTTCAATATGAAGCTCCAATTCTAAAGTGACTATTGGGAAAGGATGCTCATCCACCGGTATTTTAATTTCTAAAACCCTCATCATCATCAGTGAATCCATTTCTCAACCAACGATAAAAACCCATCAACTTTAGAGAACCATACCCCACTTCCCAATATAGTTTCAGCAAAGGAAGTCCACAGCTGATACAAACTGCACTATTGCATTCCATTAGAAAATGGACAAAACCCAAATAATAATTAACCTTAAATATGTCCTAATTTATTCACTTTGTTGAGTCAAGGTTGATCCTTGTTGACTCAAGGTTAATTCCCATATTGATTTTGATGTTAACTAAACCTTGTGTTATTTTACTAATGAATCTACTTAGTGTGCAGATTAACAAAGTTCATAACTTAGACTTAAAGTTGAATCTTAAGTCTTATACACGTCAAAGAGTATGCACAACAAGTTCAAGAAGCAAGTAATGAATTCAAAGAATTATGCAATGAACCAAACTGAGAAATGATGCCTATCTCTACTTCAAGCAAATGTCTTACATTTGAAGAGATTGAAGGTGTTCAATTAAAGCTTTTTTCATGTATGCATAGTTTTAATGAAGACTGATTTGCACCAGACTAAAGACTTCATCAGAATATACAAAGATCAGTTAAGGAGGTGCAATGCTCAGTTGAAGATGTAGTGTCTGTTGAAGAGATTGTAAATGCCTCAAGAGATGATTACATCTAGTATGCAAAGATCAATTTCAGATTATGTGATTGAAGTTGCTGAGAAGATGGCTTAAAATGAATATCTGATCTCTACATGAAATCCAAGTGAAGAATTCTTCTACAGTGTAAAGAATCAATGAAGATTAGGTGTGTGAAGAGATTTCAACAAGTCTGCAAAAGTTTCATTGAAGTGATCTTTAATGAAGAATGAAGAATTGCTATTAATGAGAGGAAATCAAAATTGAAGCATTGTGAAGCTCTACACAATTGAGGAAGCTTGGTATTGAAGAAGATATTATACAATGAAGAAAGGAAGATCAACATTAATCAAGTGAAGCTTTGACTGTTTGAGATTCAAGAAGAAGATCAATATCCAATGATTGATTCAATCCAAATTGAATAGAAGTTAACTCTGATGAGTTAAAGAGATTTGATTGATCATCATACCCCAAAGACATACTCCTTGAAGATCTTATGCCTATGCTAAGATGATCTGAATCATTAGAAGATAGAATAAAGAATTCTGGACAATAAGGGGACTCATGGAAATGAGGAGTCGCCTCTTGCACACAGAAGTAAAAAGGCCTGAAGACAAACTAGACAATGAGGGGACTCATAAAAGTAAAGTGTCGCCTCTTATACACAGAAGCAAAAAGGCCTGAAGACAAACTGGACAATGAGGGGACTCATGGAAATGAAGTGTTGCCTCTTGAACACAGAAGCAAAAAGCCTGGAAATCAAATAGATAATGAGTGGACTCATTATTATGAAGTGTCGCCTCATGGAGACAGACGCGAAGGCTTGAAGATGAAATGAACAATGAGCGGACACATGAAGACGAAGAGTCGCCTCTTGGCAGCAGAAGTAAAAGGCTTAAAGATAATATAATCAATGAGCAGACACCTGAAGATGAAGTATCGCTTCATGACAGCGGAAGCCGAAGACGTGAAGACAGAATGAACGAGGAGTCGCCTCATCGATATGAAGAGCGGACTCATGAACTCAGTGAACAACATTTGGTAAATGCAGAAGCAGAAAGTGTCGACTCCACAAATCTGGAGCCAACTCCCTCTGATATAACGGCTATTTTTCTTAATGTTATAACGGACTCGACGTGCATTAATAATACCTAACCACCTCCAACGGATGGAATCAATGCAAGGGTACATATACTAGCCTCCAACTGCATTTATATACAAGAATCAAGAGGAAGAAACAACAAAAGGCAAGAATCACTGATCAACCTGATATTCCTGAACATTCTTCCCGTTTCATTCTTGTGAGCTTTGAATGTAAAATCTACTCTTAGTAGAGAGTGAGTTGTATACTTCTATACACTTGTAATTGAGAGTTTGAGAATTCTCTTGTGTGAAGCAAAACTCTTGTAAGTTTGAGTGGAGCTTGGACAAAACCACTTGGAGATTGAAGAGCTCGGAGAGGAGTTCTTTGTAGAGTGAGCTGAGCACTTTGTCAATCAGCAACCCATCTTGTACTAGGTGATTACATAGTAGAAGAAGACTTCAAGCAGGTTTTGGGGTGAGGACGTAGACCACGGTTTGTGGTTGAACCTCGGTAAATTTGTCTCTCTTCTATTGCTCTGTTTTCTTTGCTTCTATTGATAACATTGTTTTGCACATAAATTAATCACTGTTATATTATTTAGATTAATTTTAATTAATCTTAACTTGTATTAATCTTCGAAAAACCCAATTCACCCCCCCTCCCCCCCCCCCCCTCTTGAGTTGCCTATTGGACCAACACACTTTAGGGATTAATTCTTCAAATCATATCAATTACACACTATGAAATGAAATGAAAACAAATTAAAACTTCAAATTGAACCAAACATTAAATTAAATGAAAAATGAATCATTGGTGAACCGAGACCCACTTCTTGTGAATGAAAACAACAATCAAAATCAAAGTAGATATTGGATGGATCTAGTGAAATGAAACAATTTAACCATGTCAGTTAGAAAAAACAAAGTTGTATTTACATTAAGATTAGACTTGTGGTTCCTGGTGGCTCGCTCTTCCAGCAAGTTTTTCCTTGCCTTTTTGATGTGTCAACAAAATAAATATTAAGCAAATTTGATTACATCCTCATATTTTTAAGGTCCAATATAACATACGCACTCCTGCTGCTGCTTTTAATACCAGAAGCTGAAAACAACAAAAAACAACAAAGAAAGCCTTAAAGATGAGTAGAACCTAAAGAATGAGAAGAAGATAAAGATAGTGATTGTTGAGTTCCAAAATAGCCAAATCTATACTGTTGTAAACTTCAGATAGTACAAAGAACTCTTAAAAAGCATAAACTTTTGCTCAGAAAAATTGAAAACCCTAACTCCCTGTAACTATTTAGGCCTCCAAAACAATAAGTACAAAGCAACATCATCAAAATCACATTATTCACAGTAACAAAAATAATTTGAAGTCAACCAGTACAAAGTATTTTAGTCGGTAGTATAGATTTTTTTTTTTTTTTTTGGGTATAGAGTACAGATTTTTATTGATGGAAGAAAAACATATATTTTTGATGTGGAAAAGAATAGAGAAAAAAAAAATAGTGAAAGGGAACAAAAGTTAGGTTATTAGAAGGGCTCATCATACTTGGAAACTAACATGTCTTGAGTTTTTATACTCCTCCAACCATTTCCATTTATCAAAATACACAATCCAATGGATAAAAATATCCTTAAAAAGTTAAGAATGAAGCAAAGTTAGAACTTACAACTCTTCATATCAGAAGAGTGAAAGGGATAAAAAATAAAAAATAAAACTATTAATGCCTTAAGAAAAAGATTTATTATCAACGGCAAAAAAAAAAAACCCCTCAAATGCCCAAAATAACATAAATCAATTAATTTTACATTTGAAAACAATCCATCTTGTAGATGATGATGAGCAAGAGAACTACCAAATGTTAGTGAAGATAACTTAGCTATAACTGAAAATCCAAAAGAAGGTGAAGTTAACTGTTCGATTTACCTGGTATGAACTCTTGCAATTGAAAATCAAAGTGAAGGTGAAGGTTGGATACCTCGATGATTTCTCCAATCACACCCAAAACTTTTGTGCTGCCATGGTAAAGGTGAGATGTGGTGGTGTCGATGAAGGCTTGGTGAAAGTGAGAGAGAGAGAGAGAAGGGGTATTGGGTCTCTAATCTAGATGGCCGAGAGGAAGAGAGAGGGAAGAGAGCAGTGACACTAGGCGCATTCAATGCTCTATCTATTTTTGCCCAATGTAACGGTTCTCTGTGATCCAACGGTTGAGAAATGGTGAGAATTTTGATCTACAGCTGAGAAATGTTTGGAAGTGAAAAGTTGAGTTGAATGGCTATTCTCGGCCGTTGATTTAAAGTAAAACTCAATCTCAGTCGTGTAGCAAAATGTATCTCATATACATTTTAAAAAACTGCTCAGATGTCATGTAGGATAGATGTCCTGTCAAGATTTAAAAAATGATCAGTTTTATTATATAGGTATATATATATATATATATATGTATTTTTTGTGAAGCACATTCTTATTTCTGAGTAACTCCCAGTATTAGTGTTTTCAACATTTTCTTTCCCTCCAAACAACTATGATTGGAACCAGTTTGGGGCTTGGCACTGCCAAGTCGCTATATTATTTGTTAACTGCACTGCAGCTTTCAATTTCAAGGTTTTAAGGAACTGTTAGGACCTCGAATAAGAATTCAACTTCTATGAATTCGAACATTAACGCTATTTTTAAATCTTGGATTTGTTAGAGGAAAAAAAAATTGAAATCAAAATGAATTCATATATGGTGTCGTGGTTCTGATTTTGTGATTTCATTTCTAAGTTCTTGAGATCATGTTTGGCGCATTGATTCCAGTCCGCCAATAACGCATTTGATAAATTGGCTTCAAAATATGTCTTTGGAGAATTTTTAGTGTCGTGCTAATTTTAGGAACCATAGAAAAAATGTGTTTTGAGGTTTTAAAACCCGCTCTTGTACAAAAATGAAAATAATGGTATTGTTGGAGTTTCCATTTTTTTTTTTTTTGTTTATAAGAACATGAAATTTTTTTATTTGGTTGCAGTCCCATTTCATTGTCATATTTTCGGAAAAAAATAAGGATTATTCGTTTTTCGTGTTTTTAAAAAAAAATTTTAATTTTTCATGAATAGCTGTTCATATTTTTTCTTAATCTAACCAAACTATCACAAATTCAAAATTCAAACAAAACATATATATGGATTCAACTTCATCCATGGCTTCATTGTTTTTTTGGAGAAAAATTTTCAGCACATATATAATAAGGAAAAAAAAATTGAACATATGTTGAGAGTGGGATTTGAACCGCGCCCTTTTGAACCGGAACTTTAATCTGGCGACTCAGACCAACTCGGCCATCTCAAGCAGTTTTTATGATATAAATTTATGCTTCCTCTACCATCAATCTCCACGCCATCCTCAAAGCCCAGCTCGTGTGTACGTGGCAATGCATAAGGCTTACAACTGTTGACAAGGAAATAACAAAAACTAGAAGCCCCCAATGGCAACTTTTAGGCCCCTCAACAACCATCTTTGGCAAAACAAAATTTGCCGGCCAAATTATGATATTAGAGGAAGGAAAGTTAACGAGGTAAAATTAACCAGTAATAAAGCATAATCCAAGCCCCCGCTCTGAGGGTCTAACTTTTGTAGAGATAACTTTTTGACCAGAAAAACTTCAGCTCGGTTCACTACACTCCTAATAAAAGGCATTTGTAGTGGAGAACTTAAGAATTTTATAGAGGAAGGCCAACGTAAACTTTTTTTTAAGTGGTACAGATAATTCAAATTTAAGTTTTAGAATGAAGAACAAATGTTGAAATGAGTTAAAAAAAAAAATTTGAAAAACTTTTAGAAATGGTATAAGAAAAAATTAATTGTATTTTAGTTGGATTAATATACTACTTTTTATCACAGATACTGAGAAATATGCAGGACCTAAGAAATTTTTTTTAACTTTGAAAGGGCAAGGTGATATTTTTTGAATTTTAGGAGGGGTAAAGTATCATTTCTTGTCCTAAATACCCAAATTATAGTATGTTAGTAGAATTTTCAAAAAACTCCCTCCCTCCCCCCCTAAAAAAAAAAGCATGTTTGCCACAGAGCATTTGTTGTATGACTAAAGGGTTAGGGGGTATAGAAAAGAAAATATAACCTGAAACGGATTCAATACGAAATAGAGTTTAAGTCACCTTGTCCTGATTATATTAAGAAATCTCTAAATACTTTTTTTATATTTTAATAATACAAAACGTCACTGTTATGTATATATGTAAATATTAGTGTTTTAATGTTACTTCTTATTATTGGAAATTAGTCTCTTTCTTTATCAATTTTATAGTGTTAGTGTTTATATAATTTACATTATTTTTATTTTTGAAGAATTAGTTCTATTTTGAGATTTTATATAGGTTTAATCCACTTTCAACCCGAGGCCGAATTAACTTAAGTGGGACAGAGGCGGGATGGCCTGAAATATTCAACTTGTCACGAGTTTAGGACAGGTTATAGGGTGAAGTTTTCCAATCAGGTGTGCAAGGTAGAGTTTAGTTAAACCCGTACTGAACTCGCCTAACTACCATTCCTAAACTTTTAAAGGAAATGATGGGTACCATAGGCGGACCCAAAAAAAATTTTGAGAAGGGGGCCAAGATAAAAAAATTTTAAAATTTTGGGGAATTAAGGTAAAATATTTTGAATTTTTGAGAACTAATACTCAATTCTTATCCTCAATACTAAAAAATTTGTGGGATTCAAAGGGATAAAGCACTAATTTTTGTTATAAATATACCAAATCTATGGGTCTAAGCATAATTTTAAAAATTGAAGAAGAGCATGGGCTCCTTGGCCCATACATAGGTCCGCCCCTGAAAGGTACGCACTTTAATTGCTAGTACAACGTAGTTATGTGTATTATACACTCAATTGAATATACAAGAATAACATTGGTATAAGTAGCGTTATACAAACAGAGAAAAACTATATAAGGACCTTTCATTTCGTAATTATAAAACTGCTATCGCCGCATCATTCAAAAAAATTTTCTCTTTAATTTTTCTGAAAGATTACAATTTCGCCATCAGTATTTTTGTTGTGAATAATTTTCACATAATGAAAGCTATAAGAAAATACTTTCAGATAATGATATTTACGTTTTAGAAGATTTGAATTCGTTTTCATCTAGCAAATCAGCACACATGGTCAGCGCATTATTAATAATTATAGAGAGGTCCAAACTAGATGTAGAAAACAATAAAACTGTAATTAAACACAACAATATCAATAGAACTTTGAGAAATGCTTTGCACACCGCATAAAATTACTGGTTTTTTTCACCGGTTGCAAGTTCGTTATTATGTGGCTCATCCTCTCTCTCTTTTTATTTTTATTTCTTATACATCAATCATTATTATTATAATGAAAAACTACAGAAGAATTACACAATCTCAGTTCACTCACCAGCCTTTGGTGTTCACATATTGAGGTCATGAAAATAAAGAAATTCGACAAAATCTCCATGGAAAGAATTTATTAAGGAAGCAGATCAGAGACGAGTCAATGCTTTGGTTTGATTTGTGTGCTTTTTCTCTCTTCCCTTCCATACTTTTCTCTTTCCTGTCTTCCATAGTTCTAGATGAAAATTATCGACTTGCTTGGCAGATGTGGATCAGCCACATAGTAGACCATGACAGCCGGTGAAAAAATTCTTTGATTTTATGCGGTGTACATAGCATTTATCTTAATTTTATTGACAAATATGATAGATGATGTACTTCAAATTTTAAGACGTAATTGCAAAAACACTACCTGACTATGACTTAGTATCACTAAACCTTCATAAACTCTAAAATATGACATAGTGATCACCCTTAAACTATTAATTTGTATCAATCAACATTTTCTATTAGCAATCCATTAGAAAAAAAAATTTTAAATTATTATGTAACTTGCACATATTCATAAAAGTATCTTATTATAGTAATTGTCTAATAACTAAATATAAGGGCAATCTAAAAGCATTTTAGTCATTAGACAATTATTACAAAAAGAGAAGATCAATTTAGTTATAAAATTATACTTTTGTTAATACATACAAGTCATGTAATAAATTTTCATCTGCTCTACTAATAAATTGCCAGCAAGCAAATTGTTGACATATTACTAACAAAAGTGTTGATTGATATAAAATGATAGTTAGATAGTCAATGTATTATGTTTTAGAGTTTAGAATAATTTATTAATATTGAGTCATAGTATAGGATGTGTTTTTGTAATTACACTAAAATTTAATTTAAAAACTGCCTTGGATGGTGGAGGATATGAAACTATCCTCCAAATTGTCCCTAATGTCACGATCAGCTCATTTTTGCACTCATTGGGTGCTATGTTACTTATTTGAAGGCCCAACATAGCATCACAAGCATAGAAGATTCTAGGCTATTCAAGGACTTTCAAGCATAGAGCTTAAATAGTAGAGACTTGAGGAATACTCTAGAAACTTCTACACTTGGAAAATGCATGGAGCATTATAAAGGAAGGAAGGGAGCTTGTGTATATTCTAGAATCTTCCACACTAGTGCACATAAGAAAGATTATTCTAAATTGTGGGGGAAAGACTTTCAAAGGAAGCTTTATACTTGTAAATATCTAGATATTTATATAGATAATTCTCGAGTCATATTCTCCATCCTTAAATTAAAAAGATCATAATCATCCATTGAGGAGATAGATAGTTATAAATAGGGGAATAGAGCTCCCTTGTAGACCATCAAGTGTAATTAAGCATTTCAAGAGCTTAAGTAAAGTGTTCAAGTTCTTCCTCGAATAGTGTTCTCTTATTCTTTCTCTTGTGTTTCTACTTTTCTCATTTATGAGAGTTTAAAGCTTACTTAACATTTTCAAGAGGAAATTTTATAAGGTCGCGTGGGTTTAAGGTGTAAGAGATTCAAGCCCATGACATTAAGCACAAGACACCAATTAATTGACAATGAAACTTACAAAGAAATACTTCTGAGATGGACTTCATTTTTCCTTTCCCTAATACCAAATGACCACTTCAAAAATAATTTTTTTTTAAAAAAACAAATGCCTTGAATGTTGGAGGTTTTGGAAATGCATAAGAAAATTCCACCTCATGTTCTTAATTTTATAAGATTTATAATCGATTAGGTGCTACTTTGTCCAACATGCACGTTGGTTAATTTATACTATTTGAAATGGAAAATGTTAAGCATACCAAAATTTATGACATGGCATTGGCTTTTTTACAGTTATAATCATAGTGACAGGCCTTCTGATTTTAAGCAAATAAATATAAATAGGCCACATCATTATATGAAGTTAGTTACAAAAAATTATAACAAGGTAGTGGCATTTTAGCAATTAAAATCATAGTGACCGGCTTTTTGATTTCAAGTGAATAAAAACAAATAGGCCACGTCATCATATAAAGTTACTGTATATAAATTTTGTTTGCATAGCTGATAGCAATGCAAATTGTGTTATGTGTGCAACTTAATTCTCCATAACATTTATAGAATCTTTGCTTATGCGGAGAAAGAAAACTAAGCAAATTAATAAGAGAGAGAATCTATGTGTGTCCGCGCATGCGGGGCACAAGAAAGAGAATCATGTGTTAACTAACATTAAAAGAGAGAATCATATGTTAACAAACTTTAAAAACTAAGAATATTAAACCATGGGCTATTAAACCATAAGCTAGCCCAATTGCCATGGCTCTTGGTTTTTTTTTTTAGAGTTCTAAAGTTTGACTCTTGTTAAGTGTAAAAATTGGTCAAGAGATTAAACACTTGTAAATACCCTAGTCTCGACGTAGATAGCTTATCTTTGATCGGATCGGAAAAGGAATTAGTCAAAATATGCATAAATTGACCTGAACACACTTGATCGTTGAACAAAATATATATATATATATATATATATCAAACTAGATTAAGAAGCATGGCATAACATTTTTTGTTTTTGTTTTTGTTTTTTTAACAAAAAATAGTATTTGTTTAATGTTTTTTATTTTTAGTTATTTACAAAATTCAAAAAATAAAAATAAAAAACACTAAATGGGTGTGTTCTTTGTTTCCAAAATATTACTTCAGTACTGTTGGCAAAATGATAATTTACAAATACCCACCACTAAATCACAAAAAATATAGTAAAAATACACAACAAAAAATAAAAACTAATAGCGTTACCAACCAGGGCTTATATTTATTCTAATATATAAAAGGAGAATTCCAATTAGTGTCTATCTCTGTTGGAAGCTGTGTAACGTAGTTCAAATTTTAGAAAATTTCAAAATTGTCTTACATATATTATTGGGTTAATTACACTTTGCATCTTTACATTTTTCACTCAATTTCATTTCAGAACCTTTATTTTGAATTATAACAATTAAGCTTTTACACTTTTATTTTATTGTAATGTCAACTTTATGTTAACTTTCGTTTAGAAAATAGATTAAAAATTCACATATGACAAGCACGTTGACTTTTTTAAGAGACAAATATGTAAAATCATACTTCTTTCTAATAATCTACCATAAATTTCTCTTAAATCACTTCAAAATCATCATTGTAATCAATTTTGTGATGTATATAATATAATTAGGCATCATGTACAAAAAAAAAAAAAAAAAAAAAAGCAATTCAACTCACGTGTAATATATATATGTCGGCTTTTACGATGGAAAAAAAATAGATTTTACATATTTGTCTCTTGAAAAAGGTCATGTGATTATCACATGTGAATTTTTTGTCAATTTTTCAAATAAGATGTTGACATTGCAACTAATTAAAAATCTAAAGGTTTAATTATTACAATTAAAAGTAAAAATCTTAAAATGAAATTTAATATATAGTGTAAAAATACAAAGTGTAATTAATTAACCATATATTATTTCATCACGGTCCAAACAATTGTCCTCTCCAATAACTGGAGGGGCAAATTAGACATAGACACTGAAAAAAAAAAAAAAACCAATCCTCCACGACAATATCTTCGTAACAGCTCCAACATTTCAACCTTTATGGACGCGGCTCTGTATTTTGTAACTGCTCCAGCAATTCAACCTTTCTGCAACATTCTCAACATATATGTGGGAGTTTGGAATCTTCGGTTGAAAAAGAAGAAACTATTACGTCGGGCATCAAGTTTTGTTGTGGACACTTTTTTGTTGTGAAACTCCACAACGGCCGTGACTGATTCCCATTAAGCTTTCTTCAGCTTTCAAAGGTGGCACTCCGAAAATATGGGTGTAAGTGAACTCTTCTTCATCTATTTTTTCCTATTCTCTATTTATTATCATCATAATTGAAAACAAAACTATAGCCATTGCATTGTTTCTTTCTTTTTTATTTCTTTTTAGCAAATGCAATGAGTGTCAAAGGTTGCAAAGAACGAAAAGGGTCATAAGAAGCATATATTCGGCTGATTTGGGAGGACACATGTCAGTGAGCTTATAAACCATTCGAACCCAACAAAATGAACTATGGAAATTGAGAGCAGGACATATTTCTTTGAAGTTTATGAAGTTAATTAAAACAAAAAAAACAATAAATGATAATTTTTTTTTAATATTTTGCTATAAACTTTGTGAAATTGTATTTATTTTATTTGGCCTTATAGTTTGTCTATATTTTTGTAATGATTATGGTATCGTCTATTTTACAATAATTTTGTACACTGATGAATATGTATATGAATAGATGAGAATTTATGTTGTGGTTTAAGATAGTAGAATTTATGACATTGAGAATAGTTGTAGATTTAGCTATTTATGGATTTACACCAAAAAATGATGAATAGTGTGAAGAAATATAGACAAAAAAGCAAAACTCAATTAAAGAATCAACTTATCTCAACAATTTTTTTATATACATACTCAAAATGAGTTGCACAAGTATTGTGTGTGCCCCATCCTCTAGTTAGTTTAAAGATACCCCTTCATGAATACATACAAAAAATATTTTGGCATGAAAATTCTCAGTGAAGAAATGAATTTGTCAAACAAAAATGAAAGAGAAATGGAATTACTCATACGCTTTCATTTCTTATGGGTAACCAAGCCAAAAAGAAAAAAGGATTTTGTTGGCAAATACCTATTCATTTTCTTCTTATTTTCATAATCCAATCAAAAATACAAGCTTTCCATTACATATGTAATTTCCTCTTTTGAAGATTTTTATTATTATTTTGTTGTAATTACATCTTATCTCTTATGATTTGAGTCAAAATCAAATGACTCCCTGTAATTTAAAAGTGAACACATAATTTTCTGTATTTTAGATTTATCTGCAAAATGAATCTTTAAGCTACCAGTGGAATTCACCACAATTGCACTCTTGCCTAAAGCAAAGTTATTATGCATCTGTTTATTATACCCAACATAACGATGGAATTTGCAATATTTGTTGGCCTAAGGACGGACCCAGGAGTAGTAATTGCCTTTCCCAGATAATAGTGTCATTGCATTGGACTCGGAGAGTTAATTTCATTGTATTGGTCCCACACAATTTGAAGTTGGAGACACTGGTTGAAGATCAATTAAAGTGAAAGGCACCAAAAGCATCACCCACTAGTCCTTCCAATAAGCCCCATAGATTTTGATCATAAACAATTACAGAAAATTTGTGAATTGGACCTACAGAAAGCATGAACTGATTGGCAGGGTAACTGAGAGGAAAATACAGGTAAGCTAGGCACATATACAAGGAGACAAATACAACAGAGCAACATATAAACATGGAGATACAACTATACAACCAGCCTTTCAGAGTCAATGGACCACATCACCAAATACTTTTGAGCTAGTTCCCCACCTGTAACTGAGAAAGCTCCTCTACAACCCAGTACATGATGGAAGAGCCTCCCACTGAAGCAAGCATAGGGATGTTAACTTCACAACAGCTTATCCCGGTCTAGGTCCTTCTGGCTTCCTCACTGGTACTGGATTTCCATATTCAAGCTGGAGGGGAGGAGAAGGGCCATGAAGACAAAACAAATTTATTTCTTTCCTTGTTCCGAAACTGGTATTCTTCTCAAGAATTAAAAAACCAGTACAAATACATCAAGGAGGCAAAATCATACAAGTTATTGGACAGCTAAGAAAATTAAAAACAGAAAATCTAGGCCGTACAAAAAAATAAAAAAATATGCCAATATAATTAACCTGCTTGTTAAAAGAAGAAACAAAAAATACTATAATGGACGTATTGATTGTATCCAATGTACATAAATTTTTCAAACCCCGAGAACCATCCCCACCACTCATGCACTTGTAAAATTTCTCTAATGCAGAGATGCCATGCAAATATGCAACATTTAATCCATTTGATCTGTGTACAAGTGTACTGAACAATGTGATTAGTGCATCATCAAAATATAACCAAATTCTACAAAACTTGACACTCATCTCTTCCAACTGAAGTTTATTTCCGTGGAAAGCCAGTGAATGCATTCAAATTAGATTCAAGACAGTACCTGCTATTTAGTGAATTTAATGTGATCAACAATTTCATGACCATCTAAAAGGAAGCCATCAAATGGACGGTCAACCCTTGAATTTGGTCCAAAACCAAGATCATAGGGTGGCTAGCTCATTTTAAGAGTCTTAAAAAAGAAAACAAGCAATAGAATACTATTAAAATTTTATGTTGTATATTGTTTATAGGTAATTTCATCTGACATTAATCATTTATTTTTCCTTTTCTTATCCCTTTGAGAAAGAGAGAGGTCATGGATTCAGATAGTAGCAAAAGATGCAATGACATAAAATGAAATTAAAACCAAGCCAAACATGAATTAGGAACTATGCAGCCAATGTGAAATCGATAAAATAAGGCTTTATTTGGTTAACTAAAAGAAGAAGAATAAAAAAGAAAAGACAACCTTAAAATAGGTGAATGCCATTAATTGGGCATCGCAAGGTAGTATCTTGACACGCTGTGTACATGTTATTGTTACCAATTGGCCAATGCATAGTAGCATCAGCAATAAATATGATGATGCATAAGGGTATGAATAAATGATCGGTCAGTAGACTCAATACTTGAGACGATGGTACAATCTGACCATAAAATGATGGACAACAGGACTTTCACTAGCGAGAGAAAAAACATAAATAATGATGGTAATTGTACCTTTTGCATGTTTTTGCTGAAAACAAAAGGTTATACCAAGTGTTTTAGTTTTTAACTTTTATCTATAAGCAAACAATAAATTAGACAAAAGTTTAGACCAAGTTCAGGGGATGAGTCAAGCTTTGGAAACCATAAGATGCCAGGTCAAGCTAATCAACAGTTTTGCCAAACCCCATAAAAATTGAGATAAAAATAAATTCAATACAAATGCATCAGCCTAGATAATAAATCTATTTGAGTTAGCAACCAAAAAAAAAGGTGATAACCATGGAACATCTGATTTTAGTTGGAAATTAGGACTATTAACATATTTCTAGTTGAACCAAAAATTTGAGAGAGAATTAAAAAACAAATCCAAAAACCAAATCCACCTCATCATCACAACTCAATTTCAATGAAAGCTAACACAAAAAATAAACCAAATCTCATTTAAAGCAAGAAATTTAAGGGTAAATTACTGTTTTTTTTTTCCTGTAACATAGAACATTTAAGCATGGGCTCTTACACTAGTTTGGAAGCTACCATGCCAAAAAAAATAACATAATAAGAGAGTTCTAAATATGATTATATGCCAAAGTTGAATTACTAACCACGCATGTTTACTACATGTCCAACTTGACATCAAAGATACATATCCCTTATCCTTGCACAAGTGTTATGCGTCCAACATAAATACTTCACTCATTTAGTAGAGTCCATATAATATGGAAGCAAATTCCAACAAGCTATCTTGAACACGTTGGGCAATCTCCAGCCATACTCAAGCCTAGCTTCAATAGTGTTACAAGCTGACAAGACATGTTGGATTACTTAAACACTAGGCTCAATACAACTAGTTTACCACAGGCTTTGGTCTGCTACAAGTAGCAACTTCCCTAAAGGTTAGCTTAAAAAGTTGGTAGGACTTGAAAGTCTAATAATCTTCAACTTTACCTGCCACATCTTTTTCCCATTTACATTACAAGACACTAATGTTAAAAGCTTTTTCCTTTTGTCGATGTCTATAAATTCCAACAATCTTTTCCCTTTGATCTAGTAGTCGCACAGAGTCTCCAATATGCATGTTACGGCTCCCTAATTTGTAACATATCTATGTTGCATAACTTTCATCTCTAGATCATAACACACATGTCCCAATTTTAAGGTTTATATTTTATACAAATAAATTTTCCTCCTATGCTCATCAAATGCACAATTACTCATCACATGCAGCATATTTCCACTTGAGAGTTAAAGAGGAACATAGCTACCATATGCAAAAATGAACTACATATGCCTACCAAAGCTTGAAATAGTAGATAACATACCCAGTGCATCATCAAATGTCACAAATCAACAGCCAAACAATGAAGAATGTAAGACTGATTTGGAATCACAAAAATTGCATCGGACCGGACAATTGACCCGCTTAACCCCAGGCACCCGTCCTTCTGAACCTCAATCTCTGCACACATAATCTCCATCTCCTTACCACCCCCTTTACCTTCCCATACCACGCACAACCCCCCTCCCATATTCACCATCGTTGCACCACACAAGAACTTTGGCAAACCCTTGTGTACCCCTTTCAACTCCTTCCACTCTTCCTTCTTCACATCATACCCCGTAATCCTCCCCAAATAATCATAGCAATACAACACACCATCCACCAACGCCGCCTGCCCCCTCCACCCCATATCCAGCCCCATCGACACGTCTCCCCACTCCCCGGCCATTGTATCATAAACCACCCCACCTCGGTCCGCCATTGCATATATCTTATCATATATAACAGCACTAGCATGCATCCACTTATCCCTAACCTCAATCGGGCTTGGCACTGCCGCCCACAACCCCGTCACCGGATCGAGAACCTCAGCCCAATTCATGGAACGTGCCCAACTATCCACCAAACACCCACCCATTACGTATATCTTCCCATTCACAGCCCCTGCAGCTGCGAATTCTCTGCCGACACGCATTTTGAGGCCGATTTCCCATTTATTGAACCGGCAATCGAAAACCCAAATGCTATTCGACGGAATATCGTTTACTGACCCTCCTATTACGTAGATTTTAGGACCTAATACAGCGAAGGCTGACCCAATTGGCTGCGAGGGGATGCCGGGATGGGAGGGAGAGGCGAGAGACTTCTAGGGTTTGTGTGGTTTTGATCGAGTAGGAACCAGCTGAAGGAGGAGTTGACGCGGACGTTGAGGTAGAGCAAGCGTTGGGTGCAGTCAAGGAGAGATCGGGTGGTGTAGAGGAGAGGGGATCGTACGGTGGACCGCCACGATTTGGAGACGAGAGAGAGGGAGGGGTGGTGGGAGCGCGGGACCCTGGCGATGCATTGGAGCGCGACGTCGTCTGGGAGGTTCGGGAGGAGGAGGGATGGTTGCGGCGGGTCGTCGTTGGAGGCTGTAGAGTTTTCGTCGGCGATGGGGTTGGGTCTGGGACGATGAGATCGCCGGTGAAGATATGGAGTTATAGACACGTGTAGTTGAATCTAATTAGTTTGTTGCTAGGATTTTGCTAATCCCAGTCGCGATCAGACGCGGCTGGATTAGCAACGCATGAGCATCCCTCTTGTTGCAATGCGTGATAGTTAAAGGTCGAGAGTTAGCGTGAAAATCCGAACTTTAAATAATAAAAATAAAAAAAAGCGTGCCCACTCCGTTAGACAAAAAGCAAGCACTAAAATCAATGTGTCCAATACTTACAAGATTTACAACTAAATTTTCTATATCCACTTTTCAATTTTTTAGTTGACTTGAATTTAGTCGACTATTACTGTGTTTGATCATACTTAAACTCTCTTAGGATCGATTTTACGTCTTGAACTCATTCAAAACTTCAACTCTTAAATAATGGAAAATATTGTTGAGACTAAGAATGAGTATTTAGGATCATTACAGAACTCTTTAGATTTGTCTTTTAGGGACTGCTCACATATAGAAGTTGAAAAGACGTACCTCTTACATAGATAAGTGAAAACCATGTACGGTGCGCTTTCCATTGCTGCAAGGCCCAACAAACTTTAGCAAATTCCTTCTTCGAGATAACAAACTTCAACAACTGCCAACGAGATTACTCAATTAGAGACCCTCTTTGTTTTCTTGAAGCGAGTGCTAGCGAGGGCAGACAAAATTCACCAAACAAAGACTCCTGTCTATTGCTTGAAGCGACCAATAGTGAGGGCCAGTGAATTCAAGCAAAAAACAAACAACCTCAAAGACTTCAATTTTTTGTATTAATCAAGCATCTCTTCGTACATGCTCTAATGAATAGACATTTAAATCATTATAAAATGGTTGTGATAGATTCTTCAACAATCCAAAATACAATGAATTGAAAGAGTTATGAAGATAGCAAATTACATGACTTTACGAAGTGTTTGGTAATGTTGTGATGGTGGTCGCGATAATGGTTGGTGGTGGTGATGGATGGTAGCTATAGACAACGGTGGTGGCAGCTACTATGGGGGTGGGTGGTGGCAGCACCATTGGATGGCAGGTGGTGATAGGGGCAAATGCGTGGTGGCTACCAGTGATAGTAGTGTCAACAATGGGTGGTAGTTGTGTGGTGGGTGGTGCAATAATGATGGTGGTGCCAGTCATGTGCAGTGACAATAGATGGCAAGTGGAAGAAAGGAAAAAAAAGTTGTTAAAATTAAGCACAAAAAATGGAAGCATTTTTTTTTTTTAACCTTTTGAAATCTTTTTCAAAAATTTTAAAATAAAATTAAAAAAAATTACCAAATATTTTTTTATTTTTTCAAGCAAATATGACAACAAACAATGTTAGCAAGTTTTTGTTTTATGTTACCATTCCATGAAAAAAAGGAAATGCCTATTCCCACTTTTCAAAGAAGGAATGGTAATCCTAGCAAAATGTAACAATAGTCATTCCAAATTTAAATAGTGGTACTAAATAAGAAAATGTGAATGAAAGTAAAATTGATCATTTCATTTCATTCCAATCTATTGTACCAAAGATAATCTAAAATTTAAACATTGTAGTGCAGAATTCACCATTATATAGAGAGTAAAAGATTATAACGAAAGTAGTATTTACTATTTAAAACATGAGAATTCTAAAAAGATCATTACTGATGATCTAAGGCCATAGACATTGATACATGGAACTACTACGGATTAATTCCTAGTTTTTCTATGAAAAAAATTCTTAATTTTCATATGAAAAAGATCGATCTTTTATTTTGAATTGCTTTGAAAATGTGCAATATAATAATCGTAAGAGTACAGTTGGTGATGTAGTTTAAATCCAGTAAGTCCGGATATCGATTCTCTCAAAGATCAAATTTAATATAAATTATAGGTTTCAACTCGCATCCATTTCTCTCAAAATTTACAACAACCCAAATGAAATTACTTTTTAAAAAGGTAAAACTAAAAACACTTAATTTTGAAAAGTTTGCTTTACTAAACTAAAGTAATTTGAAAACAATTAAACTAATAAGATAAAAGACTTGGTTCTAATTGATCCAACCACCCAATTTGTCCAAGATTCCAATGAGGTTTGTTAACTCAAATTATTGACTTTATCACGAGCTTTTGATTCGAAAGATTTCGACCATTAAAATAATAAAATCAATTATAATTAACTTAGAATTGTAAATGATAAAATTCTTGTGTTCATACCATTAATCTAAGCAACACCCATACCAAATTCATGATTCGTCCATGAACACTCAAAAACTTAGTCAAGAACACAAGATTTCAATGGAATTTAAAAAATGATTATCATAAATTCAGTTCAATAGCAATTTGAAATTAGATTCACAGTCAATTTGAAAGTCATAGACTAATACTATCAATTTGTGCAATTACAATACCAATTATAAAATTGTGCATTGAAATTACCAAACATAATCAATAATCAATGTGTTCTAAGGTATCTAAGCTTCAATTGCTAAGAATTTGAGATATAAGAAAATAAAATAATTATAAACCCATTACCTTTATTGAAAACATTGAAATCCCTAGATGATATTTATAATTAGACCCAAGGTAAGAATTAGCTACTTGATTCCATAAATAATTGACTTGAATTCATAAAAAATTGCATTGAAATGATCAAAATAGCTCTTGGTTACAATGAAAATGAAGAAATACAAAAAAATCTAGAGTTTCTCTACCTAAAACTATTGCTAAAACCCTTAAAAACTCTAAAAATAAGATGAGATTCCTAAATTTTCAGCCAAAATTGCCTTAAATAGGCTAAAAAAGCAGAGATTCGCAAAGCGTTTGAACACCTTAAATGGGTGTTCGAATGCCTAGCGAACTTAATTCAAATGCCTAAAAGAAGACTTTGAATCTCGCCGAGCATTCAAACGCTTGAAACGGGAATTCGCATGGCTGTTAGAATGGTTGTGTAGATTTTGAAAAGTTATATGAAATTTATATATTATGGACCCCGATAATCCTTCTAGTTTAAGAGATATGGTCTTCTAAATTTCAACTCTGCGTGTTTTAACAACTTGTACCATAGCTTTACTATCTCCTTGAAACTTTTTCTCCTTTCAACTGAATTGCATCCGAAATTATCCGATTTAAGCTCAAAATCTATACAAAATAAAATAAACTTAGTTAATACTAAAATCTAACTAAAGAAGTATATAAACTTCTAAACTAATGTTAACAAAATATAAATTAAAGTGTTGTAATTATATTTTTAGAGTACAATCATATTCCTAGGACAAAGAAGACAGGAAAGATAAACTAAATCTGTCAGGGGCTTCGTTGAACGCTTGAGTATAGAATGGCATGGCCTGCCGAAGTGAGTTAAGATCTTTCCGAATTGAGGTGTTTCTAATTTCATGAGGTTAGGAGTGAATAATTTAAGTCAGATCAATTCTACTTCCTGGACTTTTTTTTCTAGAGTTGAGAGATCACTTCTACTTATCGGATCAAGTCGGGTTGGTTCGACCTTCTAAGGGGTAAAAAATTAAAAAACAAATCGATTCATAGTATAAATGGTTGAATTACTCGAACCAAATTGAGAACTTGCTCCTTTGTATTCTTTTTATTAAATTTTGTTCATGATGTATTTTGATTAACAAGCCTCAATAATTTTAGTTATAACTATGTTTTATGTAGACAGTAGGCGACATATAATTATTTATTTGCATTTTGCATTAGTAATATTAAATGTTTTTAAGGACTAAATCAAAGTTTGTCTAACATAATTAGATCTTAATTGCTTTGACAAACCAAGGTCGGTTTGGATCGGTGCCGGTCCACCCGACAAATTACCTAGAAGAATGAGAAGGCAACTCACTGCACCATACTCTTGCGAGTATGAGATCTGGAAAAGGTCGAATGTTCAGCCTTAAGTTCCCTCTTTATCAGTACAGTAATGGCCCCACTTGCCCCCAATCGAAGAGAGCAAAAAATCACCAGATACCCAAATTTGGGCATTTTGGGCATACCTGAAAATCAAGGTGTTTGGAGAATGGAGATGCAGCATCACAATCTTGCATTCCATCAAACAAAAGCCTGCCGGATAAGTGAACTTACTAAAAACTTCATTCTGTCCTATAGCTATATGGTTGTTTCCAAGTTTGCCCCTAGAATTTTGTAAATTGCCAGCTCAAATTTGTAAAAACTCCGTTCTTATCTATAATTTTAAAGTCGTTTCCCAATTTGTCCCCCCGAAATCTGCAAATTGCCCCCCTTAAATTTCTGAACACTCTATTCTACCTATAGCTTTAGAAATGTCTTCCAATTTGTCCCTTGTAAAATTTATAGATGGCTATAATTATTTTGCTTTGAAAACCCCATAAATATATATATGCATAAACTCATATGCATTATACACATCAATTTACATACGAAATCTTGCTTTGATTAGAAAATAAACAATAAAACATTCAAGGTTATGATTAATTGCAGCCCCTGCATGAATTTTATGGTTCCGCCATTAGTCTCAAACGATTGTATTTAAGCCAGCCATTGGTGTACATGCTGAAAGAAAACAGAGGTTCATATACTCTGTATTGAAGAATTTCATTCGAACAATGCCTCTACCTACTAATACTCTCTGTATTGAAATACGACAGGCATAGTAAATTAGTCAATCCGCCTTATGCGGAGACTCAATCAATATTCTGAAAATTCAAGCAAATGCCCATCACTCTTAATTGTAAAATCCCGCACAATTCCTGTTACAAAATTAATTAGCAGGCAAATGTGCAGTCGCTGCATTGACTGATGAGAATTGGAAGTGAGAACATCAACTCTAGCTGTAAATAACATACCAAACAGAATTCAAAGGGCAATTACCAGCTTTTGTTATATCATATATATATATATATATATATAAACATGAAGCATACATTTATCCTTCAAGGGACAAAAAATGGGATTCGCAGATGGAATTTTCAGCCATATTTACAATCAATGCGCCTTCTAGCATTATTATTATCAGAAACCTTACAATATTTTGTCACAACACACAGGCCATGCCTCCCACAAAAACTAGATACATAGCACTTGCCCAACTAGTTTTTTTCTGCTTAATTTATTTGTTTGGGCATAGGTGGTGTTTTAAAACCTAACTATTTGAAATAAATGGCTAAATCTCCCTACTGGGCAATAAAAGAAAGACTGATGAACTAGGTCCCTGGAATAGCCAATTCCCCTATTTTATCAGAAAGCTCTCAATTTCTTCCAGTGCCTGCAGAATGTAAATTCAAATTAGCTGGACAAAATATGAAGAGTCATTCTAATACACTTCTAGTGGAATTAGAAGGCAATGGAAACATATAGTTCACCAATTCTAGAGGGTTTTTCCAAAAATGATTTTAGAATTCAACTGAACCTAGGACAAAATAGGGGAATGACAAGGCAATTGAAACCTATAGTTCACCACTACATGAGATCCTTCAAGGCAATTCTAGAGGATGTTTCCATAAATGATTTTAGAATTCAATTGAACCGCAGACAGGAATAATTGGTTTCCATTATAGGAGAAGAAAATATCATTTTAGAGTTTTCAGAAGTGTGAGAGAGAGAGAGAGAGAGACCTCAATTGCAATAACTGTTGGTGTGAGGTTGCATACATCTATGTAACCTAGCTTGGCTGCAATATCTGCATGATGAAAATATATGCTCCAATCAAAACTTGCCAGAACAATAGCATCCTCAAAGCATAAATTCTGAAAGTAATGATATGGATGAAGTACAAGGTAGCACTGAGAGAAATTGCTAATAATTGTCTCGTGGCTCATGCTACATGTGGGACTACACCAAAAATAAATACATATACAACATTTGTTATATCTGTGGCTATTGCCAGAGTTTAGAAAAGTGCAAAAGCACAATGAATAAAGGTTACAAAGTGGTCACCATAATTTACGCATAGTAGAAAGCATTAAATTGGCAACCGAATGTAGGAAAGACATTGACTGGTTGTTTATGAAATGCCGGAATTGGTTACAGCGACAAATGAAGGCTATTGTTGATCAGGTCCATTCTATCCACCACATTGTAATTGCCAGACTCAACTTCTCTCCATAACTAAGTTCTCCACACTCGTGAACTATGTTACTGAACTCTTCTAAATTTGTGAAGTACCCGTTTCGGATACTCGACACTCGTACAAGAGTATGGAATATGTGTCTGACATGGCTAGTGACGAATCCAGGATTTTGGTTGAGGGGGGCCAAAAAGATTTTTTTTTGTTAAAATGAGGGTTAAGATAATTTTTATTTTTATTTTTTAAGGAGCAATTACACTATATAGTATTCTAAATTTTCAAAAATCTACAAGGGCTGCATTCTGAATATTTAAAAATTTATAGGATATAAAGCAAAATTTTCAAACTTTGGGGACCCCCGGGGGGGGGGGGGGGGGGGCAAAAAGATTTTTTTTTTGTTAAAACGAGGGTTAAGGCAATTTTTTTTATTTTTTAAGGCGCAATACACTATATAGTATTCTAAATTTTCAAAAATCTACAAGGGTTGCAATCCGAATATTCAAAAATTTATAAACCCCAACATCCCCCCCCCCCCCCCCCCCCCCCCCCCCCCCCCCCCCCCCCCCCCCCCCCCCCCCCCCCCCCCCCCCCCCCCCCCCCCCCCCCCCCCCCCCCCCCCCCCCCCCCCCCCCCCCCCCCGGCCCCGGTCCGCTACTGGACATGGCTACATGGATATACATAAAAAAAAAATATGTATAAATAATTAAATTTACTACAGAATTGTGCATAAGACCTCTATTTTAAGCATAAAACGGTATATTTTAGTTTAGTACCAAAAAAAAAAATGCTATATTTTAATTTGTAAATATCATTTTACCTTAAATAAATAAAAGAAGTATTAAAAAGATATGAAATCTAGTCATGTCCGAGTGTCCTTAGACATAAGAATTAGATAGATCCAACGTTTAGACGCATACACATATTCACACCCGACACCCGTACCCGAGTCTGGGTAACATAGCTCGTGAAAGCTGAATATTCAAACGCAAGGTTGATAGGTCTAAATCTAGAGGTCATATGCCTCCACAATATCAATTGATGAATTCCACTAAGGGTTACAGTCTTAACGACTAGCCAGATGGTTAAATTGCTAGCAAAGATCAGCAAGTACATAGTTTTTGTCTTGGTTGGGTTCGGCAATTGGATTTACTTCTCCAGAAACACGGCATACTGAGTACAGTAGTTGTATGAAAGCTTATAGTACATTCGTTTGTTTATATTCATAAATGGGATTTTTTTTTTTAAAAAAGAAGGGTCAAGGTTGGTAAGTGAAAAGTTATAGGAAAGTAAAGAGAAAAAACTTTCACAACTGCCGCTTTTATATACATAGTATACAATCAAAATGTAGGAAGGGTATGCAGCAAGGTTTTAAGTAACAAAAGCAGTTGTCGTAAGTTAACGATAGTGGTGATGCGGTAATAGGCGCAGATGTTGAAGCCGTGAATTTATTTATTAATTCAACAACTTCTCCAAATAATAACTATACATTTATCTTAACCCTAGGATCACATAAATCTAGATTTTTACTAATTTTTATGAACTTTTTTAACTTATAAACCTAATTTATATGACTAATAACTTTTCACAAAAGAAAAATCTAATTTTTTATATGCACCAAAAAGTGAGTGAGAGACAAGGGGGAGAGTTTTTTCTATAATAGGCTTGCAAAATTATAGAGGGCTTCACAATTTCGGGTCTGGGAAAGCCAACTCTGCCCACCCAATTCTTTATTTTTTGACCTGGGCCTAAGTTGCAGCATGGTCTTTGATCTCTCTTCAACCAGTATTTTATTTTCATAGTACAATTTTAGGCCCAACCTGTCAACATGGAACTTGATTGGCTCGCAGTTTGTTCCTAAAATAACAGATCTAAACTTGTTTCATCCAGAAAAAGCCCATTCAATCAGCCACTCCATGAAGACTGAGCCAATTACTTAAAACCTAGCTCTATGTATCTTTCAACTCAGAAGAGGGAAAATCTGAGTGTTGGCATGGGACTGCTGTCTTGTCCCAATTCCGACCCTGAAAGAGGATCAAGATCAAGGCATTCAGACAAAGTAAACCATAACCAGGTCATATTCTTTACCCTTTCTCCTCTTCTTTATCTTCTTCCTAATTCTCTCTACTCTTCTTGCTCCTCTTCTTTTATTGTTACTATTCAGAAATTTAGAATGGAATACTTAGTCGTAGCGGTGTGTAACAATGGTGTAACAACTTCCATATTGGTGCAACTACAGCTGTGAAATCCTTTAACCACCGTTATACTGGGCTATATTGGTATTGGCCATGTCTCAAACAGTTACTAATCACGTTGGTTTCAGCGACTTTTTAAAACACTGGGTGTGCATTATCATTAGGCTAAGAAGCATGAACACTTCAAGATGACGTGTCCATATTGGACACTCCCCCCCGACACGTATTGGACATGTGTCCAAGTATATCCTATCATTTTAAAAATATTTTAGAATTGGACATAATTCGAACACTTGAGAGAGACATGTGTCCATCATTTATACATAAATACATTACAAGTTTAAAGAAAATAACTTGGGATTAATGTAAAATAAAATTAATGTAGATTTAGACCTAATGTGACGGTTAAGTTATGGAATGCATGCTTTTTAATTTAATTCGTATTCATACAATTTTTCATTATTTTGGAGTAAAATATTCATATATAACGTATAACAATATGTTTTCCTATTTCTCTACCATGTCGTGTCCTGCACTTTTAAAAAAATTGTCGTGTCCTTCATTTTTCAATTACTTAGTTTCAAAAATAAATTTTCTAGCTCCCCAACAAATAAAGCTTCTAGAATCAATTTTGGTGCTAATTTCCAAAAGTAAACAGCACAGTCAAAACAAGTAACAGGACCACAAACTAACAAAAATGACGTATGGTTTCAAGCAATCATACTTTCCAAGGAAACCCTAGCATTGGCATTTGCATACGCTTCACCCCTCTCTTCCAAAAGAGTAGATAAACGAGTTAAAGCCTACAATTCAAAGCCCAAGAGTGTCAAAAGAAACCAGCAGACAGAATATCGAATTCAATTAATACTCATGATATCTATTCCAAATGGGAAAGCAGAAAAGTCATCTTGTCGTGCCGAATTACATGGATGAAATGCCTACCTTTGTATAAGCATCACCTGATTCCTGATGCAAAAGGGGACGAGATTTTGTTCCTACAGCTACAATTCTCCTTGCCAAGGCTTCCAATGGTACATCTAACCAGACACTGATCCCATTTTGCATGTATTTCCTAAAAAGCAAAAATAGCTCCACTAAATGGCTGAGAAGCAAACTGAGAAGCCATAAGGATTTATCAATATGTCCAATGCCGTACCAGTTAACGGACCGAATAACAGCACCTCCACCTGTGGAAACAACTAACCGGTGCATCAAAGACACCTTTCGCAATACCTCCGTCTGCAAGGCAGAATCTAATTACTGACCTTTTGGCTCCTATAACTGAAAGCAGGGAAAACGAAATACTAAAAAAAATAAACACACAGAAATACATTTCATAATGGTAGCGGAATTAGTAGGATTTGCTTCTAAGCTTCAAATTCTCCAAGCACTCACTAGTTCTAGAGCTGAGACATAGCTCAAGTACACGTTACATGGACTTGGGTATTAGTATCAGGTGCAGGTGTGTTTCCAAGCATTAGACCTAAATCCTAAAATATAAGGATATATATCCAAAAATTGGGTATAGGTACATGGACACGCCAGAGTATTTTATTATACTTTATATTGCATAGTATTTTAGATAAGATGTAAATTATTTAAGAGTATACTCGAAAAAAAAATAGAATTTAGGGGGAAAAGGAGATTTATATCTCCCATCCATTTGAGAGGCTAGAAAATTTTCTATAATATCAAAGGATAGCTGCTACTTCTGTAAACATCATAAAAATTAGAGGATCCAAGTACTTATAAAAATAAAAAAACAAAAAAAGAGTAACCAAGTGCCTTATTTGGATATGGGGGTTGGACAAGTATCCCATACCCTTATCCTTGTCATATCCTGTGGACACAGTTACACTTGGGGGAATATAAGAGTCCATGTAACACTGCTGCAGGTGTATGTACTAAAGATTACAGTAAGTGGAATTGGTAGAATTTGCTAGGATCTTTTAATTCCCCAACTATTAGTTCTAGAGCTGAGGAGGAGGTATATCTACTAGAGTAAGAACATCTTGTAATCCGTACCAGATCTTCCCAGCGAAAGCCATGATTTTACAAGAGTCACAGTAATCTCAATACACACATGGTAACAAAGTACATTAATTTACAAGCCTAGGAGGCTATGAATGTAGGACACCGGCCAAATGTAGGACACTGGCCAAAGTGTCCCAATTCCCCAGGAAGTGGCTCCCTTTACAATCTGCACAATTATTTTTTCTTTTACTTGAGAGAGAGAGAGAGTTGTTATATATATTATAGTGAGTATGCGACAACAGACTGATCTCAAAATTCAGAGCTCAAATTCCGGAGTGGCAGTGACCAACTTGGCAGCCTCCACTCGCCGGCTGCTCCAATTATGACATGTTAAAGAAAGAGAGGAGGATAAAGGTGAAATAGATCCTTCAAAAAAAAAAAGTGATATTACCTGTTATAATCAAGCTTGAATTTCTTTAACATTGGTAAATAGAAATGCGTGGGACATAAATGATTGAAGAAAGTTTAACTAGCCTCAATGGAACATGGACATAAGTAGCACCCTCAAACATACTCAAAGCATGTAGGGATGCTATGTGGTGCTCAAAGTTGTAGTCTCAGCCTTGCTCTTGTCCTAACTATGCATTCTTGTTTACATAGTGATACAGAATGAAAATTTGTCTTCATTGGAGGGCATTGCAGTTGAGGGGCATCAGGCAATAATTTTTGACCGATTGGTTCAACATTTAATGATTTTTTAATATAAAAACTATTTACCTCTATATCTTTCATAAAGCAATTAGAAAAATGCAAAATTTGGTTCTACCCCTGTAACATTGAAAATGGCCATGTCTAATAGCCCACCAATTCTAAAAAATTGCACCATTTTAATATCAAAATAACATAGTTTTGGGTGCATGTTGTAATCTCTTGGAAAATAAAGACAATTTGTCATGTAAAACTTATATAACTGAAAACACCAAAATGGTAGTACGAAAAAAGGTCTTGCAGATCACAAAAAGACCAAAATGCTAAGGAAAACGGATAAATTGCTCCCCTGAGAGAGAGAGAGAGAGAGAGAGAGAAAGCCAAACAAAAAATGTAAAATAAAAATAACTCGACTGAAATGAGATACAAATGTAGTTGCTTCTATTTCAAATGGTTTAGAAGTGCACTATGCAGAAGCATTCAAATTATGAGGGAAACAAAAAATAAAAAAGGATTACACACACAAAGAGTAGTAAAATAAATTCAAGAAACCCACATTTTTCAGGGAAAAATGGAGAAACCAATGCCTACATATTACTCCAACTGTGAAGAAACTGCAGCGGATAAATCAACACTTACTAACCTCATTATCTCTCAAGAAGCTCTCACCATGTAGCTTAAAGATTTCAGCCACAGAAGTCCCCCCAACTGCCTGCTCTATCAATGCGTCACTGACATCCACAAACATAACACAGTCAAACTATTATTGAGCAGGAAGTATAATGCATCAAGGGGACTTCTTGGGAGGTAAATCTTAAATGTAAGTGGGACCAGTTTCCAGAGTACCAACCAGCCAATAGTTCCTATGTGCATTGTGCAAACCCAGGATCCTAGGGGATTTTTAGCTGCTGATTCTGTGGGCTGGTGAAACTCTCCATGTCATTACTGTCCTCCATTGGATGTTTTTGGCAGCATGTTCAGTTGCTAGTGGGCAACGGGGAGAAGGTTCGCTTTCGGAGTCATTAGCGGTGGGGTGAAGAGAAAAGGAAGGAGGCTTTCCCTGTTCTGGCCAGTATTACGGTTGATAGGTGTGCTACTGTCACTATTTAACATGCGAATTGCAGGAACAGGGGAAGTGATATCCTAATCAATACGATTGCTGTAGTATGTGCAAACAGGATGAGGAATTGGTTAGTCATCTCCTTATTGATTGTAGGGTGGCAAGATCTGTTGGTCCTTGCTATTATATATATTTGGCATTGCATGGGTGTTTTCTCGGATGGTAAAGGATTTTTTTCATGCTTGGAATGGAGCCAAAGTGAGGAAAAGAAGGAAAAAGGCTTGGTTTCTAGCGCCTTTGCCTCTCATGTGGATCATTTGGGGTGAGCTCAATAGGAGGACTTTTGAAGGGCTAAAAGAACCTGTGCTTAGATTGAAAAGCAAGGCTTTGGCTCTTTTGTATAGTTGGTTCCCAGGAAGAGTAGATCCGACCTTTAATCAATTTTTGGATTTTGTATAGACCAGTGAGTAATTATTGATTGGATATATAGTACAAATCTTTTTTGGCTTCTATCTTTTAGTAAGGAGTGCAGAGCTTTTTAGTTTGCTTCTTTTGCATGTAAAGCTTTTTCTATACAGTTTGCATCCCCTTGACGCTTCTAATGATAATTCTTTACTTATCAAAAAGATAACTGCCTTCCACATGAGTCAAGTAATCTATTCATCACTCTACAATTATTTTGTAAAGAAAACTCAACTCACAAGAAATATCATTACAAACCTATCAAAAAATGAATAACCAAGTACTTCTGACAAAATCCTGCCTATTGTTGTTTTCCCAGAGCCCATCATCCCTGCAGTTTGCACACGATGTAGTTAATAGAAATCATTTCAACTATTTGATCAACTAATTGCAGAGGTTCTTGTTAAGGCAACTGACCAACAAGATATACACACCGTCCATTTAAATATGGTTCAATCTCTTCTGACTTATTCTGCAATTTTAATAACTTCCAATAAGATGAATGCTGAAACTATTTAAGATAAGCCACTCAACTGAATGCAGCTTCTCAATTATATTGCTATGTGATGCTGAACCATTTAACAGATGCAGTATGTCACAATGTTTAAACATTAGGAACAGGTCGTACACTGTTAAAATCATAATTTGTCACGAATTAAACCTATGAGAGACCAAAATGACATCACTTATGTGTGTGTGTGTGTGTGTGTGTGTGTGTGTGTGTGAGAGAGAGAGAGAGAGAGAGAGAGGACATCATTTCATACCTTTAAAATCATAGCCTCATCAAAAGAAGCAGGAAAACTTCCAGACTCCAAAACTGAACCTAAAAAAGTAAAACTCAGATTAAACTCTTAGTAGCAAAAGAGATTTATTAGCAATCACCACAGCAGAGTTGATTATTTGGCTGAATGGTTTGTTAGGTGTGGGTGTGTGTGTGTGTGTGTGTGTGTGTGTGTGAGAGAGAGAGAGAGAGAGAGAGAGAGAGAGACTACTGTAGCACACTCCAATGAGAACAAGAAAACAACTTTACTAACTTAATGACATCACATACATCCATATAAAGACAATAAAAACCAACCAAACTCAGGTTTTATTGTGATAAATCATGCGTTCCACAACTGAGTTAGGTTTCATTATACGATATCAAACAGTATGACATACATGTTCTCACCATTTATGGAAAAATTTTGTTTAAAAGCTTGTAAATACCTGGAAGGTTCTTATAAGAACATGAGACCTTCAATGCTACAGGTTTGTGCCAACTGGCATTACTTGTAGGTAGCAGATGACTAGAAATAAGAATATGAAGCCTTTTTTGCGCTCTAGATCTGGTAGAAAACTGCAACAAACCACTTGGTTTCCTCCCCATCATCTCCGAATCAATCCATGTTGAGGATTGTAAGATCTGGACAACTTTAGCCTCCATTGATCCACTATCTCAAAAAAAGTAGAGTGCAAAAGAAATTTGGTCAATCTTCAAATTATTGTGCCCAAAAATAAAGAACTAAAGCATCAATTTCATCAATCTTCTCTGCGAAAACCATAAATTTCATTGGACATTATTGCCAAAAGATTAAGAGAAAGAAAAGGGAAAAGAAAGGAGAAATTTTAATATTTTGTTTCCTATTGTGTTGATTTCCAAAAGACAAACAATTCAGCCCATTTAATCACTATTTTAGGCCCTAATAATTTTCATTTTATTGTAGCTCCCGGGTAATGAAAAATGTGAGCTTAACAAAATAGACTTGTTTACCAGAAAAATAAAATTATTTTCCCTTCCTACCTTCTCTCAAAAAATAAAAAAATAAAAAACCAGATGACGAGAAATGATCACTGAAAAGTAAGTCCTAAATTTGACTGTTGAGAGTCAAATGTTCAACCTGTCAAAACATAATTTTATTGTGTAAGGCCAACCTAAATCAAGAAATCAAAAAACCAAAGTTCACTTGAGTACACAGAAATTGGGAATTCATCCTGTTGATTATGTAATAAAATTAAAACAGTCTGAAGAAAAAAAAAAAATGCTATTAGCAGTCCCTTTGATTCCCGGAAAAGGAGCTGAAATAGAATAAAAGAAAATTCTAGGTGCTTTGTCCCCTACTGTATTTGTTTCCAAAACATAGACCAATCAGCTCAACTAAATCATATAATTCTATTATCCTCTCAAATGTGTATTTTGTCCGCTCTCAGTTCCAAAACAACGAATAATCTGAGATTGATAAATGCTAACTCAATAACCAAAGTTTGATCTATTTTTTTTCCCTCCATTTTCCCCAGTAGCCAGACGAATCATGCATTAAAATTTAAATCCACACTCAATGAAACCACAACCTGAATAGATCACATTATTAAATACAGCAATACGTACATGATTTGGCTTTCATAATTGTGTATACATATGTTTGCACAAGTGTCTATATTTCTGCATGTATACCATGATTGTTCATGTAAATTTTGACTGCACAATAAATGACTCTTCCAGGAATTTGTAGGATTCACATTAATAGAAAAACAAACCCAAATGATGTAACTGAGGACTGGCTCGTGTGCTTACCAGAAAATCAAAGAGACCACTGAGACGGCACAAAATGGTGAGAACAGAAAAAGCAGGGAGATATCGTCTCTCTCTCTCTCTATCTATAAATTACTTTCTCTCTCTAGAATCCAGACGTTCTCTTGCAGTCTTGCTTGCGTTTGCTTGTTTTTCTTCAAATTGACTATTTCTTTATAGAATTGGTTTAGGGCATGTAGGGAGGTGAGTAGTATGGTACGTTTTTTTGTTCCTTTTTTTTTTTTTTTTTTTTAATACATGGCAATGGAAGAAGGAGGTAAGGCCGGCGGAATTCGAACGTCCGCCAAATAAACAGGTCTACAGCTCACAATCACCGGGCCAGACCAATCGCTCAGTAGGTAATATGATAAGTTTGGTGCCCCTTGTGGCTGTACTGTTATGATGTGCTACAATTTTTGAAGGATAAGACTCTTGTCAGCGCATCCGTACACTCCCACCAACCTTTTTAGTAGGTGTCAATACTCAGAAAAGTGGGGGGTTGGTAGAGGGTAGTCGGGGGCAAATGCCACATTTTCGGTGCTGCTTTAGGATTTGATGCGTACCTACCAGGCAACGATGTGTAAGAATGGCATTGAGAGTAAAAGAAAAATGTTATTATTTTAAAAAATTTGTACTAAAAATCTCATTTGCATTACAATTAAAATTAAGAGTTATTGTTGGCTTTTATCTAAACTCAGTATTTTGATGATAAATTTTATATAAATTTTTTTAATATAAATTTATTTGTATAAAATTGAAACTGAAAAATTCGAGGGGAAAGGTAGCAACCTTGTGTATAGGTTCAACTTGTATTATAATTTTCATCTTCCATTTCTTTGATGAGTTTTTATTTAAACCTTAAATTTGAGTTGTAACAACTGGTGTTAACCAAAAATTTGTTCTCACTTCAGAGTGTCTAATCCAAATAGGATAATACAATCGGCTCAGAAATTTTTTCCAATGGGGTCATTCAACATTATTGTGTGTTTTTCATTACAAAAAATTGCAAAATTTACACTCTATATAAAGCCTATGTTTCACACAAGTCCACTCATGTAAGATGGAGTTGCTCTCATGTAAGCTAAAGAGTTGTAGAACCAACCAAATTTGTAGTGGACTTACAATTTATGTTATTATCTTTTTATGAGAGACTGATGGAGCTTTAGGTTATGTTTGGTAGGAGAGAATGGAATGAAAATGTAAATAGATTGACAATAAAAATAGAATGGAATAGAATTGTTATTCTCATTATCTTATTTGGTAAAACCAATGAACAATACTAGAATAGAATGGAATAAAATTTGTGTATAATATGAAAATTTAATATTATGTCTATACAAAATATTAGTAATATACATTATTTAATTATTAAATATTATTAAGCATTTATAATGATGGTGGTGGCAACAGCGGCGGCGATTGGTGGTAGGACGGTGGTGGTGATTGATGGCAGTAGCGGCAGTGAAAGTGAAGCGGCGGCGATGGCCAATGGTGAGTGGTGGGACTGTGACGGCGTTGGAGGGTAGCGGTGTCGGTAGATGCCGGGTGATTGTGGCTGACGGTGGTGGTGGTTAGTGGTGGCGGTGATGGTAAGAATTTTCAACTTTTTAAATTTGTTTATATTTTTTAAAATTTTAAAATAAAAAATAATAATCAAACATGTTTTATATTTTTTTAAAAGAAATTTGACAACAAAAATTTTACTAAATTTTATTTTATGCTGCTTTATGTGAGAATGGTATAACCACTCCCACTCTTAAAATGGGGAATGGTCATTCTAATAAAATGAAAGAATGATTATTTCATGAAAATAGTCATTCCACCTTTAAATAGTAGTTCTAAACAAAAAAATAGGAATGAAAGTGAGAATGGTCATTTCATTCCATTTTATTTTCTTGTACCAAACATAGCCTTAGTGTGCTACTCATCAAAAACCTAAAAAATGAAAAGAAATGATGGAGCCTTAGCCCGCTCGATCAAAATGATTCACTAGTTTGCTACTAACAAGATGTGGAAATTTATGTTGTTCATTTGTTGCTCAGCCTATAGTAATATATATATATATATATATTGTCCTTCTGCAATAAATATATTTTGCAACAACATAGAGATTTTTATTTCCTTATAGTGCATAATATGTATGCCTTTAGTGTAGGTTACATGAAAGAATAATGTTTTTAGCTCATTATTTTATAAATTTATATTCGCCATCATGGAAAGGAGAAGATTAGAAAAAGAAATAAGTCTATGAAAAATTGGTATGCTAAATTATCATAAAGGAAGGAGGAGATGGAAAGCCAAAAAAAAAAAAAAAAAAAGAGAAAGCATATGCGCAAAAGAAGCAAGCGAGGCAGTCAAGTATATTCCTATCTCATGGTTAAAGAGGTTTAGCATGGTTTGTGTGCTACGTAATATATAGACGTGGAAACCTTTTAAAACAAGAAGCAGCATATTCCGACATCTACTTTAGTAGGGAGCTCGATGTGTTCTAGTTCAAGAAAGAGCATGAAGATCAACTGAAAAAGGCCGTAAGTGATTTTTGATAAATAAGTTCTCGATTCTGCAAGCAATAGCAAAATGAGTAATGCCATTTTAGAAGATGTAGCATATGGGGCAGGTATTTTGCCACATTACAAGAATGTAAATACTACCAAGCAAAAAAGTTTTTAATCAAGAGCCTATTGGGCTTTGTTGTTCTGATGGAGAAGTCTCATTAATGTCAATTGCTATTCTTGATGAACTTTATGAATTATTTTCTAAATGGTCAAAATGAGATTCAGACTAAACTTTTTATCAATGAACTATTCTAGCATTGATATGGGAGAAAGTCAGGAATTTAAGATAGGGCGAAGCATTATTTTATCAATATCATTTGCAGAAGGTTTAAGAGATATGAGTTGACAATATGTAGAAAACTTACATATTTCTTACAATGTCATACGAACTAGCGTTGCCAAAAATTAATGCAGAGTTGGGACTTGCGGAAGAGGCACAAAAAAGGCTGGATTTAGTTACGCATGAATTTAGAGCAAAATTAGAGGAATTAAAAGTTGCGTTATTTAAGAAAGAGATATTTAGACCTATGACTGCTTAGGTTTATTCAATTTAGTTTCAAAAGAGAGTTTTGCCATATTCTCATTGATTACTTACTATTAAAACCAACAGCCAAACTTATGTTGTGTGATTCATATGATAGAATTAGATATGCCAAACTTTTTAAGAAAGATGAAAATTTGCATTTGTATGCAATGATTGTTAAACGCATGATCAATGCCCGTGTAGTCATTCAACTCTCAAAAAATTCAATTTTTTGTTGTTGGTCTCGTAATTGAACTTTATCACAAGCGACAATGACACTAAAGGCATTAACATTATTGTATCATATCAAACTTCAATTTACAAAGCTATTAACTGAACGGAATAGGACTGGATTTCTGCTAATAGGCATGGAAATCATTTTGAAGCTTTCGTTTGGAAAGAAACTCCCTAAAAGAGCCCTAACCTCATCCTTGATTGGCCAAGATTGAAAAGCAAGCTTATTGTGAAACTGAAAAGAGTAAAACTTGATGAAGAAGAAGAGTTTGTGCGCAAGTGAACGTGGTAGGCATTATTATCAAAAAGAAAAATACTATTCCTTCAGAAAAATTGTATAAAAAATTTTACTAGAATAATGTAACAGTGTTATTATTGTAATTAAGAACTATGATGAGAGGTATTTTGTTTTAAAATAAATTATACTTATCTAATTCTTATCTAACAATATCATTCTAATAATAAATTCTGTATAATTTTCTGTGTCATACAATAAATGTCTTACTATACTAGCAGAGACAATGACAGTAGTGGTCCACAGATACTCAAATGAGCATAACCTAAAAATTGAATTTATTAGGCACCTTATCATGATATGTGTTGTGGTGGAGTTCATGGATGGAGTTGTTAAGCTCAATGGATAACTATTAAAATTTGAATGAAAATTTTTTGAATTAAAATTTGAATCGATTTATAGATTTGAATAGTTAAGTGCAAATGAGTCGAAGTTAAAATTTTGAATTTTGAAAATTTAGCAGTAAACCTGTACTATGCACGACAAAACACATTTATATTCACTGGAATTTTTTTTATTTTATGCAAATACAACGATGTGTGTGATAGACTCATAATGTATTAGCAAACTATCAGCAAATTAAAATACTTAAATTAAATCAAGGTTCAAGGAGAATTAATTCATATAATAATGCATTAAAAATTACAATAACTAATTATCCCATTAAACCAGAAGAAATTGCAAATATGTCAATCTTGAGAAATCAATACATTATTTCTTTTGTATAACACTCTAATATTTGTCAATATAAAAAAGTTTCCTAAAGAAATGTAAGTAATTTAGATCTAATATGACTAATAAAGTTGATGGTTACAAAGGAATTTTCATAATTTGTAGTAATATTGTGAAACTATATTTAGTTAACAATGCTAGCACCATGGGATAAACAAAAAATAAAAGTAAGAGGATTATTTTTTCTTGACCTTATACAGTAGGGTGAAGAGAGGTTATCATAAAATTAATTAAAATATAATTAATTATTTTAACCCATTGCTATCATATAATAGTGAGAAATAAAAAAATCATTAATGACTCATATTCTAATATGCTATGAGTGAATCCAATCAAATTGAAGTTCAATTGATCTATTGATGTTGATTTTTAAAATGGAAGGATCGTGAAGAAATGTTAGACCAAATTGTTAAAAATTCAATTATTGAAATATTGTCAACATTTTCAGAACTTACTTTTGGTATATCATAAAAGGAAAAAATAATATATTGTTACTAATTATTAGAATCAAAGGGGAAAGCTGTACACTGCTGATTCTTCAAATATTATCTTCCTAATTACATATTAAAGTTAGATGTAAATTACTTGGATTTTTCTATCCAATTACCAAAACACCAAGTATTTTAGCTTTAATTTTCTAGCCCAAAGAAAAAGGAAAAAAAAAAGGAGAGAAATGAAAACACAGGAGAAAGAAATCAAAACAAAATAATGTAAAACTCATCTAAACAAAAACTGGCTATATACACTAGTAAACTTCATGATTTAAATAGGAAACTTCTTTGATTAATTTTGAACTCAAATAAGAAATTTATCAATCATTTTAAATAGGAAACCTTATAATTTATTCAAATTTAATCAACCTGATTTTATGTATATTATATTTTTCTATATTTAACAATTTGAAATTTTGATTTACTTTCTGCATGAAAAAAAAATCACATATAAAGGAGTTGACAAATATTACCATATTGATCAATGAATTAATCATTATATTTGAAGCGGAAAAATAAGAAACTTCTTTAACTAATTTTCAACTTAAATAAGAAACTTATCAATCATTTTAAATAGGAAACTCTGTGATTTATTTAAATCTAATCAACATGATTTTTATGTATGATTATTTAAAAAATTGTACTTCTAAATTTAACAATTTGAAAATTTGATTTAGTTTCTCCACTAAAAAAAATTACATGTAAAGGAGTTGAAAGATATTACCATATTGATCAATGAATTAATTATTATATTCTAAGTGGAACAACCATTAGTTACATGACTTGTGTATTTTTGTATTTTATAAATTCAAAATTTTGAAAATATTGGGTTAAGAGTTCCAAGCTCAAAGACCAACTATCATTCTGCTATAATATATAGTATAGATATAGATTTTAAGATTTGGAGAGAAATTTTAAGAATATGATTATCTAACAATTGTTAAGGAGATTATTTTTAGAAATATTTTGGGTTTCTTTTGTAGTATTAAGTATTAAATATTCAAAAATTCTGAAAATTTAAAATGCAAGAGGAGGGAGAGCCGGATAGTAGAAGAGAGAGAGGAGAGTTGCCACGTGGCATTATAGTATTTTATAATTTTAAAAAAAATAAAGATTGAACATTAGAGACTAAGAAAGTTTCAACTATACTTGCATATATAATAAGATATTGTATGGATACATATTAGATTACAATACTAGTTGCCCATGGTGGGGCGGCCAAGGGTATCACTTATCCATGCAGGGGATTTTTTGTGGAGCTGCTACATAAGGATATAATTACTTAGTGATGCATGTACCTACCACAAAAAGGAAGTGAATGGTTGGTATGGAGCTTATTAGGTTGGCACGAGCCCAGATCAAAGTCCCTAACCCCAATGGCAAGGGACTAACAATTTTCTTGTGACTTCGCACCATATTTCAGAAAAAAAAAAAATCTCATGTTTAGATTTTAAACTTGTGGAGAGGCAGGAAAATGAAATGCTATTATATTACATTGTGACATATTGGATGACCTAAGCAGTCTAGCCGCCTCCTTTTTGGCCGCCTCGTTTTCCGCAGCCCCTTCCCCACTTGTTCTCTCCCCTTTGCTTTCTGCCTATAAATAAGTGATGCCTAGAGTCATTCTAGGCACAAATACACCTCAGAGAGAGAGAAAGAAAAAAAGGAAGAGAGAAATTAGGGAGAGGAAGAACAGAGAGAGGAAAGAAAAGAAATAGCAGTTTAGGTAAGTTGTAAATATTATGTTGTATTATTATTGGCAATAAAGTTTTGAGTGGTCCAGAAGATCAACTCTAGATATTCCAAAAGAATAAATATGATAAATATTTGGTAGTTCCTGAAGAACTATTCACGATACATATTTTGTGTTCATTTATTTTTCTGCCTTATTTACTTATATAACATGTTATCAGCACGAGACTATAAGTACTTTATGGTTTTCTTTACATCATGATACTACTTTTTCTATGTAATTTATCTTCATTTTAAATTCTTTACTGTGCACTCAATTCGGTGAATAGTATGAACAGTAATTCACTATTGCGATGAATAGTATTTCTTTTAAAACTTTGTTACTTTATTTCTCTCATATCTTGTATTATTTGCCTATGATAGTTAGAGATCTGGAATCCATATTTCGATACCTTTCCATAGACATGTGATTTGACTATTTTTTAATGTATGGATTGAAAGTTAGAATAAAGACAAAAATAATAAAATTATATATATATCGATGCATGTTACTATTTATGAATAGTGATGAATAGTATTAAAATAGTAAAATATAATATAAAATGCAATGAATAGTGCATTGATTTTCGTTTAATTATTTATACATCATATTATCACCATACCTGATTTAAGCTTATTGTTTTGTATGGTATAGCATTGTAAAATGTTAAATCTTGCCAAATTGAAATTTGCTGCCCTTGATATTTCTGGCGATAATTATTTATCGTGGATCCTTGATGCCGAGATCCATCTTGCTACAAAAGCACTTGAACAAACAATAGTGGAGGAAAATGACGCATCCCAGCAAGATCGCGCAAAAGCTATGATTTTCCTTCGCCATCATCTTCATGAGGAACTGAAATCAGAATACCTCACGATAAAAAATTCATTGCTCTTATGGCAAAATTTAAAGGAGAGATACGAGCACCAGAAGACCGTAATTCTCCAGTGGATGTACCTGAGGTTGCAAGATTATAAAATTGTCAGTGAGTACAACTCTGCATTATTTAAAATCAGCTCACGATTAAAATTATGTGGAGACAAGATTACGGATGAAGACATGTTAGAAAAAACATTCTCTACATTCCATGCCTCGTATGTGCTCCTGCAGCAGCAATATCGAGAGCGTAGATTTAAAAAATATTCTGAATTAATATCATGTCTTCTTGTGGCTGAGCAAAATAATGAGTTGTTACTGAAAAACCATCAGTCCCGACCTACTGGTTTAGCTCCATTCCCTGAAGTGAATGCAAGCTCAATTAGCAGACGTGGTCGCGGACGTGGTCGTGATAGTGGCAGGAATAATGGTCGCAATCGTGGACATTATCGTGGAGGTTATCATATGAAATTTAAAAATACCACACCATACCACCAGCAGTGGAATAAATATGAAAAAGGGAAAGGGTTACAGAATCAACCTCCTCCTAAGAAATCTGAAGATACCTGTTACAGGTGTGGGATGAGAGGCCATTGGTCACGTACTTGTCGTACGCCCAAACATTTGAGAGAGCTTTACCAAGCCTCAATTAAAGATAAAGAAAAAAATGTAGAATTGCATTTTACAGATTTTGATGGCCAAGTTGATATTTCTCATCTTGATGTTTCAGATTTCTTTGAAGATGCAAGTGGAAGAATAGACCATTTAATTGGTGATGGAGATATCTACACTACTTAATTTTCTTATCTATTTGTTCTAGTTTATATTGTTTCTTATCAGCTTGTGTAATATTTCCTTCATCTGCTTGTCTTTGTAATAAATGATCATGTTTTTATTAAGCACATTTAATATGTTATATAGATACATGGATCATATCAACGCGTTGAATATATCTAAAATGAATGGTGAAGCCATATGTCTGGTAGACAGTAGAACAACACACACAATTCTTCGCGAGAAAAAATATTTCTCACACTTGACATTACTTGAAGCTAATGTCAAGACAATCTCTAGCACAACAAAATTAATTGAATGCTTCGGAAGGGCCAATATAATATTGCCAAGAGGAACAAAGTTATGCATTGATGATGCATTGTATTCTACAAAATCTATAAGAAATTTGATTAGTTTTAAAGATATACGTCGTAATGGATATCATATTGAGACGACGAATGCAGATAATGTAGAACAACTCTACATTATTGCTTATATTTCAAGAAAGAAATATATATCAGAAAAATTTGTTGCATTGTCTTCTGGATTATATTATACTTCTATAAGAGCAGAAGAATCACCTGTAGTGATGCACCAGAAGTGCTTTGACCCAAAGAATTTTATACTATGGCATGATCGTTTGGGTCATCCAGGGTTAACCATGATGCGTCAAATTATTGACAATTCATATGGACATCCGTTAAAGAACTTGAAGATTCTGTTGTCACATGATTATACATGTGCTGCCTGTTCACAAGGTAAATTAATTGTCAGACCATCTCCTTCCAAGGTAATTCTTGAGTCCCCATCATTCTTACAAAGAATTCACGGGGATATCTGTGGGCCAATACATCCTCCATGTGGACCATTTCGTTATTTCATGGTTTCAATAGATGCATCTACACAGTGGTCACATGTTTGTTTACTTTCTACCCGTAATATTGCTTTTGCTAGACTACTTACTCAAATTATTCGCTTACGGGCACAGTTTTCAGATTACCCAATCAAGTCGATATGACTAGATAATGCTGGAGAATTTACATCTCAAGCCTTTGATGATTATTGTATGTCAATAGGGATTGATGTTGAACACCCAGTTGCCCACACACATACACAAAATGGTCTTGCTGAAGCGTTTATAAAACGGCTCCAGTTGATTGCTCGACCATTACTTATGAAAACAAAATTACCTATTTCTGCTTGGGGACATGCCATATTGCATGCTGCATCTTTGGTTAGAGTCCGACCAACTGTTTATCATCAGTACTCACCATTACAACTTGTTATTAGTCAGCAACCAAATATTTCTCACTTACGAGTTTTTGGTTGTGCTGTATATGTCCCTATCTCACCCCCACAGCGTACTAAAATGGGTCCCTAACGTAGACTTGGAATTTATGTTGGTTTTGATTTTCCATCTATTATTAGATATTTGGAACCCTTAACAGGTGATGTCTTCAAGGCACGTTTCGCGGATTGTCATTTTAATGAGTTAGTCTTCCCACCATTAGGGGGAGAAAGGACGCAATTGGAAAAGCAACGAGAGATCAGTTGGAATATTGCAACAATGTCTCACCTTGATCCTCGAACAAGTCAATGTGAATCAGAAATTCACAGAATTATTCATTTACAGACAGTTGCAAATCAATTGCCTGATGTGTTCACCGACACAAAGAATGTGACAAAATCACATATACCAGCTGCTAATACTCCAGCACGTATTAATGTCCCTGTAAGACAATCTATTAGTACATCAGCAAATGAATCTAAAACACGCTTGAAGCGTGGGAGGCCTGTCGGTGCAAAAGACACGGTTCCTAGAAAAAGGAAAACACAAGAAAAAATGCATAAGCAAGTTTGTGCTCCTGAAGATAACACAATATCTAAACTTCCTGAAGAAGAGAATCCTGAAGAAGAATTCCCAGAAGAGAAACCTCCTGAAGAGATATCTCTTGTAAGTGTTATGGTACCTGAAAATAATGAGATCTCAATAAGTTATATGAATACAGGATAAAGCTGAAAAAGAAATAAGATTGTTGTCAACAACATATTTTTATTTAAAGTAGTTCTTGGTATTACCAGAAGTAATGAAGAGACTGAACCAAAGACAGTCGACAAATGTCGACGTAGAATTAATTGGCCAAAATGGAAAGAAGCTATTGAGGCAGAATTACACTCATTAGCACAACGTAAAGTATTTGGACCTATAGTCCACACACCTGAAGATGTGAAACCTGTTGGATATAAATGGGTATTCGTACGAAAACGAAATAAGAAAAATGAAATAGTACAATATAAAGCCCGACTCGCAGCACAAGGTTTCTCGCAGAGACCTGGTATTGATTATGATGAGACATACTCTCCTGTAATGGATGTCATTACGTTCAGATTCTTAATTAGTTTATCAGTCTCAGAAGGACTAGATATGCGTCTGATGGACGTCGTGACAGCCTACTTGTATGGTGAATTAGATAATGATATATATATATATATATATATATAAATTCCTGAAGGATTTAAAATGCCTGAAGCACATATTTCATCTAGAAGCTTATATTCTATCAAGCTTTAACGATCGTTGTATGGGTTAAAACAATCTGGATGCATGTGGTACAATCGTCTTAGTGAATATCTATTGAAAAATGGATATGTAAATAATACAATTTGTCCTTGCGTTTTTATTAAGAAATCAGAATCTGGATTTGCTATTATTGCAGTCTATGTCGATGATTTGACTCTTGTTGGAACTTTTGAAGAACTGACAACATCTGCTTGTGATTTAAAGAAAGAGTTTGAAATGAAAGATCTTGGAAAAACCAAGTATTGTCTTGGATTACAGATTGAGCACTTATTCAATGGAATTCTTGTCCATCAATTAGCATATATTGAAAAGATTTTAACGCGGTTTTATATGGACAAAGCTCATCCATTAAGTTCTCCAATGGTTGTCCGTTCACTAGATGTACATAAAGATATTTTCCGTCCTTAAGATGACGGTGAAGAACTTCTTGGTCCTAAAGTACCATATCTTAGTGCAATCAGTGCCCTTATGTATCTTGCCAATTGTACAAGACTTGATATAGCATTCTCTATCAACTTATTGGCACGATACAGTTCTGCACCAACACAAAGACATTGGAAAGAAGTTAAACATATACTGCGTTACTTACGAAGGACAACTGATATGGGATTATTTTATTCCAAGGAGTCACAACCTGAATTAATTAGCTATGCAGACGCTGGCTACCTTTCTGATCCGCATAAAGCCAGGTCTCAAACTGGGTATGTGTTTACTTATGGTAACACTGCTATATCCTGGCGATCAATGAAGCAGACATTAACTGCAACTTCTTCAAATCATTCTGAGATAATTGCAATTCATGAAGCAAGCAGAGAGTGCATCTGGCTAAGATCCATGATTCAACATATTCAAGAAAGTTGCGGATTATCTACAATCAAAGATACATCAACGATATTATACAAGGATAATGCAGCTTGTATTGCACAGATTAAGGGAGGCTATATTAAAGGTGACAGAACGAAGCATATTTCTCCAAAGTTCTTCCATATGCATGAGCTCCAGAAAAGTGGTGATCTTGATGTTCAGCAAATACGGTCTAGTGATAATTTGGCCGACTTATTTACTAAGGCACTACCAACTGCAACATTTGAAAAGCTTGTGCATGGTATTGGTATGCGCCGTCTCAGAAATCTTTCATGAAGCAAATACTGTTCTTATTTTTCAGGGGGAGTTAAGTACTGTACTCTTTTTTCTTCTCTACGGTTTTTTTTTCCCCACTGGGTTTTTCCTAGCAAGGTTTTAATGAGGCAGTTTTAACATACCCAAGAGGTCATCCAAGGGGGAGTGTGACATATTGGATGACCTACGCAGTCTAGCTGCCTCCTTTTTGGCCGCCTCATTTTCCGCAGCCCCTTCCCCACTTGTTCTCTCCCCTTTGCTTTCTGCCTATAAATAAGTGATGCCTAGAGTCATTCTAGGCACAAATACACCTCAGAGAGAGAGAGAGAAAAAAGGAAGAGAGAAATTAGGGAGATGAAGAACAGAGAGAGGAAAGAAAAGAAAGAGCAGTTTAGGTAAGTTGTAAATATTATTTTGTATTATTATTGGCAATAAAGTTTTGGGTGGTACAGAAGATCAACTCTAAATATTCCAAAAAAATAAATATGATAAATATTTGATAGTTCCTGAAGAACTATTCACGATACATATTTTGTGTTCATTTATTTTTCTGCCTTATTTACTTATATAACATACATATATATATACACATATATTTATTTCTATATGGGCAACCAAACTTTAAAAAAATAGATTTTTTTGACAAATACTTTCTTATTTTATTAAATATCCAACCAAACAAAAGATTGGTTTCTTTTATGTTCATTACTTTTCTTAATTTTTCCATTTTATTTCTTTTTCCTTGAAAAATTCAAGATCCTAACATAGCGTTTGATAATGCAGTAAGTCGGTCTCTAGGCCGGCAACAATCAGCTCCTGTGCGGGATGTCTTGGAATGTTGGCAAATCGTTGGCACCTATCACACTTTTTCACGAACTTACTCATGGTTGGCGAATAGTATACTGTCTTGAGGATCTTGTTAACCAAGAATCGTCCTCCGGAATAGTTACCACAAATGCCTTCGTGGACTTTCCTCATGATGTAGGTGGCCTCTTCTTTGGTGGCACATCTTAGAAGGGGGGTGGTGTGTCCTTGTTTGTACAAGACATTGTCGAACATCACATACCGGCTAACCCTAAATTTGATCCCCCTTGCCTCCAGCTTGTCTTCTGGGAGGATGTTGTGCGCTTAGTAGTCTCTGATTGGTTTAGCCTACGAGTTGTCCGTTTCTAGTGCATTGACTTCTGGGGTTTGAATGCCCGGTGAATCGAGAGTTTCCATGGGTACTTCGGGATCAGGCTGTTCTGAGGATGCTATTCTTGTCAACCTATTTGCTTCTTCATTCTCCAACCAAGGGACCCTTTGTAGTACTACTTTGAAAAATTTTCTAACCAAGTATCTAGCCATCTAGCAATACTTCTTCATTTTCTCCCCCCTAGCCTCATATTCCCCCTGGATCTGCTCTATGACCAATTGCAAATCTCCCATAACGGTTATCTGCTCTACCCCTATTTGCCGAGCAATTTGAAGCCCAGCAATGAGTGCCTCATATTCCGCCTCGTTGTTGGTGACAGGGAATTTAAATCGGAGAGTGTACTCCACTTTCTGGCCATCTGGGGTGACAAGAACCACGCCTACCCCTTCTCGGTCATGCTCTGGTCAGCTAGAGCTCTCAGGGTTGCTCTTTCTTTTATGGTGTTTTTTCTTCTTTTGATCCCATCTGTATCCCTTGAGATATCAACATATTTGGTGCTAAAGCTTCAACCATTGTAATACACAGTACACCCTCCGCTGAATCTAATAGCCCATATGTGCTTACTCTCGATTAGCCCTCCCACCTGTCACGCCAGTAGGGCCCATCATTGATGACCCAATCATGATAACGTGTTCCCAACTCCAGGACTTCGCGTGTAGTAGGGTAGTCACCTTACTCGCTCTGACACACACCTAAGGGAGTGCCACGTGTGGGGTTGGACAACCACTCCCCCCACTATCCTGCCACCAGTCAGGACCTCCAATGCCACGCTGTCACGTGGAGAGATAGCGATCTCCCACTATCTCTATGCATGCAACGACCTCCTAGGGTTACCAGGATGTCTACCCATATAAAAGGAAAACTCATCTTCTCCAAAAAGGTACGCAAACATAAAACCCTAGCTAAAACTCTTTTAAAAAATATTCAGAAATCTAACTTTGGCATCGGAGTGCCCTTGGCAGGCATCACACCGGTGTCCCTCATTCCTTTTTCCTCTCAAATTACCAGAGCTGATTGTTGCCGACCTGGAGACCGACATATTGCATTATCAGCGTTTGTGTCTCAAATATGGGTAAAACTAACTACCATCAACTTACATTATATGAAAAAATGTATGATACATAGAACATATACACGATGCATTTCATCCTCTAGTTCCAAAGTTCTTAAATTTTCCTTTACACCCTCTAAAATTTTGGATGTGAATACAATACATTATATTGGCCTCTTCAAAGTTTTTAAATTTTCCTTTATCCCAATATATTTTTGGATAATTAGAATACAACATAGTATAGTGTCCCCTTGGCAGGCATCACACCGGTGTCCCCCATTCATTTTTCCTCTCAGATTACCAGAACTGATTGTTGTCGACCTGGAGACCGACATACTGCATTATCAACGTTTGTGTCTCAAATATGGGTAAAACTAACTACCATCAACTTACATTATATGAAAAAATGTATGATACATAGAACATATACACGATGCATTTCATCCTCTACTTCCAAAGTTCTTAAATTTTCCTTTACACCCTCTAAAATTTTGGAGGTGAATACAATACATTATATTGGCCTCTTCAAAGTTTTTAAATTTTCCTTTACCCCAATATATTTTTGGATAATTAGAATACAACATAGTATACAAGTTTGCTAAAACTCAACGAAGGGTTTGTTAACGCTCCTTTCAACAATTTTTTTTTTCTTGCCCTCTCAACACAAATTCTGGGTCCATCACTAGGTTTAAGAGTGTGTTTAAGAGTGAATTTACATGACTAGTATCTTCAATCCAAATCCTTCAAATTTATCTTCATTTTGGCGTCTTTTTAAATTTGAAGTTCATGGGTCTCATTTTTTCACATTGTTACTCCAACCCTTCCAACCTTTATTTTCACTATTTATTCTTTATATCACCATCCTTTTATGTTAAAGAAGTAAAAAATCATATATTGTGCTCCACTTTATCCAAAATGTAATTATTTAATACCGTGTTTTAATCTAAATTACAATTATTTACCACATATTTTATTAAATTGAAATATTTAATATTTTTTAAACTAAGTGATCTAAATTGCAAATTAATTATATTAAAAAAATTTAAAAAAACAAAAATCCCATTAAAAATTAAAGTAAATATGGAACTAATAAAAACACATTAAATGAGACTTAAAAAATTAAAATTACAAGTACTAATAACGTGATAAGTCACCTCCTCCATATTCACGTTTGAGTGGGTCAGTTATTGAATCAAAATCTTCCTCCATAATTTATTTATCTTGTTTTTCACGTTTAAGCTGTAATTTGTAACGTTCATTTTCAGCTTTTAGTAAGATAAAAAAAGGAATTTATTGATTCTATAGATTAAAATAATTTTAGTATAAATAAATAATTAATAAAATAAAAATAATTTATTAACTTCATATGTAAATAATAATTTCAAGATAAATAAAAGCAAGTGAAATATAAATAATTTATTTATTTTACATAAAAAAAACCTCAAAATAAATAAATATTTAATAAAGTAAAAAAATATTAATGAATTAATTGAAAAATTAAATGAAAATTTTATTAAAATAGTATTTAAATAGTAAATAATACATCATTTAAGCTTAAAATAATGATTAGTACAAGAGTCCTATATAATTAGAGCTCTGATTCTACATAAATAGTAAAATAAAGTGGTCATTAAAATTTTTTGAAGACCTTGTGTGGTGAAATGAGTATCTCATGGGAAACATTCTTGTCGGTGGGTGTTGTTAACTAAAACTAAAAAAGTTAAAAATTAAATAAAGTATTATTATCCTTATGTATGTCATATATCTCGTGAAACTCATTTTTTGTGAATTAGTTCTTCATGTTCCTCACCCAATTTGAGTTTTTATTTCTCTTATAAGATATTTTAATCTTCGACGAGACTACTCCCAAGCCCTTACCGGGCTACTTTTTTATACGGACTACTCCCCAAGCCCTTACAGGATTACTTTTCTATACGAACCATCTAAACTTATGATTTACTTCTCTCTCTCTCATTTTGGTGATGTAAGTTTTCATTATCACTTGTCATTTATTTACTTATTATTGTTTATTTGAGTCTTAAGGGCCCCTTGGTTAGTGGAAATGGAACCTCAATGTCCAGAAACCAATTTCACACCTACCAGAACCTACAAAGTGATCATGAACTGGAACTCCAAAACCGGGTCTCCATTGTCCTTTACTTTTACAGGGGAATAAAGCCGAGTAGGCCCAACCTGTTTCCTCTTGTGGTTGGTTTCACATCATCATGGCCTATCAGTTGGTATGGACAGGACGAAACCCTTACCAGTCAAACCTAAGAGCCTATTTGTTGACCAATGAGGGCTCGAACCCGGGTCTTGCCTCTGAAGAAACGAGTTTAACCCGCTAAACCAATCCTTCGGTAATATTGAGAGGTTGACGGTTCCAAAATGGGACCAACTACGTAATGGACAATTATATCCTTGCACATTTTGGGCTCAATGGACAATAAAATTTGGTACAATAGGTCATGAAAGTACAAAAAAAAAAAAAAAATACAGATTAAACCATGGAAGCCCATGTTTCAAGAAATGGGCCTACTCTAGCTCTATTCATTAAAAATGGGCTTCAAAACAAAGTTTAGGCTCAATTCATTTGTTAAAATAATGATCGCAGGAGCAAGCCCATTATCAAATCAAGCCCGAGTTGTTTATGAACAAGAAGGTTCATTTAGCAATCGTGGATTGGGTTTCGTATTGGATTCTTTGCAGCGGATTAGGGAGTATGATGGGGAATGAGTGGGGCCTGGAGTTTTGTCTCTCCAAAATCTCTAGATCAAAATTAAGGTGCGATCAGGTTTTTGGAGCCACTCTTAAGATCTTTGGTCTGATAATTACTTAATTTATGTAGAATGAAAAGATTGCACAGGCCCTAAGATTAGTCGAGATGCACGCAAGCTGGGCCGGACGCCTGATTAGTCACAAAATAAATAAATAAGTGAAGGATTTGAAACAAGTAAGGAAGTGTTTGCTAATGTTTTTGTGCGATGTGATGATAGAAAATGTGCTGGGGACGTTGTGTGGTGAGTGAAGGGAAGGTAATAGGTTAAGGTGATGGAATTACTTGTGTGAAGATTGAGATTTGGAAGGAGAGGGTGTGTGGCAGGACAGAGCCGGAAATTCAGTTCATAGGAGGCAAGCTATGTCAGATATGCCAAACAAGTTCAATGAAAAAAAATTATTTGCATACAATCCTTACACAATAAATGTTGATTTGCTTGATGATCTGGCTAAATTTTTGTTAGAACTTTCTTCTTCTCCATCATCTTCTTCTTCTCCCTCTTTTTCTTCTTAACTATGAAAGGTTTTCAATCTCTTTTAATCTTAAAATGCACAAAAGTAAGAGATATTATTGGTTTTAACTTTTCTTATACCTAGTAAAACACTAACACTAGGATGTTTTGTCTTCCTAGACGCCTAATCAAACAAGTATTCCATATGAGATGTATTGCCTTTTTTACACCCGATAAGCTAAGTTTTTCACGGTTTTTTTTTGGTGGGGCGGGGGGGCCTTTGCTTTCATTCAAGAATGAGGACTTCTTAGATGGATAAACAAACGAAGGGACCAATGATCTAGTTAGTTCTAAAATTCTTTTAACATATTTTGAGGGAGGCAAAGTAAACTTCTTGGGTAACTTTCAGTGGGGGCATGTGCCCCCATTTGCCCTCACCTGGCTTCGTCTTTGGTGTGTGTTGTCATATGATTATTGCAGTTTAAAGAGGTGTTTAATTTTTATTATTCTGTTTTTAGTATTAAAAATGTCCGGACCAACTTAAAAACAACTCAATTAATTTGATCAAAAACAAATTATTCATGTTAAAACTAAAGAATGCACGAAGATTAAATATCTTGTGATCTGATTGTAAAAAAGTTATCAAATTTAAAACTCAAGACTTTTAAATTTATAACTCGTCCTATCACAACAGAGTTACCTTTAAAAGTTGTCCCCATTTCATATTCATTGTTTGGCATTTTATTTTTATTTTTATTTAAGTAAACCTTCCCACAACTTCACTGTTTAGCAGTTGGATTGTCACATTTGGTGATTCAGTATAGCTTTTTGCTTTCTTTTTTTTGGGTGAAACGTGAAATAAGAGAGAGAGAGAGAGAGAGAGAAAGAAGTGTAAGAGGAGGGAAGCATATGAAAGAAGCCATAGGTGATTGACTGATGTGATGTTGTGCAGGAAATGAGATCTGATGTCAAAAATTACCATGCAAATCTAATATGCATTAGGTGTGCATGTATAATGTGTGAAAGACGTAAGTGCCTTTTAAAAAGTAACAACAAGAGACGGAGCATGAAGATAAGGGATCTGATGGCCTATTTTTCAAATCAAAGAGTTCTAGCTACTAATATAAAAAATTGTAGGGGAGCTAGCTGAAATTTACCCCTTAATACAAGGGAGATCGAAGCCTCGAGGAGGGGAGGCTAGGCTCGAATCCGTATGATGAACCAGGACTTCACTGGTAAAAGTCAATTTGAGAATATGAAGCAACATATAGAATAAGGCAATTTGAGCAACCAAAAGCCCCTTTATAGTTTTCTTTTTAACGACTCGTCTTTGAAAATTTACTCTTTTTTGGGAATAGCTACCGCCTTTTTTTTTCACAATATTTTCACCTAAAGCGAAAACAAAGTGATGGAACTCACATTAATATATAAATGAATAAGAGAGGATAGTTGTAATATTTTTGTAATATAAACTTGGTAGATACTAAACTCGTTGAGCTAAAAAACATATTCAATATGCAATAAGTGTGAAGATTGTAAAATCTTTGGTAAATCTACTTCTTCATGTCATTAAAGCCAAACCCTGAGCTTCAAATGTTTCACAGCAAGAAAGGAAAGAAGATAAAAATAAATGGGAAGAAGTAAATAGAAAAAATGGTAAAGGGGTTGTTCAAGTGTCTCAAAATGTGACCAATGTGGATCCTAAGCTTTTAACTTCAAAGCCTTCATCATCAAATATGTTTGATGTTCTCCAATCTTAGCAAAAGGAGGATAATTCTCCTGTTCTTAAAAGGAAAGTTTAAGAAGAGAGTGGTAAGGCTGGTCCGAGCATGGCTAGTACCACTAGTAATTTGGATGTAAGACCCAAAGTACAATCTTTGAAGTGTGATAGAAGAAGCTAATTTTTCTACTCCAACGTCAAGCCCTCCCTAGTGAGAGCATTAATACTCTTTCATCTAGGAATGCAAGCGGGAAGAAATTAGCTAAGAAATAAAAAAATCTCAAACGAGCTAGAAAAAAGGTAATTTGACTAGTATACCGAGAAGGAGTTTATGCATGAGAAAACCGCCAAATTTGATGGCCTATCCTCCCGAGGTAAAAGAGATTTTTATTTCGGTTTTTATAAAGGTTTGTTTTTAAACTTGGGTTGCTATTTCTTATTTGTTTAGTCAATCTATACTTTGGGGTGTAAGGGATTTTTTTTTAGGTTAGGTTAGATTTAGTGCCTTGATGTGTCCTTTTTTTGAGAGGTCGTGTGCATTCGGGACTGCATCTTGTGCTTCTTTGTCATATCCTCATTTTTAAATAAATAAAAAAAGTTCTCTTTTGCGCGGATTAATTCCAATTTTTACCACTTCCTCGCAACCATCCATTTCAGAAACGTGGGTTTCTTGAGAAACTTACCATTCCAATCACAGTCCTTCACACCAAACATCACCACACTTTCCCACCTAAATGCATACCGAAGCCAACCCGAGTCCAAGAATTATTTTTCTTTCTTTTCTTTATGTCATTTGTGAACTTTTCAAATCTTCTACCAAACGTTTTCACTGATTTAATTCCTTTTATCAATGGTATACAAACCATGAAGAAATTCCAAGAGTCAACAACCAACATGCCCATTAAAGAAACAGAAGAAGAAAAATGAACATCCTAATTGGATTCAGAAACACATCATTGTCCCTAATCAACTAATTTCTGAATGCATAATTCATTACACAAAAGTCATTAAAAAAAACTGTGAAATTGGTGCGGGAACCTCAAGCTTTCACACAACAGTTGAAGTAGCTGAGAATGCCCCTCCTTGCCTGTCGGAGAAAATCATCAAAACATCTAGTCAAAACTCAAAACCAGATGACCAAAATTAATAATAATAAGAAGAAGAAGAAGAAGAAGAAAGATTTACCATGGTTCCGAATGTAATCACACAAAACTACACGAAGAGCTAAAGGGGATTAAAAAACTTAAAACTAAAAATATTCTATTATTTTAATTAGTTATTAAACTTTTTCCCGCAAGTTCTTCTCATGCTCCAAATATGTGTCGCATGTTAAGATCAATTTACAAATTTTTGAAACTCGTCACTTACATCTTTCTCTTACGATGTATTAGCCAATTGTTGTTGTAAGGGGTGGCGTTGGTTATCAACTCCATTTTGAAGAATGATACAAATTCTTCTCTTATCTGAGCCAGTCGAATTCATAGATAACCAAATCCGTACCATTCATATGGGCAAGTAGAATACAAATAATAAATTGTTTCTTCCCAATGAATCAAGTCTTTTGTGTTGTTTGACAACTCCCCCCAACCCGCCATCACGAACAGCAACAACAAACAAAAAAACAACAAAGAAAAAAGAAAAACAAATCTGACCCCACAGCTGAACAAGAAAATAATCAGACAAGGAGAGAGAAAGAGAGAACCCCCAGGTACAGGAGAGGCTTATTTTTTTATCAAACACAGAATGAAGCCAAAGAAATTCCATTGGACACCAATATTATATGGCCTACAACATCCGTTCCATGTGCACCACTTATGCCTGCGTGTGGCCTAGGTAAACTAGGATCCTCCCCAGTTGTTTCTAAATACAAAATTATGTTTCTGAGAACACGTCCCCATCATGCAACTGGCCGCTAAGCTTGCCCTGCCAAAAATCTCTAATTACAAAGTTGTACATATCTTATGGTTATCGTCAAGGGTCTACAAACCATCTTTCTGCAGTAAGTATCACATGAAAACACTATCTGCAGATTCAGCAATCCATTGGGTCTCCGATTCTTAGATGAGTGGGATACTAATTTTGCGACCCAGTTGCCAAAAGACGGATGTTTAACAATAGGTATTCTCAAGAGATTACGAAATTGTTCAATGTGTTACATTGACATGAACATTCATCATGAATGGAAGAGTTAATTACAGAATAATGCATGATTAAGCCTGCTTAGTGACAAAGAAATTGTAAGAATATATGTGCTTAATGCCACAAATTTAAATAAAATTAATGTACACTGCTACCAACAGATATATATATTTCGTAAGCAAGCCACCAACAAATATATAAATACCCCAGTACACAAAAATTGTATTATGACCCAAATCGGGGACTTATCACAATAAAATTCACAAAAATAACTTTCCTGAAAATTAGTCGGCCAAACAATCTGAGTCCAGTTTCTGCAACAAGCTGACTGGTTTCATCATAATAGATTGTAGAAAAGGAAAATGTTATTCTTCCAAAAAAATTTGTACCAACAATGATGTAGAGACGACATTTTTGTAATTAAGGGTCAGATTGTTGTGTCATTTTAAAGTTAAAAGCTCTCATTTAATCACATCATTATGTATACAAAATTTATATGAATTTTTCTGGTTCATAGCATCATCCAAAAAGGAAAATGTTATCCAGTATTGCTAAGATGCCTAATTGCTAGCATGATACAACCAAGCAATTGGCCCCACCGTCCTACCACAGGTATCCCACTGTCATCAATTTTATTATGCCTCTGACCTTATTAATAACTACCAACTACTACCCTTGTGTATATTTTCAATAGTGTATTAAATCCCTATTAATAACCAACAACAGCTACCTGTATAGTTGTATTCCTTATAGTATTTAATTCTAACTGGAACAACAGTTAAATCAAATATAGCTACTAAACAAAGCCAGCCAAGGAATCTTACAGTTGGAGAGTGGCTCTGATGATAATGGTGATGATCGCTGTGGCCAGATTTTGCAGTTGCGGTGGTTGAGGTTGAGGATGAGGAGATAAGCTCTTCTTCATTTCCAAGACTGGCTCTTGTCGCATCCCTCTTGTTTTGTTTCCTCGTTTCTCTGATTTTTGAGAAATCTAGAGAGTAGTCTGGCACTACACCCTTTTGGTCCCAGTCCCCAAACTGGGGAACAGATAGCCATGGTGTGTTCTTCTGCATAAAATAGAAAAACAATACTTTGATATACAAAATGGATCAACAATTATTTCAATTCCCAATATACAAATGCATTGAAGGGTGCATTCACCACTGTTTCCAATAACCATTTTTCAGAAAAGCAATTGGCCAAGAAAATGCAATCTCAACAACAATATTTTTCTCAAAAGTTTATTGCAAAAGTAAACCTGGAGGGTTTCTTGGAAACAGGAAGAAGTCCACTTCCATGTTTTAATTTTCCAAGATTGTTAATAACCCATTTTTCAGAACTCTATCCAATTTTTCTTTTCCTTTCTCAAAAGTCAAAACCTGAAAGTTCAATGGCCCATTTTGCTGGGTCCTACATAAATAATGTTAGATATTGTCGTATGAGGAATAATTCCTTCAAAATCATCTCACCTCCAGCTTTATCTTTTTCATGTTTGTATTTTCAAATCATATTAGCAGAATTGTCAAACTCAAATATTGGATCATTTCAAACTATTAAGGCCACCCTTTAAACAGAGAGAAAATAATTAACTTTCATGCGCAGATTTTCAAAAGAAAGAGAGATGAAAGGGTAAGAGGTTGTTGATGACATCACTTAATCTCTAATTTCAAACCCCCATCCCTAACCAAAGAAAAAAAAAAAAAAAAAAAAAGAAAGAAAGAAAGAATAAAGGGGTTGACAACTTTGACTGGTTCTCTCTTTAAAAAGGCAGAATGATTGCTATTGACGAAATCAACAATAAATTTTCACAACAGAAAAAACCCAAATGCCAATCAATTTTAAGCAGATCAACGATCACAAAAAAAAAAAAAAAAAAAACGAAAATGAAACAAATTCATGGATTAAAGCAAAATGATTGCCTAAAACAGCAATCATCATTTGATAATAACAGAACTACCAGACTAGGAAAAGATTGTACGAACTCTAAAAAATCGTAAATTCGAACTTCAGAGTCGAATCTGAGGAACAGCAGATATACAATACATGTGTATATACATATGTATGTATATGCGATGCATAAGTATGAACTGAAACTCCACAGTTCTCTCTCTGCGTTATCCAGAAAAAACCGAAAGAAATATATTATAATGATCCATTTCTCAAAACCCAAAATCTCCTCGTCGAAGCCGAAACAGAAGGGACAATGGAAGTAGCGAATGTAGAGACGATTTATGGGAAGGGGAGCTCAAAGAGGGAGTTAGATGGTAGTACCTCCTTGCGGTCTTCCATGGTCAGATCTTTCGATTTCTACCAGATAGATTCTGAACGATTTGGAGATGATAGAAACTAGGAAAGTGCCAACCGAAGCTCAGACAATATATGCAGAGAACGGCGAGAGATATACATGTAGAGAGAGAGAGTCAGCTGTTTTTGTGAAGGGAGTGCTATATACTGGAGACTCTGTGGGAGAGGAGAGAGGAATTGGTTAAAGCCCGATAACAGAGCACACGATAAGATTCGTGTATATACACCACATAGCATCATCGTCATCATCATCAGCAACAAGCGTCCTCGTCATTACATATAAACATATACATACATATCAATATTCCTAATAAGACATGTACTTGCTCATAATTACGAAATAGCCACTACAAAACAACACGCTTTCGGCCTCCTTTGTCACTGTCTCTTTACTATTTTTTTTTAATAAATAGAACTTCTGTGCCGTCGCTCGCTTGCCACACACTGCCTGTCGTGAGTTGTGTACTAGTAGTACTAATTTTGAAGTAAAGAATAACTTTGTTTCCCCTTTTGCCCTTTATGACACAGCTACCCCATGCAGTGTTGCACACCATTATAAGAGCCACTTTCTTTTTTTTAACATTAATTTCTCTTTTATTTTTAGGGTCCTTCGAAGTGTTAGTATGTGCCTTAACGATATAGTTTAAAGATTAATTAATACAAAGACTTTTCTACAAATTTTAAGTTACAACAAAGACATCAAGAGCTGTTAATAATATAAAATACTAAATAATACTCTCATTTCTCAACACAACTAATTTTTATAATTTGTCAAAACTAACAATGAAACATCACTAATATCAATAAGTAAACATTCTTATACCTAAGCTTGTGCAATATTAAATTTACCATTATACGATCATAGCATGGTTCTTGTAATCTTTATCCTAACAAAAATATTTACATACAAATATATATTTAAATGTAGGAATATTATTTTTTACTCACATAAATATTTTATTACTATTTCAATTTATATTTTCTTTTTTTATTCCCAATGGAACATATAGGGGTTTGGACTACAATTTTATTTGCACTGAAATTAATCTAAGTAATTTATTTTAACTTTTATTTTACTCTGTGAATTTATTTTATATTTTAATTAAGACAAAGGGAATGACAGGTAAAACTTAATAGGAGTATATTTGGTATGTAGAAGTTGGTATATAATAAAAGATAATATAAATGTAGAGCAGATACCAACAACCTCATTAAGTGTGCTTTCAAACAGATCATTGAAAGTTGAAGTGTTAATATTTTGTTTTCCAAGTGCCTATTATATTAACTCTT